>OY756245.1:3451900-3649589 GCA_963576875.1 Acrobasis repandana
AGTACAAATTCTATATTTTAAACAATAAACCAAAGATATATAATAACAATCATAATAATTATTTCCAGCTCAATATATCATACGAAATACAATAATTATATAAACATACTTATTTTTTTTAAATACCGTGTCACAATGCCCCCACGGTAAGGTATCTATTTGATTTGGTAGAATTTGACGTTTATCATCAGTTCTATTTAAAATGACTTTATTAACTTCTTGGGAGTACAATATGGATTATTAGATTTAAAGTTACTAGTATCATAAACTGATATGTTATTACGCATGTCTTTATAAAAATCATGTGTATGTATTAAGTACAGAAGACTGTCAGTATCGGTGTAGCATAATTTTGCTCTTTCACCATATTGTTTTTTAATAAAATCATAATGGTAATTATATAAATGCTGCTTAGAGTATTCAAGAACTGTAAATCCAATATATATTGGTCTATCTAGTACCAACTTTTCATGATGGAATTGCATTGCAACAAAATTTTCAGAAAATACAGTCACACTGTTTAAATTTGGTTTTACGATTAACTTTTCTGCACATAATGTTTTATTTGTTTTATTTAACTTATCATTCCATTTAGTTACTAATTTCACATCTACTTGTTAACGTTTGTTTTCAATGGTTTTACCAAATATTGAATTATTTAAAAGTTTAAAAAAATCTTTTTCGAATGACGTTATAGCAGTTTTACGCAAACTAGTATTTAAGTCAATATAACTTTTCAAAAAATTATCTTGCCTAAACTGAATAATTCTATTAATTTTTTTTTAAGATTAAACCATTTTTGATGCATTCTTTTAAATGAACATAATGAATAATGTAGTTGTATTTGTCATATAAATTAGCTATTAGTTTTGGCGTTTTGCCGCCAACTGGTGTAAATTTCTCTGGAGCGAATGGTAGGTCGCTATGTATATTGTGTAAATGGTCTGGATAAGCTAAATCGACTTCTAAGATGTAACCAAATTCAGCATCGTCAGAAACATCAAGCAAATTAAATTTGTCAATATCCTCTTGTGTCATAAATTTGAATTCTGATATCGGTAATTTCTTAGTCATTGCATAACCATAAAGATTATTACAGTCGAGGTATATCAAATACGATGATGGTTTTAAGTAATCAAATTGAGGTAAATAAATATTGTTAGCTTCAGCATGTCTATGAGAGCATTGTGCAAGACCGCCCCGAATCCCTTTTTCTAACATTTGATAAATTTCTAAGTCATCAATCAATTCTAACTTTACACCAGTGTAGAGAAGCATGGCATCCCAACTCAAACCAGGTGAAGTCATATAGTACGCAGGATCAAGTTAATAATTATGTAAACATATTTTTCGAAAATTTTCAAATACATCACATAGCAATAGCACATCACACATTAAATACAAATCAGTATATTCACCCAAAGAACTGATATCAAATCTTTTCCAAACAGTTTGCGCATGATTGTATTCATCTTCTGTAATATGTTTCATTTGCATAGTGTTATAAAAATTTTCTTTAGTAGGTAGCTGTTTATCATTATATTTTTTCCATGAATCAACATATTCATATGGATATATACCTTTTTGATGAATTAAACAAAATTTATTGTTTTCTGGAAAATATTTAGACAAATGAATGAAATCGTTTGGAGTTAAACTTTTAGTTAAATTATCGAGACTTGAACTAAGAAATTGAAAAGAATTTAAGAATTTAATCTGTATGGGTTTACCTTGTACTCCTGATGCAATTATTTTTGTGATACTTAAGTATTTTTCTTTTGTTTTTGGTACTATTTTTATTTCACCATTATATTTCGATAATTCAGTTATAAATATATGGGAATCGTAGCTCGCTAAATTATGAAATATAACAGGTATAAATGGACACACTCGATACAACAAGTTACAATGCTGGTGGGCTACGCCCCTGTATTCGCCTGTAATATGATCATGATCAGCTACTCTGTCATCAAATAACAAATTATTACAGATATGACATGTCGTTGCATTTTCATAATTGTTTACTTGGTCATTAGTCAGGGGATTCATAGGCTTTTTTGTTAATAACATTTGATGAATTAATTTCACATCTTCAATCAAACGCTTAATAAATACTTCAACGCAGTCTGGCCCTCTATATGTGACAAATTTATTCAAATTGCTATTATGTGAGCAACAGACATAATACCCAAAACATGATGGTTGTTGTAATTTAGTTTTCATCGTATTTTTACTACTATTTGTATCTTTAAAATCTAACAATAAACTCTCAAAGTCCGCATAAATCACAAAATTTATCTTTTGCTGTCTTTCATAATTTTTAAACTGTAATATGCTGTTTTTATTTGGTAATGTAGTTAAAATTTTTGAACAACTATGTGAATTGTATTTTACTTCACTTGCAAAAAATTGCTAACAAGTTTCACACAAATACATTCGACCTTTGTGATTTGAAACTTGGCGTCTCACTAAGCGTAAAAGATTCTTAAACAAACAGTAATGTGCTTTATTTTTTCTTTCAAAATACAGTAAATTAACATGTTTATCTTTTTTAGAACATGTTATGTACAGAGGGCCAGTAACATTATCATGCTCGTCAATTCCATAAATATTAATACTTATATTATGATTATTCCTTTCAAATAATTTTATGTCTTTACTCGATGGTGGAAATGACATTCCTTCTATGTCGAATATCGTATTAAAATGTGGATATGAACTTGTCTTGCAAGCATTATTTTTTGCTGGAAATAATGCTGCAGTAATACTCCATAAAAAACAATATTCATCTTCATTTTTTATATTCAAACAACCCTTAGTATTTTTAATACGCGATGGCATCTCTAAGTAAGACCCACCTCGCATGGGAGAATATTTATTTATATTAACTTCTAAATGACTTACTGTAACCAGAGACCATCCAGATTCACAATGTTCAAATTCAGAAAGTTTAGTTTTACATGTATCCCTTAAATCAGAATATAAATCATTTAAATCAGTACTATTACATGCAATCTCATATTTAGTATTACAGGACTTGATTTGTTGCTCATTGGATTTAACTAGTACAAAATAAGCAAATAATTCAAAATTAACTTTGATACATGTATTATTCATAAGCGATAATTTAATAATTTTCTTAATGTCATCTTTTTTATCATCTAAGAATACTTCTGGTATGAAATACTCGTCTTCTGAGCATGGAGTTAAGCGATATGTCATTATTCTATTCTTAAATGCTGTGGCTACTATATCAAATTCTTAAATTGTGATTTGATCAAGCAATTAGATTTATGAATATTCGTTATTTTATGATATCTGTATTCATTTTCAGGAATCTCAATATTACATTTATCACAATTAATATAATTCTGGTTATTAGAACTTGCGGGTGCCTTATCATCGAGAAGCGGAACTGTAAAGAAAAAACATCACCATTTGTATTGATAATGTTTAATATAAAATGTAACAATAAGGTATTCATTATGAATATACACGTTTTATAAAGTAGGGTAACATAATATTAGAAGTTAGTGATTACATGAATTATTCTTCCCGGGTATATCCTGACTAAATTATTGATAGGAGCTGATGAAAGTGGGGGGACATTTCTTGAACTCAGCTCTCGTGCTTGTTATGAAAGCTTGTAGATGTTTCCACGATTCGGACTCGGACGAAGTCTTGTTTTTAATAGTAATCACCGAATGCCGCCATCTATTTACTGGTGCAACGCGTTCAATCTCGTCGCACTGATACACCTTCATTTCAATGTAGAAAGCACCATTTTTCTTCTCGTCAATTTGGCGCGAGAAACCGTTGGCTAAGCGGCGTGTTACATAAGAGTAAATAGGTTGCTGTTTTTTACCCGCTTTGTCCAAAGCTTCATCTTCGCTGTCACTACCGAACAGCTCACTCGCTGTTGGCTTGCCTGCTGCGATATTGGCGGGGTGAATCTTAACCTTCTTGCTGGTCGATGGTTGAGGTGCGTCAGATCTTTTTTTATGAGTTTTTTCTTTTGCTGGTTTCACCGTCGTCACCTCCTCGGTGGATGAATCGTCATCGGAGGGGAAAAGTTGTTCAGCTGTACGCTTTGACCTGAAAAGAGTTAAAATAAAATTAATAAATAAAAAGTATTTGAATTATTATGTTATTCTTAATTGAATAGTTAATCGTGGAATGATCTAATTATTGAATGATTGAATTAAGAAATTGGTGCTTAGTTATTGAATGAATAATGACTCCGGGAATGATCTAATAATTGAATGGTTGAATTTAGAAATTGGTATTTATTTATTGAATTAATAATGATTGCAAGGATGATCTAATAATTGAATGGTTGAATTAAGAAATTGGTACTTATTTATTGAATGAATAATGATTGCAAGTATGATCTAATAATTAAATGGTTAAATTAAGAAATTGGTACTTATTTATTGAATGAATAATGATTGCAAGGATGATCTAATAATTAAATGGTTGAAAATGAATTTATAGAATGATAAAATGAATTTGTTAATAAACAAACTAAGTATAATCAAATAATAATGATTAAAATCTTAAATCATGTTAATGAAATCATGTATTACAAAAATAAATAAAGAAAGCATTGATTTACTTACATTATAAAAATCTGATTTTCTTTTGGGTAGGTTCACTTCACGATGTGGCTCTCACCAAAAAAAAAATTGTTATGATCCAGGTTTAAGCAGGTGAGCTCTTAAATAGGGCGAAATCGACGTCACGAAATTGCAAATATGGAAAAAGGCACGTGTACCTAATTTGCTATGTCAGACTTATCCAAATTAAGAAGAAAAATAAAGGTGCAGTTATATATCAGTCATACCACCCGCATAGATAGTTTTAGTGACCTATCATCAATAGAAAACGATCTCAATATAGCAAGGCATCAGGTAACCCGCACGTCTTATGTGAAGCTATCCTAATAATATTTAACATCCTCTCTACCATTAAAAATTCTAAGAATGTTTGTTTGTCTGTTTATAATTTCATAAAAAATCTTGTATTTCCTAAAGAATAAAAATATTCAGATTTCAACCTTTCAAAAGTGATTGGGGGATGAACGATGAAAGTCGGGGGTATTTTTTTTTATTTGCCTGGGCTTACTTTATGCTTTGAAAATCTTATTGATATCTTATATACGTATTAAACGCAAATCCGTGAGCAAATATCTATATAACTTTGATAAATACTAATGATTATACTAGGTTCTACATATAAAAAAATATTAGAATTCCATGAACAAATTCAGGTGCAAAACAATGGTTGTTTCAGCTTCGCCTCGCTCTGTCTCTCTCTCTCTAGTATAAAATTACATTACAAATTTGGCATTGGACTGACCATGCAATTTTAGTGTCAATTTGAACTCTATGTACAAAGATATTAATAGTATATGAAGGATATAATTATATGACAAATAAAAAATACTTATAGTTTAATTTTCTCTTCATCGCTGTGTGGTTGTTACAAGCAAAAAATGTCGGTAAGTCAATGTATTTTTTTTAATAAAAATGTTATTTTTATATTAATCAGTTCATTAACAAATAATTGGATGACTTATTCCATTAAATTAGGTTTCACACATTCATATTTCGATTTTTGGTATTCATTCTTAGTTCTTAAATGTATACTTACCTTGAAGTGTCCGTATATATTAATTTTTATTCATTTATTTATCCAGGCTTCATTTTTAATGAATGTTTTCGTTTTCTTTTTAGGACAGTGATAATGATATTTTTAACTTCATACCTGCAAATCAAGCGGCAATAGGTCAATCAAAAGGAAAAAGACCGAATATTGGCATTAGTAAGAAGCAGAAAAAAAACAACGGTCCTATGTTTACATACATGAAAAAGCTGACACGGTGTGCGAGTTTTCCACCAGGAAAAGTGATTAAAATCGAGATTCATGATGCAGCAAATTTTGCTGAAGAAACATGTACACTATGTGATTGTGAAGCAGAAATCTGTATTCAACATATTGTAGAAAACATATATATGGACGATATTTATACTTCGGTTAGGGAAATTGTTGCTAAAATGTCAAATTCTATGGAAATGCAATAAATAATATTTAGATTGAATAAACTTTATTTTATTTTAATTTAAAAATAAACCCATCTATGTTATCATGAAGTATTAGCCAGCACAATCGGTTTATTAAGCGTGAGGATACCTACATTATAAATTACACTTTACTAATACTTTTTTTGTTTGTTTCACTGTCATACTAAAAACGGATTTGGATGAAACTTAACACGCCGCTAGATTCAAACAAACATACACACTAACGCCCAATTGCTAAGTAGAAATGAAGAACTTCGCTCGCTTCACTCACTCGTTCAATTAGCGTGAGAATAAATATTGAAAATATAAAATTAGTTCACCGAGGCATCTCGAAGTGTATTGATTGCCGTATATGGTGCAGCGCCGTATACCATTGGCTGATTATAAGTTATAAGAGTAGCGCGCCATCGGACCCCGACTACACTGTTAACATATGCGCATACCACAATTATTTGATGATTTAAAACTAGATAAGAGAATTAATATCCCCAAATCACCGTATATGCATGGGGAAAAAAACAGATATATGTATTCCATAGTTTTCACTTTGAGACATGCGAACCCCACCCAATCTTGAAGTTGTTGAATAGTAAATATTATTTTATTTTAATATGTTCATACATCGTAGATTGATACTCAATTCCATTAATTCATAGGAGAAAATGGAGTTTTTGGATTTCCTGTATCCAAAAACTCCAATTTCTCCCTACTCATATTCAACATGTTTATCACGGGATCAGATATGTCTTTGAATATTGGAGATTGCGTGGATATAATAATTACTTCTGAGAGACTACTTGGTCTTCACAAAGTTAAAATTATAAATTATGAGCAATATGATGTTATTCTAATACCGTCGCAAGAGTACACTACATTACGATCTAAAATTCGATTGGAAGTCACCCGAATAGATGAAAAAAGAGTACACCTGACTGAAGTGGAAGATACGTTCCTAAAATGCCCCTACATCGACATAAAATGCGACTGGATTTGGAAGTTCAAATAGATGTAAATATAGTTGTCCTGAAGTCCTGACTGAAGCGTTAGACTGAAGCACGAACCAGGTAGGAATTGGGTCTTTGAGGGCGAATAAAAATCAAATCTAGCGTATAGAGCGAATGAAATGAGTTCTATATGCTGGATTTGATTTTTATTTGAGCTCAAAGACCCAATTCCTACCTACTTGCGTTCACTGAAATTAAGAAATGTTTGATTTCCAATCAGGTTTTGGCACATTTTGACTTAAATTCTAAAACAATAGTGACTGTGGACGCTTCTCCCCAAGGCCTTGGGGCAGTCTTATCGCAGGTAGGCAAGGACGGGTTGGAACGACCAATATCATACGCCTCCCGGAAGTTGAATTCCGCCGAAAGGCGATACTCCCAAATTCAGAAAGATGCAACTGCTATTATATTTGGGGTGAAGCGGTTCCATTAGTATTTGTATGGTAGGTCAGAACCTTTCGTACTACGTACCGATCACAAACCTCTTGTTACTATTTTTGGGCCGTACAAGGGCATACCCGAGGTATTAGCCAATAGGTTACAAAGATATGCAATGTTTTTAAGCGCATATAATTACACATTCGAGTACATACGTAGTGCTGATAACAACGCGGATTACCTGTCACGAGCGAGTATACCCTACGACGAGCGGAGTGAAGCGCGTGGGGTCGACGCGATCATTGACCGCGCGACATACATCAATTTCGTGGTCGAGGGTGGATTGCCCGTGACTTTGAAAGAGTTGCAAAATGAAACCGCAAAGGATATGGTTTTAAGTAGAGTAGTAAATCACGTACTTAATGGTTGGCCTAAAAAAATGTTATCAGATGCTGGTATAAAACCATATTATTTATGTAAGGCACAGTTATCCTATGAGAATGGATGCCTTATGAGAGGCCATAAGGTCATAATTCCCGAAAAGTTACGTGTTAAAATTTTACGTGAGTTACATAACTCGCATTTGGGAATTGTGAAAACAAAAACAGAGGCCCGGGCACGGTTTTGGTTCCCAGGTGTAGACGCAGCATTAGGGCTATGATTAACTCGTGCAACATTTGTCAACAACTGCGGCCATCCCCGGCGCGAGCGCCGTTATCTCCATGGCCGTACCCGCCTGTACCGTTCTATAGAATACATATTGATTTTCTAGGTCGTTTTAACAATCAGATGTTCTTGGTAATTGTAGACGCACACACCAAATGGGTGGAGGTATATGATGTAAGTGCATCCACATCGTCTACAGTCGTTATTGAGAAATTATACGATTTTATGTCAAAGTACGGCCTACCACATACAATCGTCAGTGACAATGGGGCCGCGTTCACGTCTTTTAAATGTGAGAACTTTTGCTCAATGAACGGCCTTACCCATTTGACATCTCCGGCTTACAACCCGGCAAGTAACGGCCAAGCTGAGAGTTTTGTAAAAATTGTGAAAAAGGGCATCAAATCATGCGTCCTTTCGTCACACAACAAAAATGACTGTAAGTTAAAAATGTTAAAATACCTTTTCGACTATAGGAATTCTATACATTCTGTCTGTCTGTCGGCTGAGCTGGTATTTGGGCGTAAGCTAAGGTCACGGTTAGATTTATTTAACCCTAAACCTCCGTCGCCCTCTCTAACTAACCCCATTGATAACGTTGACCGTAAACAGTGTTTGCAAGTTAAGTCGTATGGCGGAAAAATAAACAAGTGTTACAAAGCGAAGATGAAGTTATATATAAAAAATTCTTAAACAATACAAAATTTATTTGGTGTAGAGGTTTCGTTAAAAAGAGACTGGGTAAAGTGTTATATCTCATTCAAGACTCTAATTCTTTAAAATTGTCAATATTAAGTAATTGTAAAAAAACATGAAAATCAAATATTATTATATAAAGGTGACGCTACGCAACAGCCACAACAACATTATGACTACGACGACTTTGAATGTCACAGTGAGCCGTCAACTGACGCACCGGGGGAGCAGGATATGTACATGTGTTTAAACCGTAAGTACTTTGAACCATTACTTTTTCTCCAGTTTATTCCGGTTATTGTTTTTTCTATATTTTGACTGTGTTACAGTTTATAGGTAGTAAATAATTACTGCTACCTTAAGAGTCTAAATTTGTTTTTAGATTTGATTACGTCGGAAACATACCCATGTATGTTTTTTTTTTTTTTTGTTTGGCAATCAGGTCTATTGCTAATTTTAAAATTTTATTTTAGTTCTTAACGGTTTTCGCAGCTCAGTGTTATTGATACAGGGATGGAAATCTCCTAAGCTTAAACCTTTTCAGTGTGTCATAATCTAGTAATAAAGCTCGGAAATAGCTTTTTGGTAAAGGAAAATCGAAAGTAAAATCACGTGAGTGTTACCATATAACCATATGCTTAAACTTATGTACACGTGATGTAAACGCCACTACGGCGTGGCCACTACGTGTAGAACGATACACATGCAATATGGCCATATGAAAACGATCTTAACCTTCAATTGGTGACGTACCGTCAAATTGACGTCACCCAAGAAAAATCACGAAATATCATTCGAACGGCTTTTTTCCTTGGCCCTGCTCTCCTTAGTAGCTGCTTGTTTCTCAGTTTGGCGTCCCTTATAACTCAAACTGGATGTCGCACGCGCATAGGTGAGGAGATAGAGGGTACCCGACGTCAATTTGACGTCACATCACTAATAGTGTTAGTATTTTGTTTTGATAGTGATTGCACTTTGCCATTAAAAATTAATCTAAATGGAGAAGATTTTAACCTTCTAATTTACCCCTTATAATAATCCCCCTCCCAAATTAAATAATCACCCCCAAAAGTAGCAATGGCCACGGCCACTTTTAGGGTTAAATTAGAAAATAAAAAAACAAACTTTCAAATAATACTGTATGACATATTAAACAAAATTTCTTGTTATGAGAATCTCAAATACAATTTTTTTTTATAATTTTAAGATAAATAGTTTTAATGTTATTTAAAAAAAATAGGCGACAGTTGACCGTTCTTCCGGGACCCCCTAGACTCACCGTATCTCCGAAACTACTGTGCCTAAAATCAAAACAAAAATACAGATAATAGTACTAGTAATAAACAGGAAAACCTAAATGATATCTATGGTATTTAAAGTATTACGTTCTGAGTATTAAGGTAAATAAATACTTTTAAACTATCGCGTTGCATTATTATTAAATTAATGTATACGGGAATTAACGCAAAACGTACCTTTTTTTATTTATTTTGCTGACGTTTTTTCAATTCAAATTCAATTCAAAATATCTTTATTATCATAGGATATTTATATTATCTCTTAATAATAGTCACTTTGTTTTGTTTTGTTTTGCACAAATGTTGACGTCAAATCGTTACTTAAAGCTAAGTTTACGCCGCTTCCTAGGCGCAAGTGCAGAAGAAGCGGCAACAAACTGCACTGCACGTTTTCTCCAAAGACGTCAACTAACAAACTAAAAACTTAAAATTAGTAATATAGATGGACAGAGATTACATTGTTTATTATGTCATAATTAAATTGAATTATAAGAATTACGAATTTTAAAATAATGTCAATTTGTAAATTTAGTATGTACCAATGTACCTAAATTATGACATGTCTAAGTATACAAACCTTTAAGAGGGACCCGCGCCAAGCTCAAGCCAGACTTTTTTGTCTTTAAGATAGTCATCGGTCCTATAATAAGCCTTCTCACAAAGTACTTTCTTTACATAAGCTTTGAATTTTCTGTCTGGCATATCAAGGACCGATTCTGACAATTTATTATAAAAAAGTATACACTTCCCTATAAAAGACTTACTGACTGTATTCAGCCTGTAATATGGGCTAACTAAGTCATTCTTATTACGTAAATTTCTATCTGTAAAATCACTTACTTTATTGAACATGGAAATATTTTTCCTTACATACATTATATTTTCAAATATGAATTGTGATGCAAAAGTAAGTATACCTATTTCCTTGAATAATTCCCTCAGTGAGTCTCTCGATCCTAAACCGTAAATAGCACGAATTGCTCTTTTTTGTAAAAGAAAAATAGTCTGAATGTCCGCTGCACTCCCCCATAGAAGTATCCCGTAAGACATTAGACTGTGAAAGTAACTAAAGTACACTTGTCTAGCAGTTGCTACATCTGTCAATTGTCTTATTCTCCTAACAGCGTAAGCCGCAGAGCTAAGCCTATTAGAAAGTTTAGTTATATGAGCGCCCCATTGAAGTTTCGAATCAATTGTGATTCCTAAAAAGGTAGTACTTTCAACCAGATCGAGTTTCTGACCATTAATTAGTATGTCAACGCAGGCTTGATTCACATTAGGAAGAGAGAATCGAATGCATTGGGTCTTGTTCGCATTTAACATGAGGTTATTGGCCGAAAACCAATCAGAAATTAAAGATAAGGTGCTGTTCACCGCGCTAGCATCACTGTTATGTCGATCTATTTTAAATATTAGCGAGGTGTCATCAGCAAACAGCACCATGTCAGCCTCTTTCTCAACCATGTAAGGCAAGTCATTGACATAAACTAAGAAAAGGAACGGTCCTAGAATTGAACCTTGGGGTACGCCCATTTTCACATTAGACCCGTGTGATTTTACGCCGTTTATATCAACAGTTTGAAGCCTATCAGTTTAGTAAGATTCTATTAATTTAATTGACTTATCATCAAAACCGTATTGACGAAATTTGAGCAAAAGTGTTGGATGATCAACGCAATCAAATGCTTTAGAAAGATCGCAAAATGATCCAATTGCATCATTTCTGTTTTCCCACGCGTCGTAGATATTAGTAATAAGTGCTACTCCTGCATCGGTGGTCGATTTTCCAGCAGTAAAGCCGTATTGTTGGCTATGGAAAAGATTATTGGTCTTAAAGTGAAGTAGCATTTGATTGAGCATTATCTTTTCGAACACCTTACTCAAAACTGGCAGAATAGAGATAGGTCTGTAGTTGCCAGGGTCTGTTTTTTCTCCTTTTTTGAATAAGGGGATTAGTTTACTACATTTCATTAAGTTAGGGAATATGCCTTCATCAATACATTCGTTAAATATAAAAGCTAAATCGGCAGCAATCATGTGTATAATATGACTTACTACGGCTACTGACATGCCCCAGTGATCTTCTGATTTTTTTAAATTTAACTGTTTAAAAGCATCTATTATATCGCTAGGGCTAACATGCTTAAAATTAAATTTAGAATCACAAGGGCTAACATTACTCTTAAGCAAAGCCTCAGCACGCTGGGCGCTAGAACTCACATTAGAAGTGAGTTCCAAAGGAATGTTAGTAAAATAATCATCAAATATATTTACTATTTCTTCAGTTTTTGAAGTATTTTTACCATTACATTTGATTCGGCAAATATTTTCTTTGGTTTTATTTTTACCTGTTTCCTTATTTATGACACTCCATGTTTCTTTAATTTTATTAGGAGCATTATTTATTTTTTTGCTAATACTATTCGACTTGGCTCGTCTACAAACTTTTTTAAATATTTTAGAATAATTTCTGACATATTCTATAAAAGAAGGATTAAAGTTATACTATTGTTTTTGGGCATATAGATCATATAACCTGTTTCTACTTATGTAGATGCCGGTAGTAGCCCATTCACTAAACTGTGATTTACTATGAACTACTACTCTTTTTTGTTTTAATGTTTTAGAATACTCAGAGGAAACAGTACTAAATAGTTTATTATAATGGTCGTCAGGATTATTTCCTGTATATACCACTGATAATAATTTGTTATCTAAATTATTTTTAAGTTTTTTTATGTTTTTAGAAGTAATCGGTCTACACAAGATCTTATCTTTTCTCAAATTACTGGTGGACTCTTTGACAAAAGCTACATATACACCAGAATGATCTGAAGGCAATTTATTAATAACAGATTTATCACAATATTGAATATTACTAAAAAAATTATCAAGACATGTGCCAGATGTAGCTGTAATTCTGGTTGGCTCAAAAAATAAGTTTTCTAATCCATAACACTTAAAAAGATTTAGGAATTGTGTGCTCTTTGGATTATGTACTAAAATATCAACATTAAAATCACCGCAAATAATTAAATTCTTTTTACTAGTTGAACAGGACTTAAGAACCTGGTCCATTGCTTTTAAAAAACTTTTGAAATTACTATCTGGTGGACTGTATACACAAACAATTATATGATGATCAAGCTCGGCACAGGCCACCTCACAACAGCGCTCAACAGAATGTCTGACAATATCCTTCCGCTCTTTGCTACGGAAAGAATCTTTTATAAAAATTAAAGAACCCCCTCGTTGAGCAGACTTTCTGTTAAAGCAGCTAACAATAATATAGTTGTTTAGGCTGAACATCATCTGACTCTCATGCAGCCAATGTTCAGTCAAACATAAAATGTCCACATCCATTTCTTTTAAAACTAATTCTACTAATAATTCTTTGCTGGAAAGACCTTCTAAATTTTGATGAAGTATTCTTAATTCATGAGGCCTTCCCGTTGTCCGAATGGTCAGTTTAAATCTGTCGTCAAGTCTACAGAATTACCGTTACATAAACTTGGTAAGTCTGTAGGTGTCTTAAAACTAGAATCTTGTTTACAATGTAAACTCGTCCAAAAATTAATATTATTTGCTATCAATGTAGCAATCTTATGTCTAAAATATTTTGAAAGATAAATATTATCTTTTGTCACATGACAATTACTTATAAAATTGTTAGTGTCAAAAAACACTAATTTATCACTAGAACGACATGTCATATTATGTATCAAAGTATTAAGATAGTGAATAATTTTGTTAGTTTTTGGAGACTGGCAATGTAGATATGGAAACGCACATAATATTATTTTGCTTACTTCTAGTTCAGATAAATAATCCATACAGCTGATTATTTCTTTCTTTCCTACTTTGTTACTATTGCCTATTAATAATACAACAGTAGATTTACAATTCAGTTTGGTTGATTTAATTTTATCTAAAATTTGAGTATAGGTTGCGTCCGGGAAGCAGTAATTTATACAAGTTTTATCTAGAATTTTGTTTAACATGCAACCCATATTGCGACCTATACTGTCAGAAAATACTATTGTATTACATGGAGGGTCAATAAAGTCAACACAATCAGACACATTACTACACAAACTACCGTCACAAGGAGAGAGCTCTGGTGTGGAGACACTGATGGTGGGCTGGGTGAATTGCCCGCAGGTACATTGCTTAGTTAATAAATCAAGAGTTTCTTGATTGTACCTGCTGTCGTTAATCAATTTCTCCACAGTCAGCATGTGTTCGGTATTTTGTTTTTGTTGGAGGTCATACTTAGAGAATAATTTTGAATAGTCCTCCTGCAACTTAATAATATGAGATTCAAGTCTAATCCTGTTGTCCTCATATGACTCCTGACTTTCCGCCAATTGTTTATTACATAACTCTAACTCTGACTGCACCTGTCTGACCTGTTTCGTTCGGGTTTCACCGAACCTGGATCTGGACCTGGGACCTGGTCAAGCTGGGACCACGTTCGGTGAAACCCGAACGAAACTTCAGCAAAATAAATAAAAAAGGTACGTTTCGCATTAATTCCCGTAAACATTAATTTAATATTATGGTAAATTCATTTTACATCAAATAAATATCAATTCATATATGAATGGTTTGACTCGCACTTGTCCGGTTTATTTTTATGTGCCCTATATTCTAAAATGATGCAATATCATAGATTACTTAATAATCATTAAGAAAAAGTTTGAGTTTTATATTTTTTCTAATTTTTAAAATTTTATGTTGATTGCTCTCATGTCTACGAAAAAAGAGCAAAAATTTATACCAAGTTCCTATGAGTATTTTCTACATACTAACTACTAATTCAATTAAAGTGAAATAAAGGTGGTTTTTTAACAAAAGAAAGTTATCTTCTTGTATATAACGTTATTTATTTTATTCTCCATGCGGGAAGTCTCCTGTATTTTGGGTTTTAAGCAGTACGTCAAAATGACTGTACGTCACCAATACTGTGACCCTTATTCACGTCACCAGTTGAAGGTTATTCTTAATAAATATGTCGTTTCTCAGCTACCTTAAAAATTGTTAATAATTTTAACGTGCTAGGTAGCTACGCTGCCAAGCACTCCTGATGAGTCCTGATACTAATCTTTTCAATATACTATTAGTTTTTAACAGTTTATCCAAAATACAGACAAGCCTACAGGTTCAACCAGTCTGTAGCATGATAATTCTTGTTGATAACATGAATTTGCAGGTACTACTAACGCTTTCTTACAGCAAGGAACCATCGATGTACCAAAGTTGCTTATAATTTAAATAAGCGTGCGCGGATAATGACAGTATTGTGTGCAAGTGTAACATTAGCTGGCGAAAAGCCGCATTCCTGTGTTACTGATTTTTTGGAAAATGATGAATTGTGAAAAGGAGCAATCTCGATGTGACAAACGTAAAATCATACTGAAACCCCTGCTCCGCAGAGTTCCTGTCATGTTGATTTACGGCAAAACCTGGAGTCGCACTTCTGCCCTGCACAGTGACGTGGCAACGTAAAATCATACTGGAACCCCTGCTCCGCAGAGTTCCTGTCGTATTGATTTACGACAAAACCTGGAATCGCACTTCCGCTCTGCACAGTGACGTGACAAACTTAAAACCATACTGGAACCCCTGCTCCGCAGAGTTCCTGTCGTGTTGATTTATGATAAAACCTGGAATTGCACTTCTGCCCTGCACAGCAACGTGACAAACGTAAAATCATACTGGAACCCCTGCTCCGCAGAGTTCCAATCGTGTTCATTTACGACAAAACCTGGAATCGCACTTCTGCTCTGCACAGTGACGTGCCAAACGTAAAATCATACTGGAACCCCTGCTCAGCAGAGTTCCTATCGTATAGATTTACGACAAAACCTGGAATCGCACTTCTGCCTTGTACAGCGACATTGCAAACGTAAAATCATACTGGAACCCCTGCTCCGCAGAGTTTCTATCGTAGTGATTTACGACAAAACCTGGAACCGCTCTTCTGCCCTGCACAGCGCCGTGACAAACGTAAAATCATACTGGACCCCTGCTCCGCAGAGTTCCTATCGTATTGTTTTACGACAAAACCTAGAATCGCCTTTTTTGCCCTGCACAGGGACGTGACAAACGTAATCATACTGAGACTTCTGCTCCGCAGAGTTACTACCGTATTGATTTACGACAAAACCTGGAATCGCTCTTCTGCCCTGCACAGCGACGTAACAAATATAATCATACTGGAACCCGTGCTCCGCAGAGTTCCTGTCGCATTGATTTACGACAAAATCTGGAACGGCTCTCCTGCCCTGCTTGACAACGTGACAAACGGGAACTCCTGCTCCGCAGAGTTCCTATTGTATTGATTTCCGACAAAAACTGGAATCTTTATCCTGCTCCGCAGAGCGTACAACATTGTTTTGTAAATATAGGTGAATATGATGATATACATGTAGCATTTAATAAAAGCCAGGGTCACATACTGTTACGCAGCACGATCCAGAAATATTTTACTGTAAGGAAAGTAACCATGGAGGAACTTCTGCTCCGCAGAATTCCGGGCTTAGTGACAAACGACAAATAGTAGGTCGCGCTTATGTCCCGAGCGAGCCGGCTTGCAAAACCTGCTGCTTAAGGACCCAGGAACATTTAGTTTAGAAAAGGTTAACGAAGGTGAACTACGGCATCACATAATTCTCCGCGGAAATTGCATGTGAAAAGGGCAAGTCGCCCTTTCTGCAAACGAATCTGGAAATATCGACTTAAAATAGTCGTACCTCTGCTCCACAGGACGATTTGAGTGCTTAAATGTATACTGAGCTAACGTACTGCTACCGTACATAATGTGAATGTGATATCACAAAATACGGATCGCACCTCTGCTCCGCAGGACGATCCCGGTGCATTAATGTATAGCAAGCCCTAGTACCGCTAGTAGGCAAAAAAATTAAAATCTACTTTGGTCAACGATCAAAGTAAAAAGGGTAACACTATTGTTTTTCGAGAACTATGTATATATTAATAATAATATACATAGTTCTCGATTCTGCTTCGCAGATCGATCCAAGCACACCAATGTCTGGTTAGGTGTTTTTCACTGTTACCCAGCATAAAAACCTAGGAACGAGGTTGACGGTTACGTCACGACAGCCGTTTTCTCAGCCCGAAAGACGACGAAACTATCGGAAAAATCTCGCGTTATTTTATGGATAAAGGCGCAGTTTTTGTTTACTGTTAATCCATCTCGGAATCTACTTTTGATAATTTCGAGTCTAGCATCACTCAATGAAATTATGTATGCAGTTTAGTTGTCTCCACAGTTCGGGGAGTGGGGGAGGGGGGGGGGGGTCATACTAGTAAGACCTACCCACCCAGATACATAATCAATTCACGTGGATTTTAACAAATCCCTGAATATCAATTGAGCGATAGTTCCTTATTTTACAATCACAATTTCTGATTTTAAAACTGTTTATAAAAATCCTTTTACCATGGTACTTAGATGCTACGTATCTCAAGCCATACACATTGAGACACGACAAAATGTATACACTTGTACAATGTACGTACTACACGGGTGTCCCTTATCATATATTACCCAACTAAAGGGCTATGCGTACCTGGGAACCTTGCTCTCGCTTATTAGAATATTTAATGTCAGTGCATTAGTAATTCGGTGTAGTTTTGCCATAAACGACCAGGAGTTTAATTTCCAACTCGATCGAAACGAATTCATGCACGAATGGTGTAAATTTCGTCACTATAACTGTCTTTTATTGACATAAAATTAAATGTCAAATGCCAAAACCGCATTTTTACTCATAAAAATTGGTGTGACACGATAAACTTATTCAGAGTTAATATTTAATAAAATATTACTTATAAATTTAAATTAACCACTGAAGTGGCACGTATCTTCAGTGGTTAAGATGCAAGAAAATGTGATCACTTGCAATATTTTTAAACATGTTACATATGAATTCGATTTGAGTGTTGTTCTGACATTCACACAAGTACCCCAGAGGAGCCGAGGAGTTCTATCATCACGCTGACGTAGGTCCACGCCCATCATCATCGTCTGTTAAACTGTACCATTAGCATCAATAGTTTTTGAAAAATTCGAGTGCGGTTCTATTTTGGTATTGCTTAAGTCTACCTAAGCCAGTTAAAATTTTCATACATTCTATAGAAACACAAAAATTTTTGAGCTCAAAATTCTAATTTGACATACGAATTGTATCATGATAGTTACCCTTGGATTTTGTAAATATTTTCCGAAATTTTCACGCACCTTTGACGACTTTTCCAAAAATCTTATACTTTGACGAAATTTAACGAATTTTTTGCGAAAAATCGATTTTTTACATATTGTCTGTAGATTCACTCCGGTGGCGGTCCTGCATACGTGTGCTGCTTCTCCTCCAGAGGACGACAAGAATAGTACCTGTGAACACAAAAACATACATTTATTAGTCAAAATTTTACATTTTTACACAAACTTTCACTAAAATTTCAAATTTTCCCATAAGTATCGATCGGGTTTTACGTTTTCCTGATAGAACTCGTTGAGCCTTATATCTTTTACTCCTTTATAACGTTTCGATAGAATCAATACTTTTTGCAGTAGTTCAATTTTTCACAAATTTGGTCAACAAAATACTCTTTTTTTTTCCCTCGCAGGCATATCGGCTTTTACGATATTCGAGTACTACTTGCCGAGCCGCTTCTTTTGACACCTCATTTGCATACGTAGCATCAATAGTTTTTGAAAAATTCAAGTGCGGTTCTATTTTGGTATTGCATTTACTGGGAGAATATACAGACTTATATTTGAAATGTGACGTATTACTGTTATGTGATATCTTTGAGAATTTCAGAAATACAAGCTTGCATCATTATGGTCTTGATCCTGCTTATTATGTATCAGCACCTAGCCTAAGTTGGGACGCAATGCTCCTATGTACTGGTGTTCAATTAGAGTTAATAAGTGGTTTACAAATATATCAAATGCTTGAGAAGGGTATCCGCGGTGGATTAGCTCAATGTTCTCTCCGACATGTAAAGGCAAATAACAAATACATCCCCGATTTTGATGATTCAATACCATCGACTTACTTATTGTATCTTGATTGTAATAATCTCTATGGCTATGCAATGAGACAAAAAATGCCAGTTTTAGATTTTAAATTTTTGACAGAAAATGATTGTAAATTTTTCAATGTGTTAAAAGTACCAGATGATGATGAATACGGATATATTTTAGAAGTAGACATTGTTTATCCAGAATATTTACACGACAATCACGGTGGTTTACCTTTTGCGCCAAAAAAATTTATTCCACCTGGAGGGAACGCAAAAAAATTAATTGCAAATTTATATAATAAATATAATTACATTATTCATTTAGTTCACTTAAAAGAATGTATGAAAAATGGTCTTATACTGATCAAAATTCATCGAATTTTACAATTTAAACAAGAATCGTTTTAACAAAAATATATTGATTTAAATACTCGTCTTTGACAAAATGCTACGTCAACATTTGAAAAAGATTTTTTAAACTATTAAACAATGCAATATTTGGGAAGACGGTTGAAATTTTTTTTTTTTACCTTTCTGCGTAACTACTATAAACAAGTACGCTAATAATATTACAATCTAGCCTAAACTAAGACAAATAAGTAATTTAACATTGACCTAGTTTTATACGTTGTAGACTAAGAATGTGTCCATTGGCACTTTTCTTACTGTCTTTATTAAGGGGAAGGCACTTTATTCGTGTGTCTCTGCTGGCACATAACTGCACTATAATATCAATGTATATATATATATATAACTACACTAGTTCAAAAGGTTTGGTTCTTTTGAGACGTCGCACTATGTCCGAGTTGTCGAGGAGCTGAATCGCCTCAACATTCACATGGTGAAGCAGTCTATACTCATTTGCTTCGGCGTATTTTTTGATTACTTTATCGACGGTCTGCATTTTAAGGTCCCGGTGTAGATCGTCGATTCTTATATACCAAGGCGCATTCACAATGACCTTCAGTACGTTATTTTGGAAACGTTGAATAATTTTAATGTTACTTTGTTTAGTACACCCCCATAGCATGTATGTATACCATAAGTCCATACTGGCATGAGGACTTGTTTATAAAGTAGTATTTTGTTATGTACTGACAATGCGGAGTTTCTTCCAAGTAGCCAGTACATCTTCTGGAATCGTATGTCGAGTTCCTGTCTTTTCTTTTTGACGTGGGCTTTCCAGCGAAGCTTCGCGTCGAGTGATATACTTACTTAGCAGTGTTTTCATATGGCACTTGCTGTCTATTTATGTAGACAGGACAGTAGTCATCGTGTTTATTTGTGAAGTTAACGTGGATTGACTTCGACTCGTTTAGCTTAATTCGCCACCTCTTTGTCCAGTTATGAACTTTGTTAACAGCTATTTGGACCTTTTCTGCTGCTTCCGCGTAACTATTTCCAACCGCCATTATAGCCGTGTCATCAGCGAAGGTCGCAATAGTGTTTTCTTCTAGTTCAGGAATGTCGCAGGTGTATAATACGTATAGGACCGGGCCTAATACACTTCCTTGAGGCACTCCAGCTTTTATTTCCTTAACTTCAGAGTATGCATGATCTTGTCGCACTCTGAAGGCTATATCGCTTATATATGACGTTAGTATATCTACATAGATTTTGGGAAGCATTTTTTTAAGTTTGAAAATGAGGCCTTCGTGCCACACCTTATCAAAAGCTTGGGCTATATCTAGAAAGATTGTTGAGCAAACTTTTTTATTTTCTAGAGATTGTTCAATGATGTTAGTTATCCTATGTACTTGATCTATTGTGGAATGCTTTTCTCTAAAGCCAAACTGATGGTCAGGCATAAGGTTTTTTGTTTCTATTATAGGTTTTAGCCTTTTAAGTAACAGTTTTTCAAACAATTTTGACATTACAGGCAGCAAGGAAATTGGCCTATAAGACGTAGTTTCATGTGATTGATTGAAAATAAACGTAAGCAAGTAAATATAAAGTTAGTTTCGACCTGGAAAGATTCTGGAAATAAAACAAATAAGTATATCGGTGCAGAAGAATTGTTAACGAAGCCAAATGTAGAGAATATTGCAATTTTTTCAGAAAATTTGGTAGCTATTCATTTACAACTAGAAATACTTATATTAGATAAACCGATCTATATTGGTTTCACAGTACTGGAACTTGCTAAGCAACATTTATACCAATTTCATTATAACTATATTAAAAGGAAATACAATTCTGATGTTAAACTGTGCTATACTGATACTGACAGTCTTTTTATTGTATTAAAACAGACGATATTTACAAAGATTTATTGTTAGATATTACTAATTTCGATACTAGTAATTATGAGGACGATAATCCTTATGGAATTTACAAAGTTAATGCTAAAGTACCTGGAATATTTAAAGATGAACTTGGCGGTTCAGTGATTACGGAATTTGTTGGCTTGCGAGCTAAATTGTATTGTCTAAAAAGTGTAAAAACTACTATAAAAAAGGCAAAGGGTATATCAAAACCAATTACAAATCGATTACGAGTTAGCGATTATAATAGATCATTACATTCAAAAAACGTATTCAAGTGTAAATTGAATATGATTAAGTCTATTAAACATGTGCTATATTCACAAGAAGTCAATAAAGTTGTATTAAATAGTAATGATGACAAAAGACAGATATTGAAATCGAATGTAGAAACTTTACCATGGGGACATTTCAAAACTATCTTCTGAAAACTATTAGATATTTTAATAAAACAATAATAATTTAAGGAACCTACTTATTGTAATCATTCTAAATAATATTATATACTATAAAGTCGATGGATAGTATTAAGTTTTATTAAAAATTTAAATTTTTACTTATTCAGCAATTGTATGGTTTGTATGTTTATTATGGTTGTAGATTATGTATAAATAAAACTATATTTAAAAAATATTATATATTTAATTGTTTTATTTGCCCTTGTAACACCAACTTACAACTGGAAAATATATAATGATAAACAATATTCTGGTGCTTAACATTTCTACAATGAAGTTTGTCAAGCAAGCTCAAACGTTGGAAGTAAACAATATAAAACTAGGAAACAATGCGCAAATAATAAAACATAGTACTCTTTTACCTAATACGATTCGTTGTATAATATGCGGTCCATCCAACTGCGGGAAAACTAACCTTATGCTTAATTTATTGATACATGCAAATGGTCTCAAGTTTAAGCACATTTACTTGTACTCTAAAACAGCTTTTCAATCAAAATACCGTTTTTTATACCAAGTTATGAAAAGAATACCAGGAGCTGAACTGTTTATATTTAATGATAGCAAGGAAGTTCTGCACCCAAATGACGCATTATCAGATTCAATTATTATTTTTGATGACGTTGCCTGCGAAAATCAAATAAATATAAGAAATTACTTTACAATGGGTAGATATACACGAATAGACAGTTTTTATTTATCTCAAACATATTCTAAAATACCTAAACAACTATTAAGAGATAATATTAACCTCATTATTATTTTCAAACAGGACGATATCAATCTAAGGCATATATACAATGAGCACGTGAATACTGATATGGATTGGCAAACATTTAAATGCCTTTGTTCCGCTATATGGAAAAAAAATAATTATAACTTTTTATTAATAAATAAAGACAATGCCTTAAACAAAGAATGGTATAGACAATTTTGTTAATTTTTGACTTCATTTCTTTATAATACACAAATAGTCTTTGTACTTTTATTTGAAAGTAAATGTAAATTTAGTAGTCCTAACTAAAGTGTAAAACTGCATGTATTCGAAAAAGTCGACATATATTATCAATACTTTTAAACTATCGCGTTGCATTATTATTAAATTAATGCATACGGGAATTAACGCGAAACGTACCTTTTATTTATTTATTTTGCTGACGTTTCATTCGGGTTTCACCGAACGTGGTCCCAGCTTGACTCTTGAGTCATTATTACAAGCAAAATAAATAAATAAAAGGTACGTTTCGCGTTAATTCCCGTATGCATTAATTTAATATATTATCAAGTTTAATTGAAATAATTCATTAAGTAACAAGTATTTGAACAAAACAGTTGGATAACGAACATGAATAAAACAATGAATGAAGATATAAAAAAACAATTGATACAATCAGTGAGCAGTATAATAGTACCTGTGAATACAAAAACATACATTTATTAGTCAAAATTTTTCATTTTTATAAAAACTTTCACTAAAATTTCAAATTTTCCCATAAGTATCGATTGGCTTTTACGTTTTCCTGATAGAACACGTTGAGCCGCATCTTTTACTCCTTTATAACGTTACGATAGAATCAATACTGCAGTAGTTCAATTTTTCACAAATTTGGTCAACAAAATACACTTTTTGGTCGACTTATACGTAACTCGTTAGGAAGATGGACACTTCCCCAGTTCTTGCTGTTCGCTGCATCCAGGATCTTACCAAAATCAAGTGATGGACATTTAGACCTACATATGTGTTATATTTTAAGTGCCTTTATGCTAAACAGTTTAGCCCATTACTTTATTCAAAAAGGAAATTTTATTTTTGTTATACCTAATTATAGGTTTAGAATCCTACTTGCATCAAAACAAAATAACAAATAAATTTGCAAATTATTTACCAAATCAAAATAGATATTTAATATTTGTACATAGTAACAATCTAAACTGGCTACAATGTTGGAGGTTACCTAATGAAAGTTTTGCCTTAATTTATTTACATTTAAACTATAAACATACCGCTAAACATATCTATGGTCGATTGTATTTATCATTAGTTTGCACTAAAAGCAATTGTTTACCCGCCATTTTAACTAAACTCCTTTTATATGAATTACTAAGTCATCACCAAAACTTACAATTTATATTTTCAACTAGAATCACTATTATATATGGATAACAATATTAGTATATACTACCAAAACTACCGTGGCCTTAGAACTAAGCTACACACATTGTACATGAACATTCTCTCGCATGATTACGACGTTATAATATTGACAGAAACATGGTTTCACTCGGGCATCTCGGATAGTGAATTTATCGATGCGAGATATAAAGTATTCCGCGCGGACCGTGACCTTGCTCGCTGCGGGCTTACAGACGGTGGTGGTGTGCTGATAGCCATCAGGCATACACTGTGCACTAGTGTGCGCCTTGTTTCCTTGCAGCACAACCTGCCGCCTGTAGTTAGTCACCTAAGCATTGAGTTTCGACTTAATACGCAGCTTTATTTTGTTAGTGCCATCTATATACCACCGAATCAATCATATAAAACATATAGTACATATTGTGACATGATTCAGGTCAGACTTATAAATGAGCCGAGTGCAAACTTTTTTTTAGTGGGTGACTTTAATTTACCGAATTTGAGGTGGATAAGCAATACCAATGACACGTATAAACTTTACACTGGTAATAGTGAAACCAATCAAACTCATAGATGTATAATAAATTTTATAACGTCATTGAATTGTTATCAGCTTAACCCGCTTAAAAATGTTGATGATCGAACCCTTGATTTATTTTTTACTAATATTGACTAGACTGTGGCTTGTCACCAACTGTATCCATGCTTGACCCACACGAATCGATAGTCCAGCTTTATAGCCGCATTACGGCACTCACGAAATAGCATTTTATTTGTGAGCGTAAGGTGCTCATTTACGTAAATAACCACTGATGATCCAAGATTACCAAGTTTTAGTGTGTCAATTACCTTAACGGCATGACAAGCTGATATTATATTGTCCCGTAGGATCCTACTGGAGAGTTTTACGATGACATTTTTTGGCCGCCTATTGGCTGGATTAGCGTGGGGTACCCGGTGTGCCGCGATGATGTCGCCGGGACGTATCGGATGTTTTATGTAGTTACCGAAGC
This sequence comes from Acrobasis repandana, assembly GCA_963576875.1. Classification (NCBI taxonomy): domain Eukaryota; kingdom Metazoa; phylum Arthropoda; class Insecta; order Lepidoptera; family Pyralidae; genus Acrobasis; species Acrobasis repandana. The sequence goes on from OY756245.1 coordinate 3,476,955, forward strand.
ATTCCAAGACACCTTTTAGATTTTCGTTTCGTCTTTCAGGCAAGTTGGAGATTTCGATGTTGGACTGTCTAGCCTGCTGCTTTAAATTGGATAATTTAAGTTCAAGCGAGTGGACCTGTGTAGTGAGGTCACTATTTTGAGAAGTACCTGTCTCCACCGCCTTCAACCTTTCATCAAATTATTCTTGACTTTCAGACGTGTACTTTACTGCTTTCTCCACTTCACATACTCGCTGATTGGTTTCAGTTAGCGACCGGCGCATGTCCAAGTTATCAGCCTTGAGTTCTTTCACATTATTATTAATCTCGCTAAGACTCGCAGAGATGCCAGCCATCCCACAGGAGCCCGATGTACTGACCGCTTTACTCACGCAGTTCATGATCCTCTCATCCCATACTGATAATTGTTTGTTAAATTTTTCATCCAGATATGCCATATCGGGATCAAGTTATTTACGTTTCGATGCTCCGAAATGAACGTCCCTCTCATCCATGATCGAATTGGGAATATTAGAATCCGATGGGCACCTGCCGCTTGGCGATGGGTGTTGTAATTGTAAGTCCATTGCAGGTGACGGGGATGAGCAACTGCACAGATAAACTTCACAGACACGCGATTCTCACTTGTAATACTATAAGGCACACGGTTGAAACTTGAGCGCACGTAATTCTATATATTTTTGTCGCAAATATCGTTAGCTGTACACCACCACACTTAACGCTCGCACAGAGCAGAATGATTGAATTGATTTTGACTCGTTAAGTTTGATTTTTCATCGTTTTGTCCAGTTAAGAACTTTATTTGGACCTACACGTGGATAAACGTGGTTTCCGGGTTTTATGGCTCTATCTACCCTGTTAGGATTTTTTTTTTGAACGAAATATTACGCTGTATGCTAAAGGCATTTTGCAGCTCACCGGGCGCGACGGGTTTAAGGCGGGACCAACATTTTGCCAAAATGGCAAGATGTTGTCCACACCGTAAAGTGACAGCACAAAGGGCTCCCACCGGGTGGGAACGAACCTCGGCTTTGGGCGTCACTGAGATCCGGGTCATGAAAAGCGTCCGGGTACCGTTCGGTACCTCGTGAACGCGCCAGTCCTATTCCTATTTCTGATCCGCACTCGCCGGCGAGTGGGATTCGTGATCGAGCTAATGTTTGTTCTGTGTCTGCGTTGCGTAGGTGACTCTACGGCGGGGGGAATCGCACGACTAATCGGGTCATCCGGATCGTTGAGCACATGCCTTGGTCTCCTACACCTAAGGAAATCGGAGGGGCCTGTTAGGAAAAAGTGATAGTGTATTTATATGTGTACTACCCGTTTACTTCGAGTTGGCCCTTACCTTCCTTCGCGTTTCCCCGTGGGTGCGTATTGTTTGATATACTAACAAATTATATTAAATTCATGCATACGGGAATTAACGCGAAACGTACCTTTTTTTATTTATTTTGCTGACGTTTCGTTCGGGTTTCACCGAACGTGGTCCCAGCTTGACTGAAGTAGCGATAACGCCTACGCCTCCCCCTGCCCGGTGTGATCTTCGTCCACCGTCATATTGTTCATTCTCTAAGTACCGTCACACACTACACTCACAGTGTCCCTATTCCGTAACTCAACCGTATTCTGGTGATTAACCGATTGTGCACCAAACCGGGGTTGTGTTTTGTTAATCACTGGATTCCACACTGCTGACAATTTAAGGCCATCTTCTCGGTTGAAATTGTTAGGATGTTTCTTAATTTCAATCGCCTCACGTACCATCCTAGTGCGATAGTGGCAATCGCCAGCGAGGACTTGCGTACGATGAAATTATTACTTAGGAAATCAAAACTTCCGGCTAGTAACATTACTATGGAAGAGCGTCAAGCACTAAAAAGTATAAAGGAAAACCCAGATATTCTAGTGCTTAAGGCCGATAAGGGAAACGCCACCGTGGTGATGAATATAGCTGATTACCGGCAGAAAATAGGGAATCTGCTATGTGATGAAGAGGTGTACAAACCGGTCACGTACAATCCGACGGCCAGAGTCACACGTAGAATACGAGCTCTCATCCAGGACAATCGAGACTTATTTACAGATGACGAGTTTGACAAATTATATAAGCCTAAAGCACATCAACCATCAAAATTATATGGCCTACCTAAAATACATAAGTCCAACGTGCCGTTGCGGCCAATCGTGAGTCAAATTGCCTCTCCTACTTACGATCTTGCGAAGCACGTTGCGTCAGTATTACAGCCACTAGTGGGAAAAACAACGTCTTTTGTAAAGGATTTCTGGCATTTTATCCAAATGTTACAAGGTCTTACATTGGAACCGGACGAAGTGATGGTGAGTTTTGACGTGGAGTCACTTTTCACTAACGTTCCAATTAAGGAGTGTTTGGATGTCGTAAAAGAATAGTTGAGTGACAACGAGATGCCCTTTAACTACATTGAGCTACTGGAAAATTGTTTAGATGGCAATTATTTCTTTTTTCAAGGTCAATACTTTCTCCAGATTGATGGTGTCGCAATGGGAAGTCCCGTAGCCCCTGTACTTGCTAATCTCTGGATGGTACATTTTGAAGAAAAAGCGTTAAGCATTGGCCCTAAAACGATTAAGTTGTGGAAGAGATACGTAGATGACGTTTTCAGTATCGTGAAAGGAGGAAAACATGAGGTAGATAAGTATGTTGAACATCTTAACTCAATCCACCCGAAGATAAAGTTCACTTATGAGATGGAAACAGGCAGATCGTTGTCCTTCCTGGATGTCAAAATAACCGTTAGTCCCGATGGGTCCATGTCTCACTGTGTGTACCGGAAACCTACACACACAGACAGGTACCTACATGCCACATCACATCACCACCCGCGTCACTTGCAATCCGTTGTGACATCACTTAAAAACAGGGCACTTGACCTCTGTGACCCTGAACATGTGGAAAGCGAGCTGAATCAGATTCAGGAGGTACTCAGGAACAACGGTTACAAGTTGAGCAGGACGCACATACTACCGAAAAGGAGACGCAAGCACCCGGATGTATGTAGGCAGCCGGCATACATGCCCTATGTCCAAGGAGTAACAGATAAGATCGGAACCATGTTGAGAGCGTATTCTATACCTACAGTATACACACCATGTAGTAAAGTAATCAACATGGTAGGCACTCCGAAGGATGTGCTGCCACTACAAACTCCAGGCGTCTATAAGGTGGATTGCAGCTGCGGTGCTTCCTATATAGGTCAAACGAAGCGGACTATAGCTGAGAGGATCAAGGAGCACATCGCCGCTGTAAAGAACCGACAAATCACCAAATCGGCCATTGCAGAACATCTACTCGAAGCAGGCGCTAATCACTGGATTGAATCATCGTACGCAAGTCCTCGCTGGCGATTGCCACTATCGCACTAGGATGGTACGTGAGGCGATTGAAATTAAGAAACATCCTAACAATTTCAACCGAGAAGATGGCCTTAAATTGTCAGCAGTGTGGAATCCAGTGATTAACAAAACACAACCCCGGTTTGGTGCACAATCGGTTAATCACCACAATACGGTTGCGTTACGGAATAGGGACACTGTGAGTGTAGTGTGTGACGGTACTTGGAGAATGAACAATATGACGGTGGACGAAGTTAACACCGGGCAGGGGGAGGCGTAGGCGTCATCGCTGCTTCAGTCAAGCTGGGACCACGTTTGGTGAAACCCGAACGAAACATCAGCAAAATAAATAAAAAAAAGTACGTTTCGCGTTAATTCCCGTATGCATGAATTTAATAATAATGCAACGCGAAAGTTTAAAAATATTAACAAATTATATATTTTCATTTAAATAAAGTTCAAAAGATATAATGTGAACTTGACATAATCATTACTGATTATATTCTTAAAAGCTATATATTCATAATTTTTTTAATTCGAAAAGCATAAACCCATTTTTTATAACGTTTATGAACACTAAATATCACCTGTTTTACAACTTGTGCAGTATACATGCCAAAATGTATACCATTCAAAAAGTATACTATTTTAAATAAATATCAATCTAAAATCTACTCATATCAATTAAAATCTATAGAAATCAAAATGTGTTTACCTATTAAAAATATATAACTGAAAAAAATACCAGCTAATTAAGACCCATGTCTATTTTGCGAATTTGAATTATTTTAGTAATACGAGGGCCACACCGAAAAGATCGGGAATAGAATACTTAGGAATAAAATAGAGTAAAACCTTTTTGGTGTTTGAAATGTAGTACGAAATAATTCAAATTCGCCCAAGCTCTTAAACTTCATTTTCTTGTAAAAAATGCGGAGTAGCCAGCAAAAGGTGCATCATTCAAACAAAGATGTAGGTAATCGATTTTATTAGTACAGGAAACGGAAAGTAAAACAAAAAGTAATTAACCTCATATTACAATATTTTATTGTATGTAATTATTAGGACAAAGTATGAAATAAATAAAAAAAATTGTGATACATACAAAATGCGCGCGCATTTTGTATGTTTCACAATTTTTTTTTTTTTTGTTATGTTAGAACTGCGACCAACTAGGTCGGTTCTATCCATTTTACTAGGTTAGGGAAAACCTATAGGTTATAGGTTAAGTTATTCGTATAACCAATGATTATTAGGCGTAATAATATGTATATATAACGTTTATTATACATAACAACTAATCGATTTGTTAAATGTTATAATAATAAAACGGTATAATAAGGGTTTGATATGTTGAATAATTGTTATAATAAAAGATTTTATTTTTTTAAACTTAATTCTTTTGAGTTTTATCTCAATTGATAATTATACTGACCAAAATTATATATTTCGTTGATATTTATCTTAAAATATATATACTTTGTGTTTATTTGTTACATTACTTACCCCTTACGCCTCCAGTCAGATCCGCGTGCTTGTAATATAACGATAGCTACGCGTTGGCGTATTGACTAATTTAAGATTTTATAATAGGTATAGGTTTTTTAAATATTTTATTTTATTTTTGTTTGTTGCTCTCTTTTATGTCACATAATTCAATGAAATACAGTGGAGTGCCGATAAAAGTGAACAAGTGGGTGTCGGTTACGGTAACGGTGTCGCGACTTCAATGGTTTTTTCCCATCTCAAAAAATGACCAACGCGCCTTAAGAAGTTGTCACTTTAAGAAGAGTTCCAAGATCACGCCGAACAAGATTTTTTCATCGACGAAATATTTGCCGCCCTGCTATTCCGCCATGTGTCAACTGCTTCCACTTCTTTCTGTCATTCACCATAATTGCACTAGCCCCCCGTTCCTTCATATCTGTCCTTATAAAGTATATCAGACTTATTGAAATCGTATAACAAAATACATTTTGCCTTGATTTCAATATAAGTATTTTTTTACAGCAAGAGAAAAGCCACCGGCTAAAGACGCGAAAATACAACACAAAACAAAATCTGACGGTCAGGAGGCATTCTACACCAGGCACAATATAGAGCGCTGGGTGAAACAGACAGTGAAGCTGAACGTTGCTCGGAGCTCGGCGGTAAGGACCCACTTTGAAGGTCCCCACCTTACCAAACAAAGGAAACAAACAAAAAAAGGAAGGAAACAAAGATACCAGCATATCTTCCTCGACATCGTCAATCATCATGGGTTTAGTGGGCGTTATCAGGGTTAAATGCGAGCACAAAACAAAATAAGTAATCGCTTTTCATTAGCTGCTTTTCATACAATTTTTTTCCATGTTTTGTTACAATGCTTTGTCACTTCACTATTACACTTCGTAATTTATATTTTTAAAACCATTGAATGAAATCTAAGCAGTGGATTCAGGACACCGCTCGTGCTCTTCCAAATACTAAATATCTCCAGGATCCACCTTGATCCAAAATTATTATTCAACTACACCAAACAACTGATTATCTTCCCGAGAAAAACCAAGATGGCGCCTGACCCCACGCCGGGCTGGCCCTCTGCTCTGATTGGCTATGACGTAAATTGCAAGAATCATAACTTTTAATGAATTGGTTGGATTTTACACAAAGTAAACCATTTCAGAAATCATATTAAATTAAATTAGGTTTTACAAAATATTTAAATTGAAGTTAATCAACTTTTAACATTAAACGCTATTTAAACAGCAATGAAGACGACTTGACACTTCCACCAATACGGCCATCCTGATACTTCACACGTCCTCGTGTGATATGAATGGCATCATCGTAATCTGTAAAAAACACAGAATTTTGAATGAGATAGTTCGGCCTACTTACTTACTCCTGACCAAGCTTTGTCTATGATACACTCTACATTACAACAACTTTCTTTGAAATGTTGTTCTTTACGCTATTATAAATAAGCACCTTTGAATTTCTCTTTACAAGGAATCTCAAATTATAATGGCCTCCACGCTACGTACTCAAAAAAAAAAGCCACCGCGCCGTTCTCGTCTGTAAGATCATCTGTAATAACAAATTTAAATAGCCACCACCTCTCATTAATTGGTATTCTAAACTTAGTATCATCATGCCTCTGGGCCAACTCGCCTCTGGGCCACCTCGCCTCTGGGCCACCTCGCCTCTGGGCCACCTCGTCTTTGGGCCACCTCACCGCCTCCGGGCCACCTCGCCTCTAGGCCACCTCACCTCTGGGCCACCTCGCCTTTGGGCCACCTCGCCTCTAGGCCACACCGCCTCTGGGCCACCTCGCCGCTTGCGTTTAGCCGCGAAAGTGCGATCTCTGGGACGGAGCAACTGAAGCCACCGATCGACAGTGTATTCCTGTTATCAATAATTTTGAGCACAGCAAGTATTGATATTGGAAATTATCAAGCATTTATCAATTTCCAATTTTGCTGTGTCGGAAGCCATCTTTATCAAGTGTGCATCCACATTCCACATCCGCGAGTAGTTCTCCTACTCACCGCTGCAACAAATTTACTACGTGGTAGCGCTGTAGTGCAGTTACCGCTACTCGACACCGCATCGGTTGCAGCACGCACGAAGGACGTCATCTCCGCTTGGAACTCCTACAACTGCGTTAAGTAGTTCTGCTACTCACCACTGCGCCAATTGTACGTCACCTCGGCGCTAGTGTGCTGCGCTATCCGCCCGCCATCTTTGCTGTGAGCTCCCGCCTCTGCCCGAAAGGTTCCGCTGCTCTCCGCTACAACATTGGAGCGCTATTGTGCTACGCGGGAAACAACGACATTGGTGGAAATACTAGTTCAACCCCTCGCCGCAGCAGAAGAGCGGCGCCACCAACACAGGAAATCGTAGGCGCAACACAACGAGTTCATTTCATTCGGATTTCGGCCATTTTGATTGTCACTTGGCTTAATTTCGTTTTTTGTGACGGACAATTAGTTTTATTTTATTTTATGTTCACTATTTTAAGGTGTAGTAGTGATAGTTTGTAAAAATGCCTTCTGGTGAAACTGACGATACCGTAGTTGCGTCAAACTTAGCCGCGCTAACCAGGCAGCGTGGCGTTGTGAAGGGGTTTGAAGGGTTGTGGCGAAAATGATATACACATAACAGGATAAACTGGGATTTATTTATATACGTTCAGTGTACAAGCAACCATTACTCACAGGCATAGATCAGAGAGAGTTATTAACAAGTAAAATGAGTGACGTTTCATAGTTTGACAGTGACATATACATGACGTTGACGTATGACAAATATTGTGTTTACTCTGTATCAACACTGGCCCTTAAACAAATATTTATAACATCAATTTACAATGTATGTACCTACCTATACCAATGTAACCCTAATTCATAACATCACAAAACAAACTTGTATTACTTACATGTTTATGAAATAAACATTTTTAACATTTTCAACACTAAATACATAATACATTTAATGCATACTTAGTTTAAATACTCACTCATCATATTGCAACTGAATATTATATTTTTCAAACAATGTATATTTTACATTACAACATAAACTAAGTTAATCTCAATCCTACCAGAAATTTACTGTGCACTTCCCTATTTAAAGGTTTAGTTAGTAAGTCTGCTAACATTTCTTTTGTACATAAATACTTTACATCTATATTACCATTATATATATGTTCTCTTATGAAATGGTGTCTTATGTCTATATGTTTAGTTCTAGCATGAAACATTATATTTTTACATAGCTTCTGAGCAGACTGGTTGTCATTAAAGATTGTAACTTTACATGAAATACCTAAAATTTCATTTATGAAATTTTGGAGAAACAGGGCTTCTTTACAAGCATCAGAAAGTGACATATATTCTGCTTCTGTGCTTGATAAAGCTACTGTTCGCTGTTTTCTGCTCTCCCAGGAAACAATGGACTTACCGACTTGAAACACATAGCCTGTATATGACCTGCTGTCGGCTTCGTTTCTTCCCCAGTCTGCATCTGCATAGCCTATAATAGTTTTACCACCCTTCTGAAAATTTAAAAATAAATCTTTAGTACCTTTCAGATAGCGGAGGACTCGCTTTGCAGATTTCCAATGTGTTTCGTTATAGCAGTTGTTGAACTGGCTTAGATAACCGACTGCATGTGCAATATCTGGTCTTGAACCTACTGCAATATACATTAATGATCCTATGAGACTTCTATAATCAAAGTCCGGGCTATTTTTAGTGTCTGCCTTTTCCAGTTTTACACCTACTTCCATAGGAGTCGCTGCAGGCTTGCAATCTTCCATTTTGAATCTCTGCAATACTTTCTCAATATAGTTTGTTTGATCAAGAGTTATTTTATCTTTATATTTGCAGATTCTCATTCCTAGGGTATGTCTTGCTGGCCCTAAATCTGTTATTTCAAACTCAGTTTTGAGTTTATTCTTTATGCTATTCACTTCACTCTCTGCGTTTGAAGTAAACATTAATAAAATATCATCTACATATAGAGCAATGAGAATAAGTTTGTCATTGCTGGCTTTAAAATAAACACATGCCTCTGATGATGACTTAGAAAACTTTAGTTTATCACACAGTACATTATTTATCTTTTCATACCATGCTTTCGCTGCTTGTTTTAAGCCATACACTGCCTTGTTAAGCTTAAAAACTTTGTTTTCATTTCCTTTTAATACAAAACCCTCTGGTTGTTCCATATAAACAGATTCCTGAAGGTCTCCGTTCAGAAAAGCTGTTTTTACATCAAGGTGATGTATGTTCATGCTATATTCAGCAGCTAGGGCAAAAAGCGTTCGTATACTTGAGTATCTAACGACGGGAGAAAATGTTTCAGTATAATCTATACCATATCGCTGTGTGTAACCTTTCGCTACTAATCTGGCTTTGTGTTTCAGGAGTTCCCCATTAACTGCTAGTTTCTTCTTGAAAACCCATTTACATTTGACTGGTGCCTGACCATCAACTTTATCAACAAGTGTCCAGCATTTATTGACAATAAAGGTATTATACTCATCTTTCATTGCATGTTTCCAGCAGTCCGCCTCGGAAGAACTCAATGCCTCTTTTACTGTTTGTGGGTCGTCTGAGTCGCTGGTGCAAGATGTTCCTTTTGCAAGTTGAGCTATCCACGAGTCATCGTCAATATTGTCAGTACTCGGACTTGAGGAATTCTCTTCTTCCTCTTCATCTGGAATGTATGTTTCATCCGAAGTATTATTGGAATAAAAGCTCTCCTCACTTTCAAAATCATGTGCTGATATCACACTGTATCTCCCGTTATCCTGATTTAAATTTGTGTCATCAGAATGAGTGACCTCAGAGATATTGCTTTCCTCAGTAAATGATTCTGTAGGAGGTAACGTTTCTCTTATTTCTAAATGTGAAACTAACTCTTTATTACAATTATCATCATTTGACACATTTTTGTAATGAAATTTGTCTTCAATAAAAGTCACATCACGTGCTTTTATGCATCTTTCTGGACATTCAGGGTCTAATAGTCTGTAACCCTTGGTATTTTCACAGTAACCAACGAAAATATATTTCTTAGCTTTGGGTTCCAATTTCTTTCTAATATTTACATGTGCATATGCATCGCACCCAAAAACTCTTAAATGTGAAACAGATACCTGTTTATTTGTCCACTTTTCCTCAGGAGTATGACCTTTGACTGCTACTGTGGGAGATCTATTCTTGAGATAGACAGCTGTGTTGACAGCTTCAGCCCAGTATTCCTCTCCAAGACCCGCTTCTTGCAGCATGCAGCGTGTCTTGTCCATGATACTCCTGTTGACCCGTTCAGAAATTCCATTCTGACTCGGAGAATGAGGTACCGTTGTGTGGTGCAGCAAACCATTCTCTTTAAAGTATTACTGAAATTGAAAATTACAATACTCTGTACCGTTGTCACTGCGTAATATTTTTAACTTCTTATTTGTCTGTTTTTCTACTAAGGTTTTCCAAGCTATAAATGTATCAAAAACTTCATCCTTTCTTTTAAAAAAATAAACAAAAGTCTTTCTCGAGTAATCGTCTGTGAAAGTTACAAAATATCTTGCTCCACTGAAGGATTTAGTACTTATTGGTCCACATAAATCGCTATGAACTAGTTCTAAGATATCTGTTGCTCGACTTAATGACTTTTTTGGAAAAGATGTACGAGTTTGCTTACCCTCTATACATGATACACACTTTTCAAAATTGCTATTCTTATAAGAAATGCCTGAGACCATACCTTTTCTTAGTAGCTCCATGCTGCGTTGATTCAGGTGCGCAAGTCGACGATGCAATACCTGTTGTGTTGCGTCACCAGCAGGTACTGCAGCTAACATTGTAAGTTCCTTGCTTACAGCAGACTCACTTTCCGCACAAACCTTCGCAGGGCTGCCTGTATCTGTGGATTGAGGTAAAGTATCGCATTTCATAGTAAAGTTACAATCCAAAGTAGGTCCCGCCACTGTATCCAGTTGGTAGATACCATTACATAACGTGGCAGTTGCTATGACAGAGCCTTCACTATAAATCTGACACATTCTAGAACTGAACACTACTTTATAACCTTTACTGATCATAGCACTAACAGACAATAGGTTTGCTGTTAACTGTGGTACATAATAAACATTACTAATAGTTTTTGCATCACCATTTTTCATGTATACCCTAACAGAACCTTTCCCAGCAGTGTACAACTTGTTACCATTAGCTACATTTACTTCTATTGACTTATTGTCACTCACAAAATCACTCATAAGATTCTTGTTCCCGCACATGTGTCCTGTAGCACCGCTGTCGATGTACCACGCACCTTCCTTGATGTTTGCCGACAATGCAACCAATAGAGCCTTTGAATTGTCCGTATTCTTCCTAGATTTATAACCAGGTTTAGGACAGTCCTTAATAAAGTGTCCTATTTTCTTGCATCGAAAACATCTCTGTTGTTTCTTGACTAACAGGGCTGTGGCAGTTTCATTCTTCTGTGATTCATTCCTCCGGATGTTCTCCTGAAGCAGCTTCCCTTTAACATTTTGACTAGAAAGCTTCACATTAGAATTTTCCATTGTCATAATTAGTGGATCATAAACCGTTGACAGCCCGCTCAGCATAATTACTGCTATAAAGTCATCTTCCAGGGGCGAACCTATTTCACTCAACTGTTGAGACATCTCTGTGATTTTGTTAATGTAACTCTCCATGCTCTCGCACTCATCCAGCTTGGTTGCAAAGAGCGCCCTTAAAAGACCTAACCTGAGACATAAACCTTTGTCTTGGTACGCCTTTTCCAGATTATTCCAGGCTTCATACGCTGTTGTAGCATTGCGTATGTGGGGAATAGCTGATGGTTCCACAGACAGTGCTATCCTAGCCAAAGATTTCTGTTGCTTCTTGGTATTAGCGCCAGTTTGATCCTGCACACATTCCCAGAGCTCTTCCTGTACCAAAATCATTTTTGCCATGAATTTCCATGAGCTGTAATTATCGATACCTTTTAGCTTCTCTATTCCGTAGAGATGATGATGACATCCCATCTTGAAAGTCTTGAAACCACGTTACGCCGCCGCGTTGTAGGTTATACTTTTAGTAGAAAAAATATTGCGCACGAGCGTAAAAATATACTTGATTTTCTTGACTTCGCGTACTCTGGGCCATAACCTGAAGGGTTGTGGCGAAAATGATATACACATAACAGGATAAACTGGGATTTATTTATATACGTTCAGTGTACAAGCAACCATTACTCACAGGCATAGATCAGAGAGAGTTATTAACAAGTAAAATGAGTGACGTTTCATAGTTTGACAGTGACATATACATGACGTTGACGTATGACAAATATTGTGTTTACTCTGTATCAACAGGGTTACTCACCAAATACTTCAAATTTATACAAGAAGCGAAGGCGCAAACCTCAACTATGGAGGCGCTTTTAATTAGGGAGGAAAGGCATCGCTCGTCCTTTGAGCGTTTCGAGGCTCTCAACCTCGAAATATGCAGCCTTGATCCGGAAGCTGATGACTCGGAATTGGTGGAGTCGAAGTACATCGACTCTTTGGCATCATTGAAATGCCTGATTCAGCAGTGTACGCCTTCGCAACCGCCTTGCTTGCCTGCCAAACCTGAAAATGCCTCACGGCTACCTAAAATAGACGTACCAATTTTTTCTGGTAAGTACTCAGATTATAAGCCATTCATAGGATTGTTTGATGCCTTAATTCACCGCAATAATGCGCTAGAAGACATTCAAAGGCTATTTTACTTACGTAGTTTTCTTGAAGGCGAACCATTAGATTTAATAAAAAATTTGCCATTGGTGCCGGAAAGCTATGTCGACGCTAGGAACATTTTAATTGAAACATACGATAATGTTTACAAAATAACAAATGAACATATAGGTACATTATTGGACATTTCTCCTATTGTAAGGTCTACGGCATCCAATATCAGGCAATTTGTATCTGTTATAAAACAGCAGCTTGCTGCCCTTAAAAACTTAGGCCATAATGTATTATTGTGGGATCCAGTTATCCTCTGTATTATAACTAGAAAACTTGATATTCTTTGTAATTTCAGCTTGTTAGGGATGAAGAACCCACTGTCAATTCGTTAACTATTTTTCTAGAAAAGCGAGCTTTAGCGCTTGAAAATGCAGAAAGGCAGCAGGTGCAGGCTTCTAAAGCCTCTCATGTGGCAACTGTTAAGGGGAAACCGGGTAACACTCCCATGAAGTCTTCTACAGCCTGCGAGTTATGTAAGTTACCCCACAGATTATTTTCTTGCCCAGAATTTCAACTTTTATCTGCTTCACGCAGACTTCAATTTGTTACAGACAACAAAATTTGCAAAATATGTCTTAATAAGCATAGTAAAAGGTGTCGATTCTTCTTTAAATGCGACATTTGTAAGGAGAAACATAACAAGTTACTTCATCAAGAAAGTGTTCAATCTCCAGTAACATTATTTACAGAATCAAGTACCAGGCAAGTGCTTCTTCTAACTGCTCGAGTCAAAATCATTGCGAGCAATGGAACAGAATATCATGTAAAGGCTATACTAGATAGCGGCTCACAGGTTTCATTTATAACCTCTAAATTAGTTCAATTGTTAGGTTTACAGCCATCCCCAGTAAATACACCTATTGTTGGAATTGGCAATACCACAAGTAACATTAAGGAGGAGGAGTGTCAATGTAAAACTGCAGTCACTCATTAGTAACTTTAATATTTCTGTCACTTGTTATTTATTACAAAATATTACTGGAAAACTTCCTCAATCGAAGATAATTGTAGATAATTACTCATTACCTCCTAATATAGAGCTGGCTGACAAAGACTTCAACATGCCAAGTGTGATTCACATTTTATTGGGAGCTGACGTATTTTTCCAGCTGTTGGTGCCGCCTGAGCGTCAGTGTCGTCATGAAGCTGCGCCAGGGGATGCCTGCAGCAGTGCATCAGTGGTTCTTGTGCTTCACACTCACTTCGGTGCTGTTATTGCTGGGTCTCTGCCAGCCACTCAACGGTCAAAACAAGTAACATCTTTATTTTGTAAAATTTGTGACAGCTCATTGAATAACACTTTATCTCAGTTCTTTAAAACTGAAAGTATACCTGAGTATTACTCAGAGGCCTTGTCAGAACATGATACTTGTGAAAAACTATTCACTGATACCGTCAAATTGGACACTCAAAATGAAAAGTTTGAGGTATCACTTCCACTCAAGTTACCGTTGGAGTCTATTCATGAAAACCTGGGAAATTCATTTAATTTTGCATTAAATAGGTTCTTAAATTTAGAAAAAAGACTTTGTAAGGATCCTTTAGTTTATAAATTATATAAAGATTTTATACATGACTATTTGCAACAAGGTCATTGTACCATTATTGATATCAGTCAGTATAACTTGGATAAGGATGCAGTATACTTTTAAGCACATCATCCTGTACTTAGGTTAGATAAAAGAACAACTAAGTGCCGGGTTGTTTTTGGTGGGTCTATGAAGACAAATAAAAAAGTTTCTTTAAATTATATGCTTCTGAATGGTGCAGTGGTTCAAAATGAACTGTTTGATATTTTAATATTATTCAGAATTGATGAATATATTTTTGTAACTGATATTCAATCAATGTTTAGACAAATATCTCTCAACCCTGCACATAGAACCCTGCAAAATTTTCTTTGGAGAGACAATCCACAAGATAATATACAATGTTTACAATTAAATACTGTAACATATGGACTTAAAAGCTCCACGTACTTAGCTACAAGATGTGTTAAAGAATTAGCAAATAGGTATGGGAAGGAATTTCCTTTGGCTGCATCTATAATTGAAAATTCGTCTTGTCTCTGAAAGTTCTCCTGAACGATTAATGGAATCAAAAGATCAGTTGTGTAATCTTTTAAATAAGAGTGGATTTATATTACATAAATGGTATTCTAATTGCCCTCAATTATTAAATAGCATTCCTGAGAGTCAACAACACTTTGATAATGTGGAGTTACAAAAGGACAACACTTATTTAAAAACATTAGGCATTAATTATAATGTTAATTCTGACACATTCATGATATCCTGTCCTAAGACTAATAATGAAATGCCTACCACAAAACGTAGCATTTTAAGCTTTATAGGTAAATTTTATGATCCACTTGGACTAGCTGGTCCTGTAGTTTTGAAAGCCAAACTAATTATGCAATCACTATGGCAAGCTCAACTCCCTTGGGATGAGATACCACCTGAAAATCAGCTTAACACCTGGACAGAGTTTTATACTAGCCTGCATGAAATGCAACCAGTGCACATTCCACGCTTTGTTAATTTAAGAAACGCACAATCAGCTCAGTTGATAGGGTTTGCGGACGCTAGCAATGCTGGCTATGGATGCTGTTTGTATTTGAGAGTAACAGATTCTTCTGAAGAGGTCAAGGTTACTTTGCTTTGTTCAAAATCACGCGTTAAAGGCTTAGACAAAAATCTCACTATACCGAGAGTCGAGTTGAATGCTGCAGTGTTACTTGCTAGGCTAGCTTCCAGAGTGCATAGCATGTTAAAACTTAAGTTAAATATTGAAAAGGTTATTCTGTACTCCGATTCTCAGATTGTTTTAGCTTGGATAAAAACAAATATAAGCATGCTTAATTCATATGTGGCTAATAGAGTTAAGGTAATTGTTCAGCTCACAGACGCTCCTAACTGGTCATGGTCATATGTAAGTACAGACGAAAATCCTGCAGACTGTTTAAGCAGGGGAGTTTTGCCGCACGAGTTACACCGTCACCCGTTGTGGTGGACAGGCCCTAAGGCTCTTCATAGTAGTGAGTATACCCAGGACTTAGTAACAGACTTACCTGTTCCCTGTGAACTACCTGAAGTTAAGGTGGCCTCTGCATTTTCATGCGCTCTGGTTTGTACTGTGACAACTGATCAAGTTTTATGTTTAGATTTTCTAGATAAATTCGCTGATATTAATGAAATGAAACGTGTATTGGCTTACATTTTGCGATTTATTCATAATGCGAGAGCTGGATCCCACAAAAATAAATTAAATTATTTAAGTAGCGCATAATTAAACAATTCATTATTACTTATTGTAAAATGTGAACAGCAAAAATATTTACAAGATGTTTTTCGTGACTTAAGATTAAGTAGATCTGTTAAAGGTAACTATAAATCATTATATCCATTTATAGATGCCAATGGATTGCTCAGAGTGGGTGGTAGGTTAGAAAACGCTTCTATTCCATTTAGTCAGAAACATCAAGTCATTTTGCCAAAAGATTCTCGTATAACACATTTGATAATTCAAAATGAGCATTTAAAAAGTCTCCATGCTGGGCCAAGACTGGTACTTTCAGTTCTCAATCAGAAATTTTGGATAGTGCATGGTTAAAGAAAAATTAAAAAGGTAACTCATAAGTGCATTACCTGTTTCAGATTAAAAGCTAATGCAGCTAAACAACTTATGGGTGCATTGCCCTATGACAGAGTAAATATGTCTACTCGGCCATATCAAAAAATTGGTTGTGACTACGCAGGGCCTATATTTATCAAACAAAGCCGTATTAGAAAACCTTTACAGACTAAAACCTATGTATGTATATTTGTATGCTTTGTCACCAAAGCCATACATATCGAATTGGCTTCTGATTTAAAAACAGACACATTTTTGGCCTGTCTTAAACGATTCATAGCGCGTAGAGGTATTCCAAGTGATATTTATTGTGATAATGTGTTAACATTTAAAAGTGCTAGTACAAAATTAACTGAATTGTATAAGCTTCAAAATTGTAAAATACATCAAATGAAAGTTCATGACTTTTCATCCCAGCAAAATATTAAGTTCCATTTTTTACCCTGTTACAGCCCAATATTCGCAGGTTTAGCTGAAGCTGGCGTTAAAAGCATGAAATTTCATTTGAAACGTGTAATTCAAAATACTTCTCTAACATATGAGGAAATGAATACTGTACTGTGTCAAATTGAATCAATATTGAATAGTAGACCTCTCTTACCTTTATCAAATGATGTAACGGACTATGCTTATCTTAGTCCTGGACATTTTATTATAGGATCTGCTTTAAACATGTATCCAGAGCAGGATGTAGAAGTTTGTCATGATAAGCTACAATTTTGGAGGGTGTGTACTCATATCAAAAATTCATTTTGGAAAGTGTGGCACAAACATAATCTTAATATTTTACAAACACGTAACAAGTGGACTAGTGCACAACCTAATGTAACAGTAGGGTCTTTAGTAATTTTAAAAGATGATAATACTGCTCCCATGTATTGGCCAATGGCCAGAGTCATTAATGTATTCCCTGGCGCAGACAATAGAGTAAGAATTGTAGAAGTAAAAACTGCTAATGGGCATACTCATAGGCGTTCGATTGTAAAAATTTGCCCTCTTCCAATACAATAATTTTGAAAATTTTTGTAATGGAATTTTAATGTTGTAATTTTGTTATATTTTCTAATTGATAAGTTCACATAGTAAGTACATACATACCTATTATAAGTTAATAATTTACGAAGTTAATGTAGATGTTATCTTTGTTGAGTGGCAGTATGCTGATAGCAGCATTTATATGCTTGAATTAAGTTTTAAGTTAGTTATAGTTTATTTACTGTAGAATTCTCATAAGTCGTAGACACTAAATAGGTACATAATCTTTTATAACTTTTATCTGTTTACGTTCCATAGCTAACTTTATTTTGCTAACAGATAGGTACTGTTTGAAATTGCATACATGTTTAGCTTTAATTTTAAGATATTTTGTTTCTCTTAAGCTTAAAAACATTGTATTTCTGTATCAAAATATAACAAACTCGCATAAACAACTTTGTCATTCTATTATTTTGTATAGTTGTTCGAAGCAACAGAAGTCAATTGTTATTGTTAATTTGAATACTTTATTTTACTTAACATAATTTAAAAGTTAGGTACAATGTTGTTCATCTCGTCTTTTCTTAGATAGGCAGTATGTTAGTAACTCTAACATTTTAGTTATAACTTTTTAATATTGTCTATGTTAAGTTTCTATTTTTAATCTGTGAACATTTTTGTACTGCCCTTCCGCTTCTATCGTTGATGAATACACGACACGTAACGAAACACCTCCGGACCTTTTATTTTACCAGCACCTAATTCATACAGTTTTTTCCACATATCATTTACTATTTTTAACAAACACAGTGTCTTACAAAACAGTATTTTCAACATATAAATGTTCTCTCCGTCGCCACTAACGCCACATTTAAGATAACAGAACAGCCTTCAAACCGTTAAGTTGTAGTAAGTAACTTATGTTTTATAAAACACATAAAGGTACACAAATAGAATCACTATTTTGGACAGTAAAACATGACTGATTTTGAATAAAATTTGTGTGCGTGTTTTGCAATCGCACTGTGAGAATGAAAGTTACCGAAATCGAAATTTTGGTAAATTGAGTTAAATACATGAAACGACTCAGCGCAAGAAGATCTATCGCATAGTTAATCAAAAACTGACGAATTCGAGTTAGAACAGGAAAAACGTACATGTTGCGTCTCTTTCACTCCTGCATGTTTTGTCCCTTCCCCCGCAAATTCAAATTTTCCCATAAGTATCGATCGGCTTTTACGTTTTCCTGATAGAACTCGTTGAGCCGCATCTTTTACTCCTTTATAACGTTTCGATACTTTTTTGAACTACTGTTCAATTTTTCACAAATTTGGTCAACAAAATACCCTTTTTGGTCGAAAATTCAAAGTTTTCCCTCGCAGACATATCGGCTTTTATGATATTCAAGTACTATTCGCCAAGCCGCTTCTTTTGACACCTCATTTGCATACGTAGCGTCAATAGTTTTTGAAAAATTCGAGTGCGGTTCTATTTTGGTATTGCTTAAGTCTACCTAAGCCTGTTAAAATTTTCATACATTCTATAGAAACACAAAAATTTTTGAGCTCAAAATTCTAATTTGACATACGAATTGTATTAAGATAGTTACCCTTGGATTTTGTAAATATTTTCCGACCTCATTTTCCGAAATTTTCACGCTCCTTTGACGAATTTTCCAAAAATCTTATACTTTGACGAAATTTAACGAATTTTTTGCGAAAAATCGATTTTTTACATATTGTCTGTACGTCTGGTGCGCGATCTGTCGCTGTAGATTCACTCCGGCGGCGGTCTTGCATACGTGTGCTGCTTCTCCTCCAGAGGACGACAAGAATAGTACCTGTGAACACAAAACATACATTTATTAGTCAAAATTTTACATTTTTACACAAACTTTCACTAAAATTTCAAATTTTCCCATAAGTATCGATCGGCTTTTACGTTTTCCTGATAGAACTCGTTGAGCCGCATCTTATACTCCTGTATAACGTTTCGATAGAATCAATACTTTTTGCAGTAGTTCAATTTTTCACAAATTCGGTCAACAAAATACCCTTTTTGGTCGAAAATTCAAAATTTTCCCTCGCAGGCATATCGGCTTTTACGTTATTCGAGTACTACTCGCCGAGCCGCTTCTTTTGACACCTCATTTGCATACGAGCTTAACGTAAAAACCGACCCCGCCTCCCTTTCCATCCTTCATATGCAAAGGCCGCGGAGCAGTGTAAAGACGATAGCCGGGCGGAGCAGGCGCGCACGCCCCTTGATCCGAGCGCAGCCAAGTTTCATTGATTGCGACAATTTCTGCTTGAAAACGTGACATAGCTATTAGGAAGTCATCGTGTCCCGTATTCAATGAGCCAGTGTTAAACAGTCCCAGTTTAAAATATTTCTCTTTGGGAGCCATTATTTATACACAAAAGTAATTATAAGTTGGAAAGGTAAGCAATTTTGAATAAATTTAACGATATTGACTTCTAAAAGTGTGATAAAAAAAGTAAATAAATAAAATAGTAAATGGAAACTTCTTTGAAACATAAAGAATGGAGTGATACTTATATAATATATATCGGAGGAAGTGTCAAGTCGTCTTCATTGCTGTTTAAATAGCGTTTAATGTTAAAAGTTGATTGTCTTCAATTTAAATATTTTGTAAAACCTAATTTAATATAATATGATTTCTGAAATGGTTTACTTTGTGTAAAATCCAACCAATTTATTAAATTATGATTTTTGCCCGGAGTGGGGTCAGGTGCCATCTTGGTTTTTCTCGGGAAGATAATCAGTTGTGTGGTGTAGCGTACATTTTGAATAATAATTTTGGATCGAGGTGGATCCTGGAGATATTTGGTTTTTAGAAGAGCACGAGCGGTGTCCTGAATCCACTGCTCAGATTTCATTCAATGGCTTTAAAATTATAAATTACGAAGTGTAATAGTAAAGTGACAAAGCATTGTAACAAAACATGGAATAAAATTGTATGAAAAGCTAATGAAAAGCGATTACTTATTTTGTTTTGCTCGCATTTAACCCTGATAACGCCCACTAAACCCATGATGATTGACGATGTCGAGGAAGATATGCTTACTCCGAAATCAGAAGTGGAGCCGGTGCAGGCACAAAACGTAAACAAATGATTGTTGGGTCTTGTAAAGGCGATAAGCAAGCCGTCGGCCACCAAAGACAAGAAGATTAAGCTGCTATACTTCAACTGGAAAACGCATATGCGCAGGCCTGACTAGCAACTGCGGACATCTGCTTATTGGATTATAATTTACAGAGAAGTAACCTTATTCTTAAACTGACTGCCTCCGCGGTCCAGTGGTCAAGGCGTTTGCCTTGTGATCCGGAGGTCATGGGTTCAAATCCCACTGGGAAGCATACTTTGTGAAAAGTTGTTTCCAGTCTGGTTACGATGTTGCAGGCTTGAATCACCTGATTATCCGAAAAGAAAGATGATTCCGTGCTTTGGAAGGCACGTAAAGCTATTAGTCCCGAACGCCATCTAGCGTTTGTACCTATCCTGGGATTGGTTCTGGTCTACCCTTTGGGTTGCGGAGGTCAGACGGCAGTCGCTCTGTGTAAAAACCAGTAACCTCGTCAATTCACCTAGGTAAGGTAGCGGACCCCGGGCTCTGAAGCGTAACCGCTGACGATGCAACCGGAAATACGCTCGGATGATGATGAACCTTATTCTTTAATTCTCAGTAAAGCTGTAAAAGTTTCTTGGGTTTTCTGATATAGAAATGGCCGATTTTTTTTCTTTTTATCCTTTTAATACGAGTATGTACTATGTACCGTAGAAAAATGAACAGTGATTTTTTTTAATGTTTACTAATAAACCGCAAAATGGTAAATGTATCGCCGTGTATGCACATTTCGAAATGCCGTGGTGACGGGTCCCATTACGAGACACAACAGAAGAACAGCACAGCACGATTCGAGATTCTGGCCCCGTTACTCTGCCCGTCCGTTCATTCGTTTGGCTCGCCGTGGCTGGGGATACAATCTGTCGTTAAGTCAATTATTGTTGTTTCTTTGACCGTCAATCTATCCTGTTTCTAAGACAATTACCAGATCGTACCCTACCACAGCTCCGAGAGCCTCAGCCGCGTCGGTCAGCATAGCGTGCCCCACGTGTGAGAAAGGAAACACACGAACAGAAAACACCAGCGCACAATAAATGTGCGGCCGGTCCCGTACAGTTTTTATACACTTTTTAGTGGTTTTTATATTTTTTACGATTTATTTGCTCCGGAGCGTTTGTTTCTCTTCCCGCCGGCGATCGGTCATTCACTCAACTAAAACCCTTAAACTCTGAACGTAAACTTATGTATTTTATGTATTCCCTTTACTTGTTCTTGTTTTATGCCAACAGACAATCCCTGTTAACATCAGTTTTAAAATTACTCCTTGTTCTTTTTGTAAATGGGGGAGAGTCCTTTAACAATTTCCCTCTCGCCCTCCTCCCACAGCCTTGTACTCAGGTGGCCGAGCGATGGGTCGTCAGCGTTTCTCACGTAGTCCAGTAGGAGTTTGTCAACATATGCTGATGCCTTTCTTCCATCTTTGTACACTCCAACTTTCGTCTGTGTTTGTTGAGGTAAGGATTCATCACTCGCGGTGTCTGTTACTATAGTCCTTCCAATAGCGCAGAAATCAGAGGGCTTAAGTATATGTAGTAAGTCTTTGTTGACATATGTTAACGGGCGGGAGTTGACAACGGTTTCAATTTCCTTGACCGAGGTACTAAGTTAATTGCCAGTAAGATGTTTCTGAAGAGTCGTTCTCATGCAGACTATGACCATACCCACAAGTCTCGTAGAAGCCCCCGAACCATGGCGCTAATTAGGATAAAACGCCACTTAATTTTCTTTTCTATGCCATAAGGTTGTGTCATAACTTCCGATATTAACTTGAAATTAGTAGCATTGTCAGATGTAATTATTGTGGGTACGTTCCTAGTAGCTATGAATCATCTTAGGGCGAGAAGTACTTCTGTTGTTAAATCCCTCATAACTTCCAAATGTACGGCGCGTACGGCAAGACAGGTAAATAGGCAAATCCATCTCTTCTCAGTAGGTACCTAATTTGGTTTTAACTAATATTGGACCGAGGTAATCCAAACCTGTAAAAGTATAAGGTTCCGTGTAATGAACCTTTTCAGGTGGTAGAGCTGGTGTGGGCGCACGGAGAAAAAACTCTTGTAGCGTTTACAAGAACAACGATTGCTAGAACTAGACTTTCTTATTGTTATCGACACAGCAAGAATAGCCGTGTTCTATATACTAAACAGAGTTTTCTTTATCCTTACCTAGTTAATGTAGTAAAGGCTACAAACACTAATGATTGTCAATACTTTGTACATGGTACTCTTTACCAGAATATTACCTACTGTAACAACACGAAGAGTTGAGATCATCGAATGTGTGCTACGATTTACTTGATATTTAATAATAAGAACTATAAATTCTATAAAATGTATTATTTTTGTTACTATTAATATTTTCGAATGTTATGATTACTAAACATGGCGTTGTGCTTACTAAAGGTTATAGAGTGGCCTCTACTGGTGCGATCTTGTAAATGTTATATTATTATGTTAGGTACCTATAATTATTTACTGAACTCACATTTTTTTTCACATGCTAGTAACCGTTTTGTTGTTGTGTGATGTCGTTGCATCTATGATAAGCGGCAACGACATTGTACAACAACATTGAATGGTTACTAGATTGTGAAAAAAACGTGATTTTAGTAAATAACTACTAGGTACCTAACATAATAATGTAACATTTACAAAATCGCACGCTATATCAACATTGAATACTAAATAAAATGCTTAAATCTTCATAATAATGTTTATTTTCACATAATATAGTTTAACATTAGAAACTGTGCTGAATCATTCAGTCTTTTTTAAGAATAATAATTAATAATTTTATTAAACTACGATTTTTATACAAACTGTGGTATATTTTTAGTTAACTACGTAATATTGCAAATTGAAAAAATGTTTATCAGAATGATTTTAAGAGGATTGTGAACCACGTGGCCTGCATACAAAAGCGATAAAGTTTACCACCCTCTAAGGCTCACCTAGAGTAATGATTTTTTAGTATGTTGTTGTGATGCTTAAGAAATAGGTCTGTACGTTTTTGTTTTCTAAAAATTCATTGTAGATTTGAAAATATTTGCACTTTTTTGTTATGTATGAAATCACTAAAGTGCAAATATTTCAAAATCTGTGATAATTTAAAAAACAAATACGAACAGACCTAGTTCTTAGGCATCACAGAAACATAGGGGAAACTGTCGTAATCTTGGCACTCCCCACTCACAAGGAACAGAGACAGAAGCTCTCTCGCTGGGAGCTTAGTTTTGTCAATCAGTGAGTGAGTCAGTGGTAATGTAGGTTTATCTATACTAATATTATAAAGCGGAAGAGTTTGTTTGTTTGTTTGTTTAAACGCGTTAATTTGATGAAAACCTATGGGAGAATTTCGCCTTCCCATACAGACAAATTGGCGCTCAGGCCAACTGATTTAGTGTGGAAGGAAAAAAAAATTTTATCTATTTCAATACACTTTTTTAATGGAAAGTAGTTCGGAGTCGTGGACTGGACTTGCTCCGAAAATTTGTCTGGTGGTTGGAAAGTCACCCGTTTGCGCTGATGTTATTGGTGATCTTATATCTTTTCACATCGATTAATTAATTGATTATCATCGGAACCTTTATCTTGGAGTTCTACCTCTGTGACTGATTGTACCTACTGTGTAGTAGAATTAGCGTCGTCATTTTTGTCGTATTGTGTTCTTTGTTTATGTCTGAGTCCACGGCCCATTAGCTTATATATGAATAATGTTTATGCCATACACTATTACCACACTATTCGTAGAAGTGTACACTTCTTGGATTGGTTAGCGGACAGGTATGTCCGCTGTCGGTTGCCGTAGCAACCCGAGAAGTCGCTCTATTTTCGCCCCGTCGTGTAGATCTCGAGGCGACTGTTGTGTTGTAGAGCTCGATGTGGCCTCTCCGTGGCCCTGTAGAACGCGTTGCGAGTTCAATGTCCGTTGACGTAGTTCGTAGTGTGCCTCGCGATGGATACTGCGCAGGTCGCTTGCTGGCCTCTACTTTCGTGGGAAAACTTTGTAAATAGTCATCAACGTAATGATTCTTCACTATTGCTGTGTAGGCCGCGGGATTCGAATCTTGATGTTTCTGTGCGTTTACGTTTTTGACGTAGATCGCCGTTGTCGGTGACGACGTAGCGCCGAAGATAAGCGATGTCATTCTATACTCATCCGGTAGTTGATTCTCGTAAGTTTCTCGCCCCGCCATAGGTACCTAAGCGCGTCACGATCTTCTGGGTCGATCTAGTTAGATTCGGGCGCGATGTTTTGAAATAAAAACTATTATTTGTGCAAATTACAAGTAAGATTTTATTACTTGTTAAAATTAATCTAAGTGACAGAGGTTATGTCCTATAGCTACGGCGTCTTAACTAATGATGGTCACAGTTCACACGCAATTCCTTAATAGTTTACATAAAAAATCTAAAGCGTCTAAAAAGGATGGAGTTATGGGTTGCACTCGATATACTCAGAATGAGTAGTAAATAACTTTTAAGAGTGTGAGTTATGGGCTTATGGCACTTATTAAAAACGGGAAAAAAAGTAAAAAGAGTCGACCAAGTTAAGTGTTTGCCTAATGTTGACTGATAGGTATTTGCAATATATAACTCTTCCCGCCTTAGACCGAAGTTATCGGAAAATTTGGAAAATCTATATTTTTCGAAAACTTCGCTAGTATTATAATTAAACAATTTAGTGATTAAACAACGGGTACAATGATATCTACTTATTAAACTAGACATAATGTAACGGTATTCGTTACAAATCTACTTACATACTAATCCTACTTTAACTAAAATTATATTTAACTTAATAACTATCTATGTACAACCTTAAAACAATATATACAAACTAAATCTAACTTACTCAATATTTATTTTTATTCGATTCACCTTCTAAGAAAACTCAGTTACAATGGTCTGCGGCTGCGCTCTCAAGTGCAGTCAAGAATGAACGTCTGAACGATGTGAACCGCGGGAGGCAATGCAACTAACTTCGTGTCATTACTGACTAGCTAAGCATCTGTTGGTTTGAAATTGAAAATTTAATTTAACTTATTTACTAAAAATATTAAAAGTATTGTGATTTTGTGTTACCCCGAAATATCGGGTGAGTGTTGCAATTTGTTTTCTTTTTGAAGAGGAAAATCCTAAGGCAAGTCTAGATGAATGTTATTAGTTTACCCTACATTGAAAAAAATAAACTTAATATTTCTATAAATTTGCGATTATTGCATAAATAACGCAAAAATAATGTTAGTAATTGCATAATTATGATTTGCCTCCGATATTTAAAGTATAAATCATTTAGTTAGTGGTGTTTTCAACGCTAGATCATGATTTCATCATTTCATGTAGGTACCTTTCTTACCAACTTAATTTCATTGGTCATCTATTAGCTATTAAATATTTTCAATCAATCAATCAATCAATACGTTTATTTGCATAAAATGTAGGTACATAAAGATCTTAAAATTACCACTTCCTTTTACATTTTACCTTCTTGCGTAGGTATGCAAATTTTAAATGTTTTTAAATTATTATTTACAATTAATTACAGTATAATTATTATTACAATTTAAATAATATTAGTAACAATTAATTAAATAAATACTAGCGGTTATATTTTATCATTTAAAAATTCATTAACATTATAATAGCATTTTTTTATTAATAATTCCATTAGTTGTTTCTTAAATAGATTAAAACTAGAATTCCTTATTTTTTTTGGAACCTTATTATATATTATTGACGCCATTCCAAACACACTTTCACTGAACATAGCTGTCTTGTGTGACATCTGCCTAATTCTGTCATTAATGCGATTCGAACCAAGGCATTGAAAACGGTGTATGTTTAATTTTACAAAAAGAGCTATTTCATATATATACATTCCAGGCAATGTTAATATTTTTAGTTTTTTAAAATGTGGTACACATGAATTCCCTTCGGGTATTCCACACAATGAACGAATGCACTTCTTCTGTGCTTTAAATGCCTCTTCTTTTCCTGTTGCATTACCCCAGAAAATCAGACCATATCTTATTGTCGATGCAACATAGCTATGGTAAGCAGTTAAAAGAGCATCTTGATTAACCACTTTTCTCAACATATACAAAGCATATGAATAGGTATTAAGTCTTTTGCAAATATGTTTAATTTGGGATTCCCACGTCATATTTTTCTCTATATATAATCCAAGAAACTTAGTCACCTCCGATTCTTTAATATCAATCCCTGAATAAGCAATGTCAAGTTTAACATGTGTTTTATTTGGTCTTTGACTAAATGCCATACATTTAGTTTTTTTAAGATTTATTATTAGATTATTGTTTTTTAACCATTCAATTACTTTATTCAATGTCGTATTTATTTCATTTGTATATGTCACGGGATTATTACATTCAAATATTATAGTACTGTCATCAGCAAATGTCTGTCATTTGTTTTCTTTTTAATAAATACTTGTGGTTAGATAAATTCAATTGCCTCATCATTATCACTATTGATTGTCTTAAAAAGTCATTCCATCTGCTTGCTTGGAAAGTGATGTCGCCTTGACAGTGCTGCGTAAAGTACTTCTTCTCAATGGCCGAATCGGTGGATTCCAGGGTTCTTTCGTCTGGGTCAGGCGTCGCCGCGGATCATCTGCTAGACCAGCTATTGCGGCCGGCCTCTTCTGCCGTGCACTGCATCTCGGTAGCCTGCCAGCCCTCCTTCTTGGCTGCATCCCGCCGCCACGCGACGAAATCCCACTGAAGTCACTTACTACGTGGAGCGTCTGCGCTGCTGCCTACCTCTACCGAGGACAGTGTGGTTTGACTCGTTACGAGTAACGTTACGGTGCGAAATAGAGCTCGCGACCCTAGAGAAATCAATAAATGTTGAGTATTTGGCCTATTCTCTTTTATTTGTATCTTGTCGTTACCACCCTTCTACAGGGAACGGTACACTGGCGCCCAGTAAAGGTTATTTTTAATCGCAACCGTAGCGTTACTTGAGATTCTGAGGCTTTTAATGGTGTCTTTGGTGTTGGCTTGCTAAATTATAGTTTTAAGACTGATTGTACTAACTTTTGGCAATTTTTTATCAATGTGTGAGTAACCACTTTTGTACTTCATCTTTACTTATTATCGAACCATAAATAAATTTTGTTAATTAAATTATTTTCTTAACATTAGTAGTTAACTGTAAGTTCATATCTTACTACACATTGATTTGAACTGTAATTATTGTAGTTATTGTTCATTTTATTTTAAATTGCAACACACACTCAATTACATCTTACAATGTCGTATCCTATAAAATTTTTATCCCTGCAAAAATCTGAGTTGGAATACGAGGTAGAGCTAAGAGGTGGTACTGGCGATTCAGTGGCAGCACTGCGAAAACAAATCGTTAAATTAAGTCAATTGAATGCATCTGAGGATATTTTAGAATCTCATTTAGAACCGAGTGAAGATTTAAAATACGTTAAAGAGTCTCTACTTAAATCTCAGAACGCCATTATCACGTTAAAATCTAAATTCGATAAAAACTTGTTTATGAGAACTGAAACCTTGCTTAACCACTTATATCATCGCATCAATAGGATTCATAATATTCCCGAAGTTGCCGACGTTTACAAAGTTTGTGTTTCTAATTTCAACTCGCAGCTCAAGGAACTCTTTTCCTTAAAACCCCAGTCATTGCAGACAAAATCGCAGTCCATATCTTCAGACGCTGTTGCAGAAACGTCTACTATTTCTGTCTCTTGTGAGCGCAGTCTTACAACCGAAATTGCAAAACTAAAATTTTCGGGAAAAACGTGTGTACATTCTTTTATTCAAAAAGTAGAAGAGTTTATAAAATCACGTGGTATTGCTTTTGATAAGATCCTTTCGCTCGCTTATGAGATTTTTACGGATGATGCACTACACTGGTATCGTTATAACAACGATCGCGTTAGTTCTTGGCCTGAATTGTGTATCCTTATTAAAAAGGACTTCAGTGCCAGTGATTATGATAACCGGCTAGCTAATGAAATCAGATCCCGCACACAGGGTGAGCGAGAGAATATTGTCATTTACGTCTCTATTATGCACGGACTATTTTCACGACTAAGTAAACCATTTTCCGAAGAAGAAAAATTAGAATTTCTCTTCCACAACATCCGTCCATGTTACGCAAATACTCTAGCTGCTTCTCCTGACATTAAAACAATCGATGCTCTTGTTTCTGTGTGCCGAAATTTCGAGAGTATACAAGCTAGATTCGCTTCCTTTCATGAGCCTCCAAGCGTAACTAACAACACACTCGCACCAGAATTTGCCTACAAAGCCAGTCCATCTTACACTAATACTAAATACTATAATTAAAATAATTTTAATAAACAAAAAACTTCTAATACTAACATACAAAACACTTCTACTAACAAACACAATGAGATTAACGTTGTAAGTCAATCCAAGCCTACATTTTGCCCTAGATGCAGATCAAATGATCACGCTTTGAGAAACTGCACGGCGAAACGTGTCATTATTTGTTTTAAATGTGGTAAAAAAGACTTCCGCTACCCAGACTGCCCAGATTGTAACTCAGTCACCAATAACAACCAAAAAAACTAGTTGAGCTGGATTGGAAAAACAGCGTTATAAAGCGAAAACTTAATTCAAAAAACTTTGATGCCGCTGACTGGCAAAAATGGTTGGGTTTTATTTCTTCTTTTTCTACATATTACGCTGTCTCTTCAATCCGCGATAACTATACAATTGTTGATGTGTCCCGACCCTATGTATCGGTCAATATTAACGATCAGATATTTATCGGATTACTTGATACGGGGTCCTCTACTACTATTATTGGAAATGGCCATCACGAACAATTTCTAAACGCAAGCTACAAACTTGACCAATCTGACACTGCCCAATTTGTAACAGCTGGTGGTGATCGACTTGATTCTCTTGGAATTATTTATCTGCCAGTAAATTTTCATGGTCAAACACATACGCTCAAAGTCTATGTTGTCCCTAATGTAAAAAATCCTCTTATCTTAGGAATGGATTTTTGGAGAATATTTGAACTATTTCCTAAATATATCGACCGCATATCATATTATAAAGACTCCGACCACGTGTGCACTAACGACATAAAACATTCTAATTCTCCTAGTTTATGCTCGTACGAACATTTAAATGAAGAACAAAAATTTACAGCTGATAATTTAATATCAGAATTTCGTGACATTTCGTACGAAGATCGTGGTTTGGGTTGCACTAGTTTAATCACACATTCTATTGACACTGGGGATGCTGCCCCCATTCGTCAACGCTACTACAGAATGTCCCCAGAGAAACAACGCATTTTGGTTGAGCAACTTGACGAAATGCTAAAGGAAGATGTTGTCGAGCCATGCGAGAGTCCGTGGTCATCACCTGTTCTTTTAACCCCGAAAAAGAATGGCAAACTACGTTTTTGTCTAGATAGCAGGAAGCTCAATGCTGTCACGAAGAAAGACGCGTATAGCCTACCCTATATTGCAGAAATTCTTGACAATTTACGCGACGTGAGGTACCTGTCAAGCTTAGACCTTTCTAAAAGTTTTTGGCAAATATTAATTCGTGAGCCAGACAGGCAAAAGACGGCGTTCTATATTCCTTCGCGCGGTACCTTCCAATTTAAACGGATGGCGTTCGGGTTGACTAATGCTCCCGCAACGCAGCAAAGGCTGGTCGATGCCTTATTCTACGGACCCGAGTTTGAGCACAGGGTTTTTGTATTTATTGATGACGTAATAATTGTTTCCAATAGCTTCGAACAGCACATATCTTTACTTAAGCGTGTTCTTGATAAACTTAAAATGGCTAACCTTACAATTAATTTAAAAAAAAAGTCAGTTCTTTCGAAATCAGCTCAAGTATCTTGGCTATATAGTCGAATCAAATGGCTTAAAAGCTGACCCAGAGAAAATTAAAGCAATCTCCAATTATCCTACTCCTACAAATCGTAAAGAAGTGAGGCGATTTTTGGGTACAGCGTCTTGTTACCGTAGGTTTATCCAAAATTTTAGCTCTATTTCCAGTCCCCTTAATAAGCTTACTTCACAAGGAAAAAACACACCTACTTTTGTTTGGTCCGAAGAAGCTGACTTAGCCTTCAATAAGCTAAAAGAATGTCTTTCGTCTTCACCAATTCTCTCATGCCCAGATTACACTAAACCGTTTGAGGTACATACGGACGCGAGTGATTACGGTGTGGGAGCCGTACTTACTCAAAACCTATGCGGAAAAGAAAGGGTCATAGCCTACATGAGTAAGTCCTTATGTCAAACGGAACGAAATTACAGCGCTACTGAACGGGAAGCTTTAGCCGTACTTACAGCAATTGAGCATTGGCGGTGTTATTTAGAAAATGGCCTCAAATTTACTATTTTTACAGACCATTCCTCTTTAAAATGGTTTCTTAATCTAAATAATCCAACTGGTAGATTAGCCAGATGGGGAGTACGGCTATCAGCTTATAATTTTGATATAAAACATTGAAAAGGCTCCGAAAATGTAGTGCTAGATAGTTTGTCTCGCGCAGTACCTATTGCCGCTATTGACGCTGCAAATATAAATTTTCTAAAAACCAATGATTCTTGGTATTTAAATCTGCGTGATAGCTGTCTTAAATCTCCTACATCCTTTCACAACTATTGCATCCGCAACGGGAAATTGTATAGGTATATAAAGTCACTCAATCCTCTGACTCGCGAATTTGAATGGAAGGAAGTAGTTCCATTGGAATATAGAAAAGATGCTATTGCTACAAATCACAGTGAACCCACTTCTGGTCACTTTGGTATTTTTAAGACGCACAAACGTTTAAGTCTCAAATATTTCTGGCCTAGCATGCACCAAGACGTAGCAAACTTTGTAACAAGCTGCGATAATTGTCTATCTCATAAGCATCCTAATCACTCTACACTTGGTGTGATGGGAAGGCCTAAAGACTGTTGTCGGCCATTCCAAATGTTGAGCATGGACTTAATGGGGCCCCTGTCCGTCACTAGAAAGCAAAACACCTTTTTACTAGTAGTGACTTGCTGCTTTTCCAAATACTGCTTATTATTCCCTATTCGTCGAGCTACTGCCGACATCATATCAAAAATTATTGAAGACAAAGTTTTCTTAGTCCATGGAATACCCAACACTGTCCTCATGGACAATGGGAGACAATTTACTAGTGTAACTGTAAAAAAATTATTCCAGAATTATAACATCTCTAACGTTTTCTATACACCTTTATATACACCTCAGATAAATACCGTTGAAAGATACAACAAAACTATAATTACTTCTATATCCACTTTTATTGATAACGATCATAGGGTCTGGGACACCAACATTCCTAAAATACAGTTTGCACTCAACAGCGCGGTCAATGAAGTGACTGGATTCTCACCTTCATTACTAGTTTTTGGAAGAGAGCTTGTAAGTTGTGTAAGCTCACTTATTAATTGTACATCGCTAAACACCTTAATAAATTATTGTATTTTGTCAATGATATTGTATTGATTAAAACAGGAAGTCAATAATAAAGAAAGTAAGCAAAGTTGTTAGTATAACCAATTATAAGTATTTATTATTATAAATAGTAATTATTTAATATAAATGTATTTCTAAAATGATTTTCAATAATAAAATTATGTTATTAAAAAAATGTAAATATAAAATCAAGACAGTGGATTGTTAAGATGTCATCGGCCATATTGGCATTCGAACGCAAGCAGTGAAGACGAACGGGTGTTGTTAATTAGTATTTTGCCAAGTGAGATTATACGTGTTGTGAAAGATATTGGTTTTTATTCCCACATCCTGCATATCTGAGGCTAGACAATAGTTCAGAAGTGGGATCGACGAAAAGATTTATTCTTTTCGACCTATGCCTGAGGAAGACAAAAATAAACGTAAGTACAGATTTCATCTGTTATCTTTGAAAATAAGTTTGGATCCGAGTAAAATGCGGTCACTGTGACCGGTTTATTAAATAATATTTTAAGACAGTAATAGGTTCAACGAGATTCGATGCGATTTAGTTGAAAACAAAAAAAAAAATATTTTTTTTCTCATAATGAAAATACATAAAACTGAGAAATGTATTTTGAAAATAAGGTTGGATTCGAGTGATATGCGGTAACTGAGACCCGTCTATCAAATAATATGTAAAAAAAGTTATAGGTTCAATGAGATTCGGGGCGATATAATTTATTGTGAAAAGTATCCATTTTTTTATTTACCATATTTATTATGTCATCCAATGAAAATATGATCGAAATTGAGAAATATATTATTACTGTGATCTAGTTCAAAGATAAAATCCTAATAAAATTACAGGGTTAATGAGATTTTATGAGATTTAATTGTTGTGAGTTTTATTACATCGATGAATGAAGTACAAATTTTAGCCGACAGTGTTTTTATGCAAGTGGTAATACACTGGGTAACATTTAGCTTTTTGAGTCTTAAAATTTACGTTTATTGGTTTTATTTACACAGGAAATAGGATTAAGCAATATTGATAAGAGTTTAAAAGTGTAAAACACGATTGGGATTAGAACGTTTATGCAAACCGTTATGTTTAAAGTCATATGTTCTTAAAAGCCAATCCACTAAGCTATATTTTGTCAGTTTCAGTTAGAAATGGATCGTGAGGAAACTGGAGACAAAGACTACGATGCTTTTAGTCCAGACCCAGGAGTGCCCAGGTTTAAGGGCCATGGTCGTAAAGCATTAGACTCGAGATGCCGAGAGACTAGTCATGAGACTTGGCCTAGAGAATCCACACGCGAGAGGCGTGCCTGGAGACCATGTTCAGAACAACCAGGGGTATCACGGGTGCGTGATACTGAGGTTGAACATCATAAGGATTTTGGCGGAGAGCGCCAAGATCGAAGGACGGAGGTTTCATCTACGGAGGACTGAAGAGAGGTCCCTTCGTACACCTGCGAGATCATTACGTCACCGGTCTGAGAGTGCTGAGTCCGGTGGTTATGAGGATCTTCGAAAAAAGAGCTTGAGTCGGAACAGGCTACGACTTGAAGACGAGAGGGATTCGCATCCAGCTTCCAGGCGTGAGAGGAAGAGAAGTACGAGTTCAACGAGAGGAGAGGGTGAGCAACCACAATCCTCTAATTCTAAGAGATTCAAGCATTTAGATTCTACAGATAATATTTAAAATAAATTTTTGTCGATTTTGCAATCAGTCAAAAGCTCAGATAAACCAAAATTGTCATTTAACACCAACATTGTACCGGAGTTTGACCCAATGTCAAAGGAGCAGACCATTTTAACTTGGCTGACAAAGGTGGAAGAGTGTGCTGAAATATATGGATGGGACGATAGGGAGACCATTCATTACGCTCTTCCAAAGTTAACTGGGGTAGCAAAGTCCTGGTACCGAAATTTGCCAACTATGATGTTTAAATGGGTAGAGTGGAAAAAGAAATTAATTGAATCTTTCCCTGTACGCGAAGACTACACTGAACTTTTGACTGAAATGCTAGCTAAAAGAGTTAAATACGGTGAGTCGCTTGAACATTACTATTACGCAAAAATAAACTTGTTGAATAGGTGTAAAATTTATGGACGTCAGGCTGTCGATTGTGTTTTGTACGGAGTTGAAGACAGGGCTATCAAAGTGGGTGCACAAGCTGCACAGTTTTCGGAACCGGAACAGGTGCTTAAATATTTTAGGACCGTTAAAGTAGGTAATAGTCGCGAAAATCGTGATTTCGAACTGATCGTAAAAATGCGGCTTCTACGACAAAATCAGGTAGTTCATTAAAAATGACATGCTATAATTGTGACCAAGTTGGTCATCCTAGTTTCAAATGTGAGAAACCGGCGGCTAAGTGTACTACTTGTGAAAAATCAGGTCATCTAACCTTTCACTGTTTTAGAAATAAACGCTCGAATAAAGATCAGGAAAAGGATAAGAATCAAAGTACAAGCAAGAATGAGCAGCAAGTGGCTCAGTTGAATGTAGCTGAGGAGTTGACTGCTAAATATATGATCGATATTAAAGTAAACGGCCACGTATTAGACTGTCACTTAGATTTAGGAAGCCAATGTTCTCTTATCAAGTTATCTAAAGCCAAAGAACTAAATTTAGACATTGTTATGCCGGAGGACTTACCTGTACTCAGAGGTATAGGGGCTAATCTGATTTCACCAGTAGGTATGACTATTGTTCCCATTGAGGTCCAAGGCTTAGAGGAGACCTTAAATTTATATGTGGTTGACGATTACGTAATAAAACAATCGGTTCTTTTAGGACATTCATTTACCGAGAAACCAGACATTGTGATTACTAAAACCCCAACCGCAGTAATTTTTCGCAAGATACCCAGCATAAAAATGCACCTTCTTTCAACTAAAGACATTGAGATCCCATCAAATACTTTACGAGCAGTTCAAGTTTCTGCTAACCCGTATATGGATACACGCGTTTATGTAAATGGGTCCGTGAGAGGTTCGCCAGGGGAAGAATATTACCTTCTCCCTGGAGAGTACGAAGTAAAACGTGGTTTTAGCGCACTTCTAATACATAACGCCTCCCCTAACCCAATCACTCTAAAAAAGGGTACACTTCTGACGCGAGTACAGTGTAAAGATGTAATAGACTCGCAATATGTTTTAGATTCGTGCAATGTTACAATATCTGAGTCGCAAAGTAACGATACTTTAAACTGTAGTGAAAGACTGCGTCCGGAGGAACGGGCAAGTCTACTAAACTTGATAAGCAAGTACAATGCTTGTTTTTCAACTGGGCTTCACGATTTAGGTTTTACTAATCTGACAGAGATGACAATCGAACTCGAGGATAAAGGACCGATTGTATATCGTCCTTACCGCATGTCTTACGCAGATCGTGTGCTTGTGAGAAATATGATACAAGAAATGGCTGATCACGGTATAATTAGAGAATCAACCTCGTCATTTGCAAGCCCAATAGTCCTAGTGCAGAAAAAGACTGGCGAAAAACGCTTATGCGTGGACTACCGTGCGTTGAATCGCAAGACTAAAAAGGAACATTATCCTATTCCTCGAATCGAGGATCAACTAGACCAACTGGCAGGAAATAAGGTTTTTACCTCACTTGACTTAGCCTCTGGGTATTACCAGATACCGGTTTCAGAAGAGTCGCGACATAGAACAGCTTTTGTAACACCAGACGGCCAGTACGAATACAACCGGATGCCATTTGGGCTGGTTAACGCGCCTTCCGTATTCCAGCGCACCATAAATAAAATACTACTAGAAGCTAAAATCAAGTACGCTATAGTTTATATGGATGACGTCCTTATTCCGGCTAGAGATGTTAACGAGGGTTTACAGCGATTAGAGGAGGTTTTAGAACTCCTGAAAAAGGGTGGTCTAACACTTAAATTAAGTAAGTGTCATTTTTTTCTAGACACCATAGATTTTCTCGGCTTTGAGGTTAGTTCTGACGGTAAAAACTTTTAAACTATCGCGTTGCATTATTATTAAATTAATGCATACGGGAATTAACGCGAAACGTACCTTTTTTTATTTATTTTGCTGACGTTTCGTTCGGGTTTCACCGAACGTGGTCCCAGCTTGACTGAAGCAGCGATGACGCCTACACCTCCCCCTGCCCGGTGTGATCTTCGTCCACCGTCATATTGTTCATTTTCCAAGTACCGATTAATAATTACCGATTAATAATTTCAACCGAGAAGATGGCCTTAAATTGTCAGCAGTGTGGAATCCAGTGATTAACAAAACACAACCCCGGTTTGGTGCACAATCGGTTAACCACCAGAATACGGTTGCGTTACGGAATAGGGACACTGTGAGTGTAGTGTGTGACGGTACTTGGAAAATGAACAATATGACGGTGGACGAAGATCACACCGGGCAGGGGGAGGCGTAGGCGTCATCGCTGCTTCAGTCAAGCTGGGACCACGTTCGGTGAAACCCGAACGAAACGTCAGCAAAATAAATAAAAAAAGGTACGTTTCGCGTTAATTCCCGTATGCATTAATTTAATAGTTCTGACGGTATTAGACCCGGTCAACGAAAAACTGATGCGGTGTCGAAATTCCCACAACCTAGGAACCAACATGAATTAAGACAATTTCTTGGGCTGTCAGGGTACTTTAGGCGATTCATCGTAAATTAAGCGTTAACAGCAGCCCCATTGACAGACTTACTTAAAAAGGATGTGAAGTGGTCATGGGGTGAAAACCAAGAGAGAGCTTTCGGAAAAATGAAATCTATGCTTGTTGATAGACCGGTTCTTGCGCTTTACAATCATGGTGCAGAGACTCAGTTACATACGGATGCCAGCAAAGATGGGTTAGCTGGCATTTTACTACAAGCCAACTCTGAGGGTATATTCCAACCAGTTTCGTACTTTAGCCGAAAGACAAATGCGGAAGAGCAGAAATTCCACTCGTACGACCTGGAGACATTAGCGGTAATAGCGTCTCTGAACCATTTCCGCGTTTATCTTATAGGTATTCCTTTTAAAATATTTACGGATTGCAATGCCTTGCGATCGACGTTAGTAAAGCGCGACTTAATACCACGCATCGCTCGGTGGTGGGTACAATTACAAGAGTACGATTGCACCGTTGAGTATCGACCTGGGTCACGCATGTCGCACGTCGACGCACTGAGTCGCAATCCCGTAGATACAGTAGAAAGTGATTCTTCGATATGTCTTGATGTTTTAGCTGTCGAAAACAGCGAACAGGACTGGATTTCCACTGTGCAGTCTGCCGATGAGGAAATAAAGAAAATTAAAGAAATGCTATCAGACCCTGACTCTGATCATATCTTAGACATTCATCGTAATTACAAATTAAAGAACAACAGGGTATACAGGATTGTGGGCGACGGAATTAAATGGCTCATACCAAAAGGCGTTCGTTGGCAGATTATGAAAATGAACCACGATGACGTAGGACATTGTGCTTATGATAAAACTTTACAACGTATCCGTAAGAATTACTGGTTCACTAAGATGCGCAAGTTTGTAAAAAAATACGTTTTTTCGTGTCTCGAATGTTTGCATCATAAAACTCCCGGTGGTGAACGTGAGGGAGAACTACACCCTATTGATAAACCCAGCATACCCTTCCATACGGTTTACGCGGACCACTTAGGTCCTGAAAGGACCTAAGTGGTCCGCGTCCGTCTAAAGAGCAAAAAGGGTAACTGCTATTTACTCGTTTTGGTAGACGGCTTCACAAAATACGTGAATATTAGGCCTGTTAGGGATACGAAAACTGCAACTACATTAAAGGTCCTTAAAGACCACATTAGTTACTTTGGAGTCCCTACACGTCTCATCACTGACAGGGGCACAAGTTTCTCTAGTTCATCTTTGAAAGAGTTTGTAGTGCAGACCGGGATAAAACACATCATGAATACAGTATCAACACCTAGAGCAAACGGCCAGGTCGAAAGATTTAACAGGACAATCTTAGACGCGCTTTCAACGTCCACACATGGTAAAGACGATAAAACCTGGGACGAACAAATCCCAGATATTCAATTAAATTAGGTTTAAATACATAAGTTATTTAAAACAATTTATAATAAGTTAACAAATATGTAAACAGAAACAAAATACACCTACATAATTTAAATTTTTAGTATTACTTAGAAATATAAGCATTTATCTTGCCTTTTGAAAATTAAATATCATACATTTTAATGTTATATTATACAATATAATGCGTTGGAATTTGGAAATACTGTAGAGATCCAATTTATGAATTGTATATCATATATACTATAAACTAAGATTAATTAATACTGATTTTTATGAGTTTACATTTAAAATATTGTCTTGTTATTTTTTATATAATCATTGTTTAAAAAAAAAATATCAGTTATATAAGAAAGTCTTATATTTTGTTTATATTTATTATGTGAAATAAGGTATTGAGCAAGTTTTAGATCTATAAGTAACTAAGCTAACTGAATATATCAAACATGATCAGAGGATCATGTTTAATATATTAAAACAGGAATCAAACAATTCGCGAAGGGGCTCGCGCTAGCAGGAAGGCCGAGTTGTAAGCTCACTTATTATTATCTTAATAATTGTACATCGCTAAACACCTTAATAAATTATTGTATTTTGTCAATGATATTGTATTGATTAAAACAGGAAGTCAATAATAAAGAAAGTAAGCAAAGTTGTTAGTATAACCAATTATAAGTATTTATTATTATAAATAGTAATTA
Source organism: Acrobasis repandana (assembly GCA_963576875.1). Taxonomy (NCBI): domain Eukaryota; kingdom Metazoa; phylum Arthropoda; class Insecta; order Lepidoptera; family Pyralidae; genus Acrobasis; species Acrobasis repandana. Next base: position 3,515,604 of record OY756245.1, read on the forward strand.
TTTAATATAAATGTATTTCTAAAATGATTTTCAATAATAAAATTATGTTATTAAAAAAATGTAAATATAAAATCAAGACAGTGGATTGTTAAGATGTCATCGGCCATATTGGCATTCGAACGCAAGCAGTGAAGACGAACGGGTGTTGTTAATTAGTATTTTGCCAAGTGAGATTATACGTGTTGTGAAAGATATTGGTTTTTATTCCCACATCCTGCATATCTGAGGCAAGACAATAGTTGTGGTTCCCATTACGTTGATACTGACTTAGAAAATGAAATTTTATTTAGTCCTAGAGACAGTTATGCTGAAAATTTGGGAGCCCTGCATAATATATTTGACAAAGTGCAGTTATCGCTAGTGAAAGCACATTCTAGAAATAGCACAACATATAACTTGAGACGTAAAAATGTTGAATTTAACGTGGGTGACATCGTTTGGCGGAGGACATTTTATCACAGCGATAAAGACAAAAAATTTTCAAAGAAACTGGCTCCTAAATTCATAAAATGTCGTATCATAAAAAAAAATCAGATCTAGTCTATGAACTGGAAGACATGTCCGGTCAGAATTTAGGGATATGGCACATTTAAGACTTCAAACTGACTTAAATTTGAGAACAAGCGGATTTTATAAGTAAAATCCTAATCTAAAAAGGGGGGTATGTAACGGTATTCGTTACAAATCTACTTACATACTAATCCTACTTTAACTAAAATTATATTTAACTTAATAACTAACTATGTACAACCTTAAAACAATATATACAAATTAAATCTAACTTACTCAATATTTATTTTTATTCGATTCACCTTCTAAGAAAACTCAGTTACAATGGTCTGCGGCTGCGCTCTCAAGTGCAGTCAAGAATATGAACGTCTGAACGATGTGAACCGCGGGAGGCAATGCAACTAACTTCATGTCATTACTGACTAGCTAAGCATCTGTTGGTTTGAAATTGAAAATTTAATTTAACTTATTTATTAAAAATATTAAAAGTATTGTGATTTTGTGTTACCCCCAGATATCGGGTGAGTGTTGCAATTTGTTTTCTTTTTGAAGAGGCAAATCCTAAGGCAAGTCTAGATAAACGTTATTAGTTTACCGTACATTGAAAAAAATAAACTTAATATTTCTATAAATTTGCGATTATTGCATAAATAACGCAAAAATAATGTTAGTAATTGCATAATTATGATTTGCCTCCGATATTTAAAGTATAAATCATTTAGTTAGTGGTGTTTTCAACGCTAGATCATGATTTCATCATTTCATGTAGGTACCTTTCTTACCAACTTAATTTCATTGGTCATCTATTAGCTATTAAATATTTGTTTTCTTTTTAATAAATACTTGTGGTTAGATAAATTCAATTGCCTCATCATTATCACTATTGATTGTCTTAAAAAGTCATTCCATCTGCTTGCTTAGAAAGTGATGTCGCCTTGACAGTGTTGCGTAAAGTACTTCTTCTCAATGGCCGAATCGGTGGATTCCAGGGTTCTTCCGCCTGGGTCAGGCGTCGCCGCGGATCATCTGCTAGACCAGCTATTGCGGCCGGCCTCTTCTGCCGTGCACTGCATCTCTGTAGCCTGCCAGCCCTCCTTCTTGGCTGCATCCCGCCGCCACGCGACGAAATCCCACTGAAGTCACTTACTACGTGGAGCGTCTGCGCTGCTGCCTACCACTACCGAGGACAGTGTGGTTTGACTCGTTACGAGTAACGTTACGGTGCGAAATAGAGCTCGCGACCCTAGAGAAATCAATAAATGTTGAGTATTTGGCCTATTCTCTTTTATTTGTATCTTGTCGTTACCACCCTTCTACAGGGAACGGTACAATAATCATATAACAATTATGGCTAACTATACCTAAAGGTGATCTTGTAATAGTGTATTGGTTTATACGGCACTTGCACTATTTGCACTATCGACACTGATTTATTTAGGGTTTTGCACTTCGATTTCACTTTAGCACCATTTTTACTCTAACTTTCTTCTTTATAATTCTAACTAATTCTTCTTATCTGGTAAACTGTAGCAGTTATAAAGGACATCGCTTTATGTCTTTTGGATTCGGGTTTTATCGTTACTCGAAATTCTATTTATGTAAGTCCTTAGATATGATGTTTCATAAAAGCAGCGTTCTTATTTCTTCGGTTTTGTATGTATGGCGTAATAACTTTATATTTTAATTTTTGATCGAGTGGATTTCTTTAGGCGGTATTGAGTAATCTTATATGTATCAGTATTTGATAAATCGTGCACCTTCTATTGGGATAAGGAGTTGTTAATAATGAAAGTACTGTTAAGGGTATCTAAACTTAAGAAAAGAATACAATTAATAATGATCTTAATTTTTATAGTTATGTATATAGGTTACTAAGCAATTACATAATAGTAACTAAATGTAATTATATTAAATGTCAATTTACAATACTAATAAGTTTATTCTAAATTACATACATGTTTTGTATTTTTGGTAAATATTTAAAATTATTTAACTTATTCAGCGTAAAAGAAAAATAAAAAATAAAAAAAATATGTATATATTTAATAATGTATTTAGAATTGAATGATTTTTAATGAATGGTTTAGTTATGGTTCAGGAAGTTTTTGAATGTTCGAATTCTTTTTTGTCACTTTTTTCAGGAATAATTAACACATTCATTATTACACATTACATTTCGTTTTATGTTTTTTACAAGTACCTTTGTATTTTTACCTTTAAGTTTTATCGGGACAGTGTTACGTATTATCTTACCTGAAATAACGGTCTTTTGAAACCGGGGTCTTTGGCTCTTAATACTGTGAATTCTTTTAATAATTCGTAATTGAATTTGGAACGCGGATCCGAGCTTGTTTTTTGGGATATTACATAAAAAGAAAAATATTTTATTAGTGCTCTTACTACTTCTGGCATAGAAAGACAATGTATTTGTATAGCTTGACCTAACTTACTGAAAGCGTCAATTAAAGTTAGATAATACTTGGATTCTATACTGAATATCCTGCTTTTATTGAACCTCATAGAAACTCATAGAATGTATGATGTAGGCTTTGAAACAAGATATGAAATTCAGTATGCAAGGGTTTTTTGGATCGCATAAACCAAATCTGTCATTTTTTTTGGAATCCAAAATGGCGTCTGGATTTTAGAATTTTTACTTGATTCGTTCATAATGTCCTACTTAAACAAAGATGGGGTCTGGAATGTTGTATGCTGGGGTAAAGCATCCCGCGGATCTCAAAACTGCAAACAAAATTTGATTGCAAGATGGCAGCCCGTATACGTTTTAAGTTTTTTTATACTGACTTTAGCACCTTACCTATTGGCTGAACTGGAAATAAGATTTCAACCAACTTTAACAGCTGTACGAAAAACCGCGGGCTGCTTGCAGCCCGCGCAACGCCCGAAGAGCTAGTTATAAGGTTATGTGCTTGTTAGAAACAACCGGATTGGTTGTGGCGGTGGAGGTGTGGCGATTTATTTACGTAGCAATTATTCTTATAAAATTATTTACTCTTCTCCTCCTACATACTCCAGTGCCGCAGAGTTTTTATTCCTTGAGATTTCTGTTGAGGAAAAAAATGCACTTCTCGAAGTCGTGTATTCCCCTCCCGATTTTGATTATTTCACTCAATTTGAGTCTATCCTAGATTCCCATTGTTCGGATTACACACATCACATAATCATGTGAAATATGAAATAAATTATATTTTTCCTCCATCACCCTGGTATTTAATTTTTAACACGTGCACAAATACACAGACAAGCAGACAAACCGATAAACAAACAGGCAAAAATTCTGAAAATTATTGTTTTAAGTTCTATTGCGCCCCCGACAATATTTTTTGTCATATATCTTCCACGTTCAGACAGCGATTAGTTACGATTTTATTATTCAGGCTGACTTTTTAACCACCAGCCAAATTTTTGGAGGAAGTTCAGTCCATGATACTGAACTACTTTCCATAAAAAGAATTGACGAAAAACAAAAATAAAAATTCGCATTCCCATATAAATCAGCAGTTAGCCAAACGGATTTTGTATGGGAGGACAAAATTTTTTTATCGATTTTTAATAACTTTTTTTATAGAAAGTAGTTTAGTATCATGCACTGAACTTCCCCAAAAATTTGGCTGTGGTTTAAAAAGTCAACCTGTATGTATTGATGATTGATTATAATTGATGATATTTACTGATGATAATGATTGATGATTCTGATTGATGATGATAACTGATAATGATTGATGATAATTGATTTTTGTCATATATCTTCCATGTTCAGACAGGGATTGGTTCCGTTTTTATATATGTAAGTATTGATGATGATGATTGATGATGATTATTATTTTTTTATAAACCTTCGATCATCATTATTTTACATGGAACATAAATAACATCGTAAAAAGTTAACTATAGTTACATACAATGCAACTGAAAAGTTTTTACCGATCTTAAATGATGTTACTTTTTTATTTATAAACCGATTGAAATAAAACAAACACTAAATTTTAAGTGGGGCTTACAACAATACAATAGTGAAAACCGCAATCGAATCGGTTTAGCCGTTTCTGAGATTAGCGTGCACAAACACACAGACAAACAGACAAATAGACAAACAGACAAAAATTCTAAAAATTATTGTTTTGGGTTCTATTGCGTTCATAAAAGCCCCTGACAGTATTTTTTCTTATATATCTTTCATGTACAGACAGCGATCGGTTACGATTTTATTATATGTATATTCATATTCATTATTTTACATAGAACATAAATAACATCGTAAAAAGTTAACTATAGTTACACACAATGCAACTGAAAAGTTTTTATCGATTTTTGTGCGACGAAATTCTTAAAAATGATGTAACTTTTTTATTTATGAACCGATTGAAATAAAACAAAACTAAATTTTAAGTGGGGCTTACAACAACACAATAGTGAAAACCGCAATCGAATCGGTATAGCCGTTTCTGAGATTAGCGTGCACAAACACACAAACAGACAAAAATTCTAAAAATTATTGTTTTAGGTTCTATTGCGTTAATAAAAGCCCCGGACAGTATTTTTTCTCATATATCTTTCATGTACAGACAGCGATCGGTTACGATTTTATTATATGTATTGATGTATTGATATTGATGATTGATGATATTGATGATGATGTATTGTTTTTTTTTTTTTTTTAAGTTTTTTCATTATAAAAACAGTATAATCACAACATACTGTATCTGCCAAACTGCGAAGCAGTTTGTCGGCAGTTGTTCTCGTGGATAACTTAGCTATATGTACTTATTTCTGTTTTTATCCTATTTTTACTAGATATAGTATCTATGGGAAACAATAAAATGTAAGCACATGTTCATTTATGTGTCATCAAAACTACAGTTGACGACCTTTCACTTTACCTAAGTAATTACTTCTATTGAAGTTATTACAACAACATTTATTTACTACTGTTACACATCACTATTTCTACTAATTATTATTTTTTTCTTATATATATATTTGTACGCAGTATAGTGTTTCCGTGTGATATATATGTATATTATATCACATAGACATACATACACACATATACGCCAAAAGGACATCACTACATAGTATAAAACAAAGTCGCTTCCCGCTGTCTGTCCCTATATATGCTTAGATCTTTAAAACTACGCAACGGATTTTGATGCGGTTTTTTTTAATAGATAAAGTGATTCATGAGAAAGGTTTATATGTATAATATATACCCGTGCGAAGCCAGGGCGGGCCGCTAGTTACGCAGTAATTTCTCTCCGGCTAGGTATTTGACTTCATTCGATAGAGTGAGAGTTGTTCCAAAGAGCTTTGGAGGTTCGTACTTTCCTAAGACTCTTTTGTTGGTGAACAGGACCAGTTCCGTTTTGTTTGCGTTCACTGAGAGCTCGTGTGTGGTACACCATGTCTCCACTATGCGTAATGCACTTCTGGTCAAGCTGCACACGATACTTGCTGAATTCCCTTGTATGAGTATTGCCAAGTCATCAGCGTAGCCGACTGTGTGATAGTGTTTGTCATTTAGCGATGTAATTAGATCGTTTACCACTAAGCTCCAGAGAAGGGGAGATAATACCCCTCCTTGTGGGCAACCTCTGGTTGCCATTACCCTTGTGGTGTCACATATGTCTAGTTGTATATTACGTAGTTTTAGCATGTTGAATATCCATCCAGTTACGGTGCTTGGTACTTTATGCCTATTTAGTGCTTCTTGTATACAATTGAAGTTTGTCTTGTCAAAGGCACCTTCGATGTCAATGAAAGTTCCTAAGCATAGGTTTTTGCTGTGTATTGCGTTCTCCAGTATTGTTACCACTTCGTGTAACGCTGATTCAGTAGATTTACCCGTGCAGTATGCGTGTTGTTTTGGATGTAATGGGTAATTCATTAATGCCGTATCTCTGATGTGCCTATCACATAGTCTTTCCAACACTTTGAGGAGGAAGGACGATAGACTTATAGGTCTAAATGATTTGGCATTAGTGTAATCCGTTTTACCAGGTTTCGGTATAAATATCACTTTGACTTCTCTCCATTGTAGAGGAATGTATTTATGAGCCAGGCAAGCCCTTAATAGGTTAGTGAGGTGTTCTTGAAGAACTTTTCCTCCCCATTTGAGTAGGCCTGGGAATATTCCATCTGGACCTGGTGATTTGAATAGTTGGAAGCTGTTTATTGCCCATTCTACTCTATCTTTGGTTACAATCTCTTGGGCTATTTTCCAATCTTGTTCAGTAGGATGGTGTATAGTTTCCTCTGGTTTATCCAGGGGATTAAATTTGAGGCATCCAGGGAAGTGCGTTTCTAATAGTATCTCACAAATTTCCTCAGTATTTGCAGAGTAACTGCCGTCCTCTTTCTTTAGGGTGCCTATGGTTTTGTTGCCCCCGCCTGACATTAGTTTATATACCCTGGAGGCTTCGGACGTGGTCTCGATACTCGTGCAGAATTTACACCAGGATTTGCGCTTGAACGCCCTGATCCTGTTCTTATATTTGGCGCGAGCCCTGGCGTAGTTGTCCCAGTCTGTTTCGTTCCTTGTATTTATCGCTCTATTAAAGAGTCGGTGTACTTGACACTTGCGCCTTTCCAGTTCGGGGCCCCAGAATTTCTTACCGCCTTTGGGGCAGCAGCCTCTGGTGCCGAGAGGGCATGAAGTTTCGTAGCTTTGTGTAATAGCTTGTGATATGTTTTCTGCGTATTCCTCTACTTTGGGAACGCTGTTTAGTGCCGTATGGTGTTGCATTGGTCCAAGTTTATTCTGTAGGAGCTTGTTATATGTAGCTTCTATAGCTTATCACCTCAACCACCAGCCTTTACGAGGAGCTAGCTGCATGTTTATAGGTTGCGATATTTGTTCATAAATATAGGGGGCGGGAAATGTTTTTATTTTCTTACGTTTTATGGAGGTATTATATAATTCCTTGAATTTATCGGAAAAATTTTACACACATTTTTTTACTATTTACAAAAAAAATATAATTATAAGTTAAGGTAAAATTATGCAAATTTGTTCAGGAGGTGGAGATGTAATATGACCCTATGACCAGAAGATAATGTATATTAGAATATAAACAAATAAATAAAAATAAAATCATTTTTTTTTTTTACAAATCTTGGCGGGTAATTTACTTCCGGACTAGCTGCCTATTACACCAAGTTACATGAACGATCTAAAAATTGATAATTCTTCTAATATTTTTTTTTTCCTATTGAGTGTAGAGTTTTGCAAAGCTAGGCTAAAATATCTTTGACACTTTTTACCATTTTATGCAATTTTAGAAATTTATTATTGTATTTTTGTAATATAAATTTGTTTATTTAATGATTTCTCTTATATTTTTACCTTTTTGACATCAAAGTTTTTCCTATCCTGTACCCTTTGTTATTTATTATTATATATATTATATATTTAAGTCATTAAAAAAACAAGCAAATATACCTGTCGACTTGAAAACATACTCCGTTATTTTTGTCGCCATATTTATTTATTTCTTCATGTTAATATGATTAAAAAAGAATCACCATCAAAATTCAAAGTTTAAATGTTTATTCAGTAAATAGGCCATTGCAGGCACTTTTACACGTCAATAAGTTTTGTATACATCACTTGTAATGTTTAAATGTTTATTTATATTCTAGTTAAAATTGTAAATATTTTAAAGAAAGCTAACGATTCTAAAGACCATTCCTGAGAGGAAACGCCGAAAGAAACTTATATGCACAGTATTGGTCACTTACTCGCCAGAAGGGCTTTGTAATATGTCTATTTACAAATATAATAACTTTATTCTTGGGCACCTTACCCTGCGAGGGCAGCGATTTGGGGTCCTATAATAACATTTTATATGTCTTTTATACTTATTATATTTAGTTTAATTATTATTTTAGTTATCTTAATTTTATAATACAATGTTGATACATTATAACATGTAATGCGTCTTATTAACGAGCGAGCCAACATAAATAAGGAAATTCTAAGTAGTCAAACAGCAAAACGGAGCTGACCAATCCCTCCTGGCCGCACCCGTTCACGAGTTGATGAACGAATCAGCCATCGCTGCATATAATTTTTTTCACAGTAGTGCTAGTGTCTAAATGATTGATGTATTGTCATATATAAAAAACCGGCCAAGTGCGAGTCGGACTCGCGCACCGAGGGTTCCGTACAAACCTGCAAGGTTTAGTATTTGGTATGAATTTCAATTTAATACCTCTACGCGTTTATGAGGAAATGGGTAGTAAGTTTAAAATTATTAAAAAAATATATATTATGTGATGTAACTAAAAATTTATGGTTTTCGTAATTTTTCCTTTATCTATGCTATAAGACGTTGCTTCGTACCAAATTTCAAGATTCTGAGTTCACGGGAAGCACCCTGTAGGTTTTGATTCCCTTGCAAGTGTCGAAAATTTGCGGCATAAACGGCTGTATCTTTTGATTGCGTTGGCTTAGAAGTTTGATTTTTTCACAGCTTCAAGGGACAGTAGACTTGAGTAATTGATATAAATTTCAGCTTCATACCTCCACGCGTTCCTGAGAAAAAGGGTCTTGACAGACGGACGGACGGACGGACAGACGGACAACAAAGTGATCCTATAAGGGTTCCGATTTTTCCTTTTGAGGTACGGAACCCTAAAAACAAGCAAATGCACCTGTCTATTTGAAAACCCACTCCGTTATTTCTGTCACCATATCGGAAAAATGATTTGGAATAAACCAGTCAAGTGCGAGTCGGGCTCGTATGTGAAGGATTCCGTACCTCCCTACAATGTTTAAAACGCTAAAAAATCACGTTTCTTGTATGACGATCCCCTCTAATTTTTACTTTATCTTATTTTTATTATTTGTTGTTATAACGGTCACAGTAATACATAATCGTTGAAAATTTAAATTATCTAGCTATTACGGTAATTAAGTAATACTTTATTGTACACCAAGAATAAAATACTTATATACACACAGAGAAAACAAGACATTCAGATGTACAATGGACGGTTCAAGGGATAGAGCCCTGTAACAGGCGAACAGACAGCGGAGTCTCAGTAACAGGGTTCCGTTGGCACTATTTGGGCACGGAAACCTCATGATATTTGTCACCCTTTCCGCAAACTGGCTAGATCAATCAGCCTCCGTGCATATCCAGTGAGCACTAAAAGCATTTCCTCGACACCCTCGCATCACACTGTGGACTAAGTTAATAACTGAGCCATGCCTGGCCATTTCAAAGCCTAGTTAGCGGGTAACTTCACATTGATAGAGTGTGTACTTTTCTGGATTGAAAGGGAAAGCAAATATTTACACAGACAAAAGGCCTGCGGATGCAGGTTTCTCGTTTAAAGTTTTTATTGTCTGGAGCAAAAGTATTTTACGGCATCGCCAGTGGGTTGACTGGTAGATAAAGCCTATGGCTTTAAGTCTGCTTATTACGTTTGTAATAAAGTTAAATAAATAAATAAAAATAAATATTTTTAAACGATTTCATAGATGAGGTTTCTTGTATGACGACCCCTTTAATTTTTTATTTTATCTTATTTTTTGTTATAGCGGCCATAGTAATACGAGTATATAATCTGTGAAAATTTTAACTATCTTGTTAATGTCATTATAAAGATCTAGTTAAAAACGCTAAAAAAATACGTTTTTTGTATTACGACCCCTTTTAATTTTTTTATTTTTAGTATTTGTTGTTATAGCGGCCGAAATAATACATAACAATCCTAATCCTAACTTCCTAACTAATATTATAAATGCGAAAGTGAGTTTGTATATTTGTTTGTTTGTTGGTTTGTTTGTTTGTTTGTTACCTCTTCACACTTAATCTACTGAACCAATCATCTTGAAAATTCGTATACACATAGTTAAGAGTACTGAGAAGGATATAGGGTACCTTTTATCCCAAAAAAAGTAATAATCCCGTGGGAATTAAAAGCTAGTAATACATAATCGGTGAAAATTTTAAGTGTCTATCTATTACGGTTCAAGAGATAGAGCCCTGTGACAGACGGACAGCCAGACGGACAGACAGACGGTCAGACGGACGGACAGACGGACAGACAGCGAAGTCTCAGTAATAGGGTCCCATTTGCACCCTTTGGGTACAGAACCCTAAAAAGGAAAAATAAATGTACTCGTATTAAACTGTTCTAGCTATATCTTCTCCACTTCGCAAGGTATACGGCATCCTTGGGTGACCATTGACGTGCCCATTATATTTGAGAAGAAAATGCGGAAAAGCGCACCTCGGGCTCCGAAGCAGCACAGCTGAGGATTCAACCAGGAACGCGCTAAGATGAAACAAAAAGGTATACATGCAAATTGGTCCTATTGTCACCAGGTCAAGATCTGATGATGAAATCCTCGAGAAATCAAGGGAACTTTTTTAGACACACAGTGACTTTGATTCTTTTGTCAGTGAATCAAATATTTCCGTTCAGAAAGTATGATTTGGTGAGCTGGAACTGATGAATAAATAAACCGGCCAAGTGCGAGTTAAACGCACGTGAGGAGGGTTCTGTACAATTGATTGAATTCTTTTAGGTTTTCAAAATTTGAGGCTCAGTAGTTTCGGAGATCAGGGGGGGGGGAATGCTCAATTTTCGTCTTCTTTCATGAATAAAATCAAAACTATTCATTTTAAAATAATAACAAAAAATATATTAAGATCCTCATAACGAGCCCTTTCATTTGATATATGACACAGTAAGGTTTGCAAAACTTTTTTTTAAATTTCCTAATTTGTCCCCCGAAAATGACCCATAATTTAAAAATATTTTTTTTTTTAAATTATAAATAAATAAATATATAGGGACAAATTACACTGATTAAGCTAGCCCCAAAGTAAGTTTTTAAACTTGTGTTATGGGGATACTAACTTAACGATACTATATTTTAAGATAAATACATATATAGATAAACACCCAAGACCCAGGTCAATTTGAAAAAGGCCATTTTCCAACTTGCCCTGGCTGGGGATCGAACCCAGAACCTCCGGATCAGCGGTCAAGCATGTTAACCATTACGCCACGGAGGTCGTCAAAATTATGGGTAATAAATTCACGTTTTTAAAATTGAATTCCAATCAGTTTAGCAGTTTTTGCGTAAGAGAGTATAATACAGTCCTAAACATTAAATACTAATCAAATCGACTCGCCCACCACTCAACTAGTCTCCAACACTAACTGGAGTAAATCACAACTTATTTGGTTGGAAAGTCTACTCGACCAATGTAGAGCTAGATTTACAACGAGTGAATTAAGTCGTAACTAATTTGCCATCGCCATCGCACTAATTACATCGTGCGTATCGTGTGACGACACGGATTGACTTGACTTTAATCCCTTTAGGCGATGATTTGCAAGTCTGATGTACATCACGGAATGACCGCTGTATAGTGTACACAGCTATCAAGTAAAGCTTGATACATTTTGAGCAAAATTCAAACAGTTATAGATACGCGTCTCGTGTGTGATGAAGCCAAGTCAAATGTGCTTTTCTTGTACCTTATATATATATGTGTGTATGTGATGCAGTTTTTGTAAATAAGCGTCTTATCTATCTTATCTAAATTTTGAGATTCTTATAAATAAATTAAGGATTTTCTACAGAATTTGGCGCCTATTTGGATCTCAATTCTTCTTCCATACAGTATTTACAAGTACTGCACATTTAGTGCACTAGACATTTTCGCGCGTAGCATCTTGTAGCCCTTTGTAGCGCTTACTTAAGCTACGACTTCGTAGCACAGAATTTGTAGGGTTCCGTACAAAAAATGAAAAAACGGAACCCTTATAGGATCACTCGTGCGTCTGTCTGTCCGTCCGTCTGTCAAGCCAATTTGCTCCGAATCTACAGGACCGAATTAGGTGAAATTTGGTAGGATGGTGTAATCTTATGACCCAAACACATATGTGCAAAGAAAATAAATATTTTTTAAAATAAGGGTAATTTTCGGGGGATAAATATAGGAAATTGAAAAAAAAAATTTTTGCAAACCTTACTGTGTCATATATCAAATGAAAGGGCTTATTATGAGGATCTCAAATATATTTTTGATATATTTATTGAATAAATAGTTTTGATTTTATTCATGAAAGAAGACGAAAATTGACCATTCCCCCCCTGATCTCCGAAACTACTGAGCCTAAAATTTTGAAAAAAATACGAAATATAGTTCATTGCTTGTAAATTACATAAAAACCTATAAGGATTCAATCAATTGTACGGAACCCTCTCCACGCGAGTTTAACTCGCACTTGGCCGGTTTTATTTATTTAAAGACCTTTAACTTGCAACCTTTGTATGCATGTGTGTAAATAAGTATATTTCCCATTTTCAAATCATATTGAATCACTAACTGGTACCCGATTGGGTTGTATTTGATATACATTGTTAATGACCATGTAAAATTATTATTATATCATTACATTCTAATGCGGTTGGTTGTGACGATATCAGTAGGCAAATGATTATGCATATTCTTGATACTTTACTTCAAATACACATATTGTAAATTTCTCCCTCTCTTCAGGCAGGTTTCGCAACCTTTAGGGAAAGGCATATGTGACTCCTTTGCCAAAAGTCTCCAATCAGACGTGTAAGTAATCACAACATGGCAGGTATGATGGGGTCAGTCGTGGTAAATCCATGCTAGACAATAAAGCAACAAACAAAAAATTTAAAATAAACTTTCTGCATCTGCAAAGAATGTACTCTTAATTGCTTATTGATGACGTACTTTCGACGTTATTTGGAGTGGGTGCGACGCTACATAGAGTGTATCATTGTATAGAAAACAAGACAAACCAACCAGAGTCAAAGAATAGTTTGGAAAATCCAAAAGTGCACGCCTCATAATCTAATTTTTTTTATACAGTGGTATAAAAGTTTTTTTAAATTATAATTAAACGACAGTACTTAGAACGCTAATATTAACTAGGAATCAGCACAGTGTAATACTTTATATATTAAAAAGAAAAGTATTCCGGTAAGATGAATTTTTCGACCAATTTCTCTGCCACATACATGGTCACATAAACACAGACTCACGGACGTCCAAGAATGATTAGTTTTAATGTTATTATTTATTATATTAAACAAATTATTTGTTTATAAAATGTACCATATGTGCTAGACAGATTATTTAACTTCATATTAGTGCACTTATATTATCCTGTAAGTGTTATATTAAAAAAAAAACGTAATTTAAGTTTCGAAAGACTGGGTTTTTTGACATGTCGAGAGTAGAGCACTACCTCAACGCTCCGCTTATGAGGCGTGCAATTTCGACGTCTTAAGGAATTGGTCATTAAATCGAGTGACGTTACATAGAGTTTACACGTATTTTTGAAATATGTTTTTAAAACCTTTATCATTTGATACCCCATTCGGTATGATTCGATTTATTTTGATTTTTAGTTCATTACTTTTTGAACTATACAGGGCGCCACCGTAAATTAAGTGTGACGTCACATAACCTAACACCAGCAGTCAGCCAAGACGTTTCTAGCAATACCTCGTTTGTCAAAGTGTCATGGATATCTTTGAAGATAGGAACATATATGACGACCTCCGTGGCGTAATGGTTAACACGCTAGACCGCTAATCCGGAGGTTCTGGGTTCGAACCCCAGCCAGGGCAAGCTGGAAAATGGCTTTTTTCATATATTGTCCTGGGTCTTGGATGTTTATCTATTTATGTATTTATCATAAAATATAGTATCGTTGAGTTAGTATCCCATAACACAAGTTTTAAAAAAACTTACTTTGGGACTAGCTTAATCAGTTTGATTGTCCCTATTCATTTATATACAATACAATACAATACAAAAATCTTTATTGCACCAAATAAAAACAATAAAAAATTACAAAGTTTACGGAACTTACGTAATTACGTACGTAAATAAATAAGGTACAAGAGGCGGCCCTATCGCCGAAGCAATCTCTTACAGGCAACCATAAATAGAAGGAGTGCGAAGTATATGAGTAAGATAACAGGTGGCGCAGTTAAATTTAAAATATAAATTATAAATAACCAATAGATATTAAAATACTTATACAAAATATATAACATTATACAAAAAAAGATATATTTATATAAATAAATGAATATATATATATAAATATTCATACCTATATATACATAGCATAATAATAAATAATTTATTACATACATACAAATAAATAAATATCACAATGATGTAAACAGAAATAGTAGGGGAAAGAGATGAGGAACTAAACAGAAGTAAAAAAGTGATTTTTAGTTAGGGTTTTAAATTTATTCAAAGTTTTGGCGAATCGAAAGGGGTAGAGTGTTCCAGAGATGAATAGCATAGACAGTAAAAGAATATTTGTAGAAATTGGTCGAGTGGACTGGAATATTGAGAAGAAGTTTATCTGCACTGCGTAGAGGCCTTGAAGAGGCCTTTTACTTATTTATAAACATACATACATACATAACGGCAAAATACAGAGCCGTCCTTTCGGCTTTGCCCGTAGTCGGGTAAAAATACATAATGTATGGTACTGACGTAAAATTGCTTGATGCTACATTCGCAATGATACAGATACATTATTTTTTCCTTTCCTAATGGGGCAGACACAACCTAGGGACATAAGACCCGCAAGGGCCATGTTTAGCGAGATGGTGGGTGTGAAGATAGAAAAAAATAATCAATATAGTGATGGGTTGCTAGCCGCATCGCCTATTAACATAATTCATATTTGCTCCCGTTGCCTCAATCGGCTTTAACGCTGCACTGGTAGTGAAGCCACTGTTACAATCTACGTTTTATTCTTCCTCCCAGACCAGCATGATCCCAACTAATATTATAAATGCGAAAGTGAGTTTGTATAAGTATTTGTTTGTTTGTTAACTCTTAACCAATATGCTTGAAAATTCGCATACACATAGTTAGGAGTACTGAGAAAGACATAGAGTACCTTTCATCCCGGAAAAATGTAATATTCCCGTGGGATACGCGAGCGAAGCCGCGGGCAAAAGCTAGTAATATATAAATAAATATTAGGTTGGGGAAAAGACTTTTCGCATATAGTATGTATGAACTTGTAATAAAACCACTTTGGCTATACTATTCGTACCTGGCTGGTTTTCGTATCATTTAAAAGTTTAAATTTTAAAGAAGATAATTCCAAGTTCAAATTAGGAAAATGCGTGATTTTCATTTGTTTTTCTTACCGTCAAGATGAGTGAATCTAATGAAGAAATTAGATACATTTTAAAATTTTACTACCAAAAAGGTAAAAATGCAACGCAAGCCGCGAAAAAAATTTGCGATGTTTATGGACCTAGTGCAGTGTCTGTGAGAGTAGCACAAATTTGATTTAAGCGTTTTTAATCCGGAAATTTTGATGTCAAAGATGCACGTCGCTCTGGTTGCCCTGTTACGGATAAAATGGATGCTATTTTTGAAAAAATGGAGCAAGATCGGCATACCAATAGTTACGACGTAGCTGAAAAATTGGGAATTGACCACAAAACAGTTTTGGCGCATTTGAAAAAAAATGGGTACACAAAAAAGCTCGATATTTGTGTACCTCACGAGCTCTCTGAAAGAAACCTAATGAATCGTGTACTCATTTGTGATTCTTTATTACGACGTAATGAGACCGAACCATTTTTGAAGAAATTGATAACTGGTGATGAAAAGTGGATCACGTACGACAAGAAAGTGCGAAAAAGGTCATGGTCAAAGGCCGGTCAGGCTTCACAGACTGTGGCGAAACCCGGGTTAACTCGCAACAAGGTGATGCTGTGTATGTGGTGGGATTGGAAGGGCATTATTCATTATGAGCTGTTACCACCAGGCAGGACCATCGATTCAGAACTCTATTGCGAACAACTGATAAGTTCAAAGCAAGAAGTTGAGAGAAAGCGGCCGGAATTAATCAACAGAAGGGGTGTGGTTTTTCATCATGATAACGCTAGACCTCACACATCTTTAACCACTCAGCAAAAATTAAGAGAGTTTGGCTGGGAGGTGTTAATGCATCCGCCGTATATTCCTTACCTGGCACCTTCAGATTTCCACCTGTTTCGGTCTCCTCAGAATTCTTTAGGCAGTGTCAGGTTAACATCACTAGAGGACTGCTAAAACTACTTGACGCAGTTTTTTGATCAGAAGCCCCAAAATTTCTATAGCAATGGGATCATGTCCCTACCTATAAGTTGGCAAAAAGTTATCGAACAAAATGGTACCTACATACTTTAGTTAAATGTAAATAAACTATATTAAAAAATGTTTTGAATTTTCATATAAAATGCGAAAAGACTTTTTCCCCAACCTATTAGTTAAGGACAAATCACATTAATTAGGTTTGCCCCATAGAAAGTTTAAACTTGTATTAAGGATACAAAATCAACGATTCTATATTTTTTATATAAATACATTTAGATAGTAGGTATAACACCCAAGAGCCAGGACAATTTAAAAAGGCTTTTTTACTACTTGCCCTGGCTGGGGAGCGTGTTGAGGCTACGGAGGCTTCCCGGTTGCAACCGCAGCGGTAACGGTTCAGAGCCCGGGGTCCGCTACCTAACCTAGGTGATTTGACTAAGTTACTGGTTTGTACACAGATTGACTGCCGTCTGACCTCTGCAACCCAAAGAGTAGACTAGAACCAATCCTAGGATAGGTTTAAACAAATGCTAGATGGCGTTCGGGACCAAAAGTTTTACGTGGCTTTCGAAACACGGAATCATCAGTGATTTTCAAGGCTTCAAATATCCTAACCAGAGCGGAAACAACTTTTTACAAAGTATGCTTCCCAGTAGGATTTGAGCCCACGACCTCTGGATCACAAGACAAACTCCTTGACCACTGGTTCACGGAGGCAGTCGACATACCTACTTTATTATTGCAATTAATTATTAGAGTTGAATACCGCTATATGAAACTACACATTGCCACTGTGTTGTTAACTATTTATTAGGGTTCCGTAGTCCACAAGGAACCCTTATAGTTTCGTCATGTCCGTCCGTCCGTCCGTCTGTCTGTCCGTCCGGGCTCGTACTCCGCCGCTACTGCACCGATTGTCACGAAAATTGGTGGAGAGATAGATATTGAAGTTCCAAAAGTTGATTTTTAAAATTATTAAAAAATGATTTTTTTTCAGCCCCCCTCCCATACAATGAAAAGTGAATTTAAAAAATTAAATTGAACTAACCCCAACGTGTCGGGTACCGTTGAAAAGGTCTTTTAAAATGCAACAAAAACTGCTTCAAAACTATGTAGATCAAACCCCCCAGTCTTGAGATAATCTAATACAAAGTTAAAATTTGAAGTCTCCCCCCACCGTAACTTTTGAAATATTTCTAAAATAATTCTGAAAAAAAATGTGGTATATACCTCAAAGTATGGACTTTCAATTAAAACTATAGCGGTCTCGGTATAATAGATAGTTATTTTTTAATACGTCTTAAATCGTAAAATGTTACTTGCTGCTACGGAACCCTTCATGGGCGAGTCCAACTCGTACTTGGCCGCTTTTTTTTTAATCTGTGGTGTTGTACATGTACTCAGAGTTTCCACACTAATTAATTAGCAAAAAGTAGCCCTTTTACAGAATGCCAACAATGCCAATTAATTTCTCTCACAAATTGCATTTCCAACGAAACTGTGTGCTTTATGGACCATTGAGAGTCAAAGAGCAGTAATGTCATTTCAATTTTAATGCGAAATTTGTTAATTTAATATTTTTTAAAATATCCAAAATTACCTTCCTCATTATAAATCTTTATTCATATCCAAATTCACATCAGTCTAAGTTATAATTTTACAAAAAATAGGATATTTTCTAACTTAACATAAAATCGTTTCTTTTAGTGTGAGCAGTAATAATTTATAAATAATTATACAGGTACATATAGTTTATATATTATAAATTATAATATATAAACCACATTCACATTCAAAATATGAACTTGAAAGAAACTTAAGTTATATCTTAATTTGACCATCCGTATGGAAACCTTCTACACCCTTTGGCATATTTTCTTTCAAGATCATATATTTTGACAAATTGTTATACGCCTAGATATATGCAATTTCAAAATTAAAGTTAGACTACGTTTGTATGGGAAATTCTTGGTTATGGGGATTCCTACCGTCTTATTATAAAAACAGGACTAACTTTGTTACTATTAAGGTGAATATATAAGCAAATGGCCTTGAAGTGTGAAATAAATTGTTAACTCGTAAATATGGTGATATATATATTTCCATATTGCTCTTCGTCATGCACTAGATAGCCCTTTAAATTATTTTATGAACCACCGTTGAAATTATTTACATTAGTCCGTCTAGCTTTAAAACTTGCCTCCGCCAAAAGTGGCCACGGCAAGTTTTAAAGCTAGACGGATCACCAATAATAGTTTCAACGGCAGTTCATAAAATAATTTAAAAGGATATGTAGTGCATGATGAAGAGCAATATGGAAATTATCACTCATCTTTTTAACTTTGCATGTATCACAATCAATTGTTATTTTAACGCTGGGCGTTTTTTCAAATGTTTTCATAACAATTGTTTCTACATTTGTAACACATTCCAATAAAATTGATCCATCAGGTTGTTCTCTGTGTTCAATAAAATCATAGTGGAATTTTGCCCGATTTCTGTAAGTCGCTGCAGTGATGCCTTTTTCCAATGTTGTCAGAGCAAAATCGAACATCATATTTAATTTTTTTTCTTGCTGGACCTGTCGAAATACAAAATTATATTAGATTCGAATTCTTAAAATTTCATAGCTTTCAATTTAATACTTACGTTTTCACGGAATTCCGACCAATCGTAAATCGAGGCAACTACTAATTGATAAACACTATCAAACGGACAAGTCCAAATAGCAGTAACTCTGCTTCCGTCAACGTTTACTGGGCTTAAGCCGTCGCAAGAGCCATTTTTTAAAATTGCAATTTTCTTGTGCTTCTTCCCTTGAATTAGCAACTCTTCATTTATTTGTTTGCTTTTTCCATCGTAGTATTTCGCTACTTTTCTTGGAGTTTTTGCGAGAGTTTCAGTTGAGCTCGATAGTTGCGTTTGTTTTTTTTCTCTCGGTAATTTCAAAGCTTCATTGCCCCAATTTTCTTTTTCTCTATTTGCGATTATAACATCAATACTTCCTGCTTTTTGACAGGGAAAGCAGATTCTTCTTTGCCCAAACCTTTCATCCAAGTCCAGTGGGTGCGAGCAAGAGTCTATATTATGTACTGGTTTGTTGCATATAAAACATTTATGGTTACCGGTTGGCTGGTCACCATTTGCACAAACTTGATTACTTTTTGCTAATTTTATTGGAATGTGTTACAAATGTAGAAACAATTGTTATGAAAACATTTGAAAAAACGCCCAGCGTTAAAATAACAATTGATTGTGATACATGCAAAGTTAAAAAGATGAGTGATAATTTCCATATTGCTCTTCATCATGCACTACATATCCTTTTAAATTATTTTATGAACTGCCGTTGAAACTATTATTG
This sequence comes from Acrobasis repandana, assembly GCA_963576875.1. Taxonomy (NCBI): domain Eukaryota; kingdom Metazoa; phylum Arthropoda; class Insecta; order Lepidoptera; family Pyralidae; genus Acrobasis; species Acrobasis repandana. Next base: position 3,535,632 of record OY756245.1, read on the forward strand.
GTGATCCGTCTAGCTTTAAAACTTGCCGTGGCCACTTTTGGCGGAGGCAAGTTTTAAAGCTAGACGGACTAATGTAAATAATTTCAACGGTGGTTCATAAAATAATTTAAAGGGCTATCTAGTGCATGACGAAGAGCAATATGGAAATATATATATCACCATATTTACGAGTTAACAATTTATTTCACACTTCAAGGCCATTTGCTTATATATTCACCTTAATAGTAACAAAGTTAGTCCTGTTTTTATAATAAGACGGTAGGAATCCCCATAACCAAGAATTTCCCATACAAACGTAGTCTAACTTTAATTTTGAAATTGCATATATCTAGGCGTATAACAATTTGTCAAAATATATGATCTTGAAAGAAAATATGCCAAAGGGTGTAGAAGGTTTCCATACGGATGGTCAAATTAAGATATAACTTAAGTTTCTTTCAAGTTCATATTTTGAATGTGAATGTGGTTTATATATTATAATTTATAATATATAAACTATATGTACCTGTATAATTATTTATAAATTATTACTGCTCACACTAAAAGAAACGATTTTATGTTAAGTTAGAAAATATCCTATTTTTTGTAAAATTATAACTTAGACTGATGTGAATTTGGATATGAATAAAGATTTATAATGAGGAAGGTAATTTTGGATATTTTAAAAAATATTAAATTAACAAATTTCGCATTAAAATTGAAATGACATTACTGCTCTTTGACTCTCAATGGTCCATAAAGCACACAGTTTCGTTGGAAATGCAATTTGTGAGAGAAATTAATTGGCATTGTTGGCATTCTGTAAAAGGGCTACTTTTTGCTAATTAATTAGTGTGGAAACTCTGAGTACATGTACAACACCACAGATTAAAAAAAAAGCGGCCAAGTACGAGTTGGACTCGCCCATGTCGGGTTCCGTAGCAGCAAGTAACATTTTACGATTTAAGACGTATTAAAAAATAACTATCTATTATACCGAGACCGCTATAGTTTTAATTGAAAGTCCATACTTTGAGGTATATACCACATTTTTTTTCAGAATTATTTTAGAAATATTTCAAAAGTTACGGTGGGGGGAGACTTCAAATTTTAACTTTGTATTAGATTATCTCAAGACTGGGGGGTTTGATCTACATAGTTTTGAAGCAGTTTTTGTTGCATTTTAAAAGACCTTTTCAACGGTACCCGACACGTTGGGGTTAGTTCAATTTAATTTTTTAAATTCACTTTTCATTGTATGGGAGGGGGGCTGAAAAAAAATCATTTTTTAATAATTTTAAAAATCAACTTTTGGAACTTCAATATCTATCTCTCCACCAATTTTCGTGACAATCGGTGCAGTAGCGGCGGAGTACGAGCCCGGACGGACAGACAGACGGACGGACGGACGGACATGACGAAACTATAAGGGTTCCTTGTGGACTACGGAACCCTAATAAATAGTTAACAACACAGTGGCAATGTGTAGTTTCATATAGCGGTATTCAACTCTAATAATTAATTGCAATAATAAAGTAGGTATGTCGACTGCCTCCGTGAACCAGTGGTCAAGGAGTTTGTCTTGTGATCCAGAGGTCGTGGGCTCAAATCCTACTGGGAAGCATACTTTGTAAAAAGTTGTTTCCGCTCTGGTTAGGATATTTGAAGCCTTGAAAATCACTGATGATTCCGTGTTTCGAAAGCCACGTAAAACTTTTGGTCCCGAACGCCATCTAGCATTTGTTTAAACCTATCCTAGGATTGGTTCTAGTCTACTCTTTGGGTTGCAGAGGTCAGACGGCAGTCAATCTGTGTACAAACCAGTAACTTAGTCAAATCACCTAGGTTAGGTAGCGGACCCCGGGCTCTGAACCGTTACCGCTGCGGTTGCAACCGGGAAGCCTCCGTAGCCTCAACACGCTCCCCAGCCAGGGCAAGTAGTAAAAAAGCCTTTTTAAATTGTCCTGGCTCTTGGGTGTTATACCTACTATCTAAATGTATTTATATAAAAAATATAGAATCGTTGATTTTGTATCCTTAATACAAGTTTAAACTTTCTATGGGGCAAACCTAATTAATGTGATTTGTCCTTAACTAATAGGTTGGGGAAAAAGTCTTTTCGCATTTTATATGAAAATTCAAAACATTTTTTAATATAGTTTATTTACATTTAACTAAAGTATGTAGGTACCATTTTGTTCGATAACTTTTTGCCAACTTATAGGTAGGGACATGATCCCATTGCTATAGAAATTTTGGGGCTTCTGATCAAAAAACTGCGTCAAGTAGTTTTAGCAGTCCTCTAGTGATGTTAACCTGACACTGCCTAAAGAATTCTGAGGAGACCGAAACAGGTGGAAATCTGAAGGTGCCAGGTAAGGAATATACGGCGGATGCATTAACACCTCCCAGCCAAACTCTCTTAATTTTTGCTGAGTGGTTAAAGATGTGTGAGGTCTAGCGTTATCATGATGAAAAACCACACCCCTTCTGTTGATTAATTCCGGCCGCTTTCTCTCAACTTCTTGCTTTGAACTTATCAGTTGTTCGCAATAGAGTTCTGAATCGATGGTCCTGCCTGGTGGTAACAGCTCATAATGAATAATGCCCTTCCAATCCCACCACATACACAGCATCACCTTGTTGCGAGTTAACCCGGGTTTCGCCACAGTCTGTGAAGCCTGACCGGCCTTTGACCATGACCTTTTTCGCACTTTCTTGTCGTACGTGATCCACTTTTCATCACCAGTTATCAATTTCTTCAAAAATGGTTCGGTCTCATTACGTCGTAATAAAGAATCACAAATGAGTACACGATTCATTAGGTTTCTTTCAGAGAGCTCGTGAGGTACACAAATATCGAGCTTTTTTGTGTACCCATTTTTTTTCAAATGCGCCAAAACTGTTTTGTGGTCAATTCCCAATTTTTCAGCTACGTCGTAACTATTGGTATGCCGATCTTGCTCCATTTTTTCAAAAATAGCATCCATTTTATCCGTAACAGGGCAACCAGAGCGACGTGCATCTTTGACATCAAAATTTCCGGATTAAAAACGCTTAAATCAAATTTGTGCTACTCTCACAGACACTGCACTAGGTCCATAAACATCGCAAATTTTTTTCGCGGCTTGCGTTGCATTTTTACCTTTTTGGTAGTAAAATTTTAAAATGTATCTAATTTCTTCATTAGATTCACTCATCTTGACGGTAAGAAAAACAAATGAAAATCACGCATTTTCCTAATTTGAACTTGGAATTATCTTCTTTAAAATTTAAACTTTTAAATGATACGAAAACCAGCCAGGTACGAATAGTATAGCCAAAGTGGTTTTATTACAAGTTCATACATACTATATGCGAAAAGTCTTTTCCCCAACCTAATATTTATTTATATATTACTAGCTTTTGCCCGCGGCTTCGCTCGCGTATCCCACGGGAATATTACATTTTTCCGGGATGAAAGGTACTCTATGTCTTTCTCAGTACTCCTAACTATGTGTATGCGAATTTTCAAGCATATTGGTTAAGAGTTAACAAACAAACAAATACTTATACAAACTCACTTTCGCATTTATAATATTAGTTGGGATCATGCTGGTCTGGGAGGAAGAATAAAACGTAGATTGTAACAGTGGCTTCACTACCAGTGCAGCGTTAAAGCCGATTGAGGCAACGGGAGCAAATATGAATTATGTTAATAGGCGATGCGGCTAGCAACCCATCACTATATTGATTATTTTTTTCTATCTTCACACCCACCATCTCGCTAAACATGGCCCTTGCGGGTCTTATGTCCCTAGGTTGTGTCTGCCCCATTAGGAAAGGAAAAAATAATGTATCTGTATCATTGCGAATGTAGCATCAAGCAATTTTACGTCAGTACCATACATTATGTATTTTTACCCGACTACGGGCAAAGCCGAAAGGACGGCTCTGTATTTTGCCGTTATGTACGTATGTATGTTTATAAATAAGTAAAAGGCCTCTTCAAGGCCTCTACGCAGTGCAGATAAACTTCTTCTCAATATTCCAGTCCACTCGACCAATTTCTACAAATATTCTTTTACTGTCTATGCTATTCATCTCTGGAACACTCTACCCCTTTCGATTCGCCAAAACTTTGAATAAATTTAAAACCCTAACTAAAAATCACTTTTTTACTTCTGTTTAGTTCCTCATCTCTTTCCCCTACTATTTCTGTTTACATCATTGTGATATTTATTTATTTGTATGTATGTAATAAAATTTTTATTATTATGCTATGTATATATAGGTATGAATATTTATATATATATATTCATTTATTTATATAAATATATCTTTTTTTGTATAATGTTATATATTTTGTATAAGTATTTTAATATCTATTGGTTATTTATAATTTATATTTTAAATTTAACTGCGCCACCTGTTATCTTACTCATATACTTCGCACTCCTTCTCTTTATGGTTGCCTGTAAGAGATTGCTTCGGCGATAGGGCCGCCTCTTGTACCTTATTTATTTACGTACGTAATTACGTAAGTTCCGTAAACTTTGTAATTTTTTATTGTTTTTATTTGGTGCAATAAAGATTTTTGTATTGTATTGTATTGTATATAAATGAATAGGGACAATCAAACTGATTAAGCTAGTCCCAAAGTAAGTTTTTTTAAAACTTGTGTTATGGGATACTAACTCAACGATACTATATTTTATGATAAATACATAAATAGATAAACATCCAAGACCCAGGACAATATATGAAAAAAGCCATTTTCCAGCTTGCCCTGGCTGGGGTTCGAACCCAGAACCTCCGGATTAGCGGTCTAGCGTGTTAACCATTACGCCACGGAGGTCGTCATATATGTTCCTATCTTCAAAGATATCCATGACACTTTTACAAACGAGGTATTGCTAGAAACGTCTTGGCTGACTGCTGGTGTTAGGTTATGTGACGTCACACTTAATTTACGGTGGCGCCCTGTATAGTTCAAAAAGTAATGAACTAAAAATCAAAATAAATCGAATCATACCGAATGGGGTATCAAATGATAAAGGTTTTAAAAACATATTTCAAAAATACGTGTAAACTCTATGTAACGTCACTCGATTTAATGACCAATTCCTTAAGACGTCGAAATTGCACGCCTCATAAGCGGAGCGTTGAGGTAGTGCTCTACTCTCGACATGTCAAAAAACCCAGTCTTTCGAAACTTAAATTACGTTTTTTTTTTAATATAACACTTACAGGATAATATAAGTGCACTAATATGAAGTTAAATAATCTGTCTAGCACATATGGTACATTTTATAAACAAATAATTTGTTTAATATAATAAATAATAACATTAAAACTAATCATTCTTGGACGTCCGTGAGTCTGTGTTTATGTGACCATGTATGTGGCAGAGAAATTGGTCGAAAAATTCATCTTACCGGAATACTTTTCTTTTTAATATATAAAGTATTACACTGTGCTGATTCCTAGTTAATATTAGCGTTCTAAGTACTGTCGTTTAATTATAATTTAAAAAAACTTTTATACCACTGTATAAAAAAAATTAGATTATGAGGCGTGCACTTTTGGATTTTCCAAACTATTCTTTGACTCTGGTTGGTTTGTCTTGTTTTCTATACAATGATACACTCTATGTAGCGTCGCACCCACTCCAAATAACGTCGAAAGTACGTCATCAATAAGCAATTAAGAGTACATTCTTTGCAGATGCAGAAAGTTTATTTTAAATTTTTTGTTTGTTGCTTTATTGTCTAGCATGGATTTACCACGACTGACCCCATCATACCTGCCATGTTGTGATTACTTACACGTCTGATTGGAGACTTTTGGCAAAGGAGTCACATATGCCTTTCCCTAAAGGTTGCGAAACCTGCCTGAAGAGAGGGAGAAATTTACAATATGTGTATTTGAAGTAAAGTATCAAGAATATGCATAATCATTTGCCTACTGATATCGTCACAACCAACCGCATTAGAATGTAATGATATAATAATAATTTTACATGGTCATTAACAATGTATATCAAATACAACCCAATCGGGTACCAGTTAGTGATTCAATATGATTTGAAAATGGGAAATATACTTATTTACACACATGCATACAAAGGTTGCAAGTTAAAGGTCTTTAAATAAATAAAACCGGCCAAGTGCGAGTTAAACTCGCGTGGAGAGGGTTCCGTACAATTGATTGAATCCTTATAGGTTTTTATGTAATTTACAAGCAATGAACTATATTTCGTATTTTTTTCAAAATTTTAGGCTCAGTAGTTTCGGAGATCAGGGGGGGAATGGTCAATTTTCGTCTTCTTTCATGAATAAAATCAAAACTATTTATTCAATAAATATATCAAAAATATATTTGAGATCCTCATAATAAGCCCTTTCATTTGATATATGACACAGTAAGGTTTGCAAAAATTTTTTTTTTCAATTTCCTATATTTATCCCCCGAAAATTACCCTTATTTTAAAAAATATTTATTTTCTTTGCACATATGTGTTTGGGTCATAAGATTACACCATCCTACCAAATTTCACCTAATTCGGTCCTGTAGATTCGGAGCAAATTGGCTTGACAGACGGACGGACAGACAGACGCACGAGTGATCCTATAAGGGTTCTGTTTTTTCATTTTTTGTACGGAACCCTACAAATTCTGTGCTACGAAGTCGTAGCTTAAGTAAGCGCTACAAAGGGCTACAAGATGCTACGCGCGAAAATGTCTAGTGCACTAAATGTGCAGTACTTGTAAATACTGTATGGAAGAAGAATTGAGATCCAAATAGGCGCCAAATTCTGTAGAAAATCCTTAATTTATTTATAAGAATCTCAAAATTTAGATAAGATAGATAAGACGCTTATTTACAAAAACTGCATCACATACACACATATATATATAAGGTACAAGAAAAGCACATTTGACTTGGCTTCATCACACACGAGACGCGTATCTATAACTGTTTGAATTTTGCTCAAAATGTATCAAGCTTTACTTGATAGCTGTGTACACTATACAGCGGTCATTCCGTGATGTACATCAGACTTGCAAATCATCGCCTAAAGGGATTAAAGTCAAGTCAATCCGTGTCGTCACACGATACGCACGATGTAATTAGTGCGATGGCGATGGCAAATTAGTTACGACTTAATTCACTCGTTGTAAATCTAGCTCTACATTGGTCGAGTAGACTTTCCAACCAAATAAGTTGTGATTTACTCCAGTTAGTGTTGGAGACTAGTTGAGTGGTGGGCGAGTCGATTTGATTAGTATTTAATGTTTAGGACTGTATTATACTCTCTTACGCAAAAACTGCTAAACTGATTGGAATTCAATTTTAAAAACGTGAATTTATTACCCATAATTTTGACGACCTCCGTGGCGTAATGGTTAACATGCTTGACCGCTGATCCGGAGGTTCTGGGTTCGATCCCCAGCCAGGGCAAGTTGGAAAATGGCCTTTTTCAAATTGACCTGGGTCTTGGGTGTTTATCTATATATGTATTTATCTTAAAATATAGTATCGTTAAGTTAGTATCCCCATAACACAAGTTTAAAAACTTACTTTGGGGCTAGCTTAATCAGTGTAATTTGTCGCTATATATTTATTTATTTATAATTTAAAAAAAAAAATATTTTTAAATTATGGGTCATTTTCGGGGGACAAATTAGGAAATTTAAAAAAAAGTTTTGCAAACCTTACTGTGTCATATATCAAATGAAAGGGCTCGTTATGAGGATCTTAATATATTTTTTGTTATTATTTTAAAATGAATAGTTTTGATTTTATTCATGAAAGAAGACGAAAATTGAGCATTCCCCCCCCCCTGATCTCCGAAACTACTGAGCCTCAAATTTTGAAAACCTAAAAGAATTCAATCAATTGTACAGAACCCTCCTCACGTGCGTTTAACTCGCACTTGGCCGGTTTATTTATTCATCAGTTCCAGCTCACCAAATCATACTTTCTGAACGGAAATATTTGATTCACTGACAAAAGAATCAAAGTCACTGTGTGTCTAAATAAGTTCCCTTGATTTCTCGAGGATTTCATCATCAGATCTTGACCTGGTGACAATAGGACCAATTTGCATGTATACCTTTTTGTTTCATCTTAGCGCGTTCCTGGTTGAATCCTCAGCTGTGCTGCTTCGGAGCCCGAGGTGCGCTTTTCCGCATTTTCTTCTCAAATATAATGGGCACGTCAATGGTCACCCAATTTTAATACGAGTACATTTATTTTTCCTTTTTAGGGTTCTGTACCCAAAGGGTGCAAACGGGACCCTATTACTGAGACTTCGCTGTCTGTCCGTCTGTCCGTCCGTCTGACCGTCTGTCTGTCCGTCTGGCTGTCCGTCTGTCACAGGGCTCTATCTCTTGAACCGTAATAGATAGACACTTAAAATTTTCACCGATTATGTATTACTAGCTTTTAATTCCCACGGGATTATTACTTTTTTTGGGATAAAAGGTACCCTATATCCTTCTCAGTACTCTTAACTATGTGTATACGAATTTTCAAGATGATTGGTTCAGTAGATTAAGTGTGAAGAGGTAACAAACAAACAAACAAACCAACAAACAAACAAATATACAAACTCACTTTCGCATTTATAATATTAGTTAGGAAGTTAGGATTAGGATTGTTATGTATTATTTCGGCCGCTATAACAACAAATACTAAAAATAAAAAAATTAAAAGGGGTCGTAATACAAAAAACGTATTTTTTTAGCGTTTTTAACTAGATCTTTATAATGACATTAACAAGATAGTTAAAATTTTCACAGATTATAAACTCGTATTACTATGGCCGCTATAACAAAAAATAAGATAAAATAAAAAATTAAAGGGGTCGTCATACAAGAAACCTCATCTATGAAATCGTTTAAAAATATTTATCTTATTTATTTATTTAACTTTATTACAAACGTAATAAGCAGACTTAAAGCCATAGGCTTTATCTACCAGTCAACCCACTGGCGATGCCGTAAAATACTTTTGCTCCAGACAATAAAAACTTTAAACGAGAAACCTGCATCCGCAGGCCTTTTGTCTGTGTAAATATTTGCTTTCCCTTTCAATCCAGAAAAGTACACACTCTATCAATGTGAAGTTACCCGCTAACTAGGCTTTGAAATGGCCAGGCATGGCTCAGTTATTAACTTAGTCCACAGTGTGATGCGAGGGTGTCGAGGAAATGCTTTTAGTGCTCACTGGATATGCACGGAGGCTGATTGATCTAGCCAGTTTGCGGAAAGGGTGACAAATATCATGAGGTTTCCGTGCCCAAATAGTGCCAACGGAACCCTGTTACTGAGACTCCGCTGTCTGTTCGCCTGTTACAGGGCTCTATCCCTTGAACCGTCCATTGTACATCTGAATGTCTTGTTTTCTCTGTGTGTATATAAGTATTTTATTCTTGGTGTACAATAAAGTATTACTTAATTACCGTAATAGCTAGATAATTTAAATTTTCAACGATTATGTATTACTGTGACCGTTATAACAACAAATAATAAAAATAAGATAAAGTAAAAATTAGAGGGGATCGTCATACAAGAAACGTGATTTTTTAGCGTTTTAAACATTGTAGGGAGGTACGGAATCCTTCACATACGAGCCCGACTCGCACTTGACTGGTTTATTCCAAATCATTTTTCCGATATGGTGACAGAAATAACGGAGTGGGTTTTCAAATAGACAGGTGCATTTGCTTGTTTTTAGGGTTCCGTACCTCAAAAGGAAAAAACGGAACCCTTATAGGATCACTTTGTTGTCCGTCTGTCCGTCCGTCCGTCCGTCTGTCAAGACCCTTTTTTCTTAGGAACGCGTGGAGGTATGAAGCTGAAATTTATATCAATTACTCAAGTCTACTGTCCCTTGAAGCTGTGAAAAAATCAAACTTCTAAGCCAACGCAATCAAAAGATACAGCCGTTTATGCCGCAAATTTTCGACACTTGCAAGGGAATCAAAACCTACAGGGTGCTTCCCGTGAACTCAGAATCTTGAAATTTGGTACGAAGCAACGTCTTATAGCATAGATAAAGGAAAAATTACGAAAACCATAAATTTTTAGTTACATCACATAATATATATTTTTTTAATAATTTTAAACTTACTACCCATTTCCTCATAAACGCGTAGAGGTATTAAATTGAAATTCATACCAAATACTAAACCTTGCAGGTTTGTACGGAACCCTCGGTGCGCGAGTCCGACTCGCACTTGGCCGGTTTTTTATATATGACAATACATCAATCATTTAGACACTAGCACTACTGTGAAAAAAATTATATGCAGCGATGGCTGATTCGTTCATCAACTCGTGAACGGGTGCGGCCAGGAGGGATTGGTCAGCTCCGTTTTGCTGTTTGACTACTTAGAATTTCCTTATTTATGTTGGCTCGCTCGTTAATAAGACGCATTACATGTTATAATGTATCAACATTGTATTATAAAATTAAGATAACTAAAATAATAATTAAACTAAATATAATAAGTATAAAAGACATATAAAATGTTATTATAGGACCCCAAATCGCTGCCCTCGCAGGGTAAGGTGCCCAAGAATAAAGTTATTATATTTGTAAATAGACATATTACAAAGCCCTTCTGGCGAGTAAGTGACCAATACTGTGCATATAAGTTTCTTTCGGCGTTTCCTCTCAGGAATGGTCTTTAGAATCGTTAGCTTTCTTTAAAATATTTACAATTTTAACTAGAATATAAATAAACATTTAAACATTACAAGTGATGTATACAAAACTTATTGACGTGTAAAAGTGCCTGCAATGGCCTATTTACTGAATAAACATTTAAACTTTGAATTTTGATGGTGATTCTTTTTTAATCATATTAACATGAAGAAATAAATAAATATGGCGACAAAAATAACGGAGTAGGTTTTCAAGTCGACAGGTATATTTGCTTGTTTTTTTAATGACTTAAATATATAATATATATAATAATAAATAACAAAGGGTACAGGATAGGAAAAACTTTGATGTCAAAAAGGTAAAAATATAAGAGAAATCATTAAATAAACAAATTTATATTACAAAAATACAATAATAAATTTCTAAAATTGCATAAAATGGTAAAAAGTGTCAAAGATATTTTAGCCTAGCTTTGCAAAACTCTACACTCAATAGGAAAAAAAAAATATTAGAAGAATTATCAATTTTTAGATCGTTCATGTAACTTGGTGTAATAGGCAGCTAGTCCGGAAGTAAATTACCCGCCAAGATTTGTAAAAAAAAAAAATGATTTTATTTTTATTTATTTGTTTATATTCTAATATACATTATCTTCTGGTCATAGGGTCATATTACATCTCCACCTCCTGAACAAATTTGCATAATTTTACCTTAACTTATAATTATATTTTTTTTGTAAATAGTAAAAAAATGTGTGTAAAATTTTTCCGATAAATTCAAGGAATTATATAATACCTCCATAAAACGTAAGAAAATAAAAACATTTCCCGCCCCCTATATTTATGAACAAATATCGCAACCTATAAACATGCAGCTAGCTCCTCGTAAAGGCTGGTGGTTGAGGTGATAAGCTATAGAAGCTACATATAACAAGCTCCTACAGAATAAACTTGGACCAATGCAACACCATACGGCACTAAACAGCGTTCCCAAAGTAGAGGAATACGCAGAAAACATATCACAAGCTATTACACAAAGCTACGAAACTTCATGCCCTCTCGGCACCAGAGGCTGCTGCCCCAAAGGCGGTAAGAAATTCTGGGGCCCCGAACTGGAAAGGCGCAAGTGTCAAGTACACCGACTCTTTAATAGAGCGATAAATACAAGGAACGAAACAGACTGGGACAACTACGCCAGGGCTCGCGCCAAATATAAGAACAGGATCAGGGCGTTCAAGCGCAAATCCTGGTGTAAATTCTGCACGAGTATCGAGACCACGTCCGAAGCCTCCAGGGTATATAAACTAATGTCAGGCGGGGGCAACAAAACCATAGGCACCCTAAAGAAAGAGGACGGCAGTTACTCTGCAAATACTGAGGAAATTTGTGAGATACTATTAGAAACGCACTTCCCTGGATGCCTCAAATTTAATCCCCTGGATAAACCAGAGGAAACTATACACCATCCTACTGAACAAGATTGGAAAATAGCCCAAGAGATTGTAACCAAAGATAGAGTAGAATGGGCAATAAACAGCTTCCAACTATTCAAATCACCAGGTCCAGATGGAATATTCCCAGGCCTACTCAAATGGGGAGGAAAAGTTCTTCAAGAACACCTCACTAACCTATTAAGGGCTTGCCTGGCTCATAAATACATTCCTCTACAATGGAGAGAAGTCAAAGTGATATTTATACCGAAACCTGGTAAAACGGATTACACTAATGCCAAATCATTTAGACCTATAAGTCTATCGTCCTTCCTCCTCAAAGTGTTGGAAAGACTATGTGATAGGCACATCAGAGATACGGCATTAATGAATTACCCATTACATTCAAAACAACACGCATACTGCACGGGTAAATCTACTGAATCAGCGTTACACGAAGTGGTAACAATACTGGAGAACGCAATACACAGCAAAAACCTATGCTTAGGAACTTTCATTGACATCGAAGGTGCCTTTGACAAGACAAACTTCAATTGTATACAAGAAGCACTAAATAGGCATAAAGTACCAAGCACCGTAACTGGATGGATATTCAACATGCTAAAACTACGTAATATACAACTAGACATATGTGACACCACAAGGGTAATGGCAACCAGAGGTTGCCCACAAGGAGGGGTATTATCTCCCCTTCTCTGGAGCTTAGTGGTAAACGATCTAATTACATCGCTAAATGACAAACACTATCACACAGTCGGCTACGCTGATGACTTGGCAATACTCATACAAGGGAATTCAGCAAGTATCGTGTGCAGCTTGACCAGAAGTGCATTACGCATAGTGGAGACATGGTGTACCACACACGAGCTCTCAGTGAACGCAAACAAAACGGAACTGGTCCTGTTCACCAACAAAAGAGTCTTAGGAAAGTACGAACCTCCAAAGCTCTTTGGAACAACTCTCACTCTATCGAATGAAGTCAAATACCTAGGTGTAAAACTAGACTCAAAGCTTAATTGGAGTACACATCTAGAGGAAAAGATAAATAAAGCAAACATAAATCTTTAGAACTGCCGAAGATTAGTAGGCAAAAACTGGGGCATCTCCCCTAAAATCATGAAATGGCTATACACAACAGTCATAAGACCAGGACTTACGTACGCAGCACTAGTATGGTGGCATAGGACCACACTGACAACAGTGCAAGACAAGCTACAGCGATTCCAAAGAACTGCATGTCTGGCAATAAGTGGAGGCATGAAAACTTGCCCAACAGCGGCACTCGAGGCAATTCTTGATATCAAATCGCTACACCTACACATCAAACAAGAAGCACAAGTCGCAGCTGCAAGACTTAAAACACTAGGCCTGTGGAAACACAAAGACAAGGCCCCTCATACACGAATCCTGCCACTAGCCCTCGATGCATCATACCTCATAGGCGCGATAAACGACAGGATCCACAAGCAATTTGTCTTCGACAAAAAATACAAAATACAATTACATGAGGAATCTTCAGACAGCTCCGGTACTGAAGAAATGAGGGTATACACAGACGGCTCAAAGACACAAAATGGTGTAGGTGCTGGCGTATTCTCTCATGACCTCAACATTCACTCTGCATATGCCCTGGGTAAGGAAAACTCCATCTTCCAAGCCGAATGCGCAGCTATAACCCACGCGGCTACAGAAATTATTAGGAGGAAGGTATCAGGTATGTCCATCCGTATCCTAACTGACAGCGCAGCGGTCCTACTTGCCCTCAGAAGGACACATGTGGACTCTGCCTTAATACAAGAATGCCACAGATCCCTGGAAAAACTCTGTAAGTATAACACAGTCACTCTCCAATGGATCAAAGGACACAGCAACTCACTGGGTAACGATGCAGCTGACGAGCTCGCGCGTCGGGGATCGAGTATGACACCGTTGGGACCTCTTCCTATGGCTCCGATCCCCTTCACACAGGTTCGCACCTGGATCAGAAATCGCACTAGCGAAGAACAAAATCAATCATGGCGATCCCTCCGGACATGTCGGCAGGCTAGGGAGGCACTACCCCAATGGGATAGTCGCCTATCCCGACGCCTGTTAGCACTACCCCGGAGAAATCTACGCTGTATGGTTGACATTATTACTGGTCATATTGCACTAAACAAACACCTTTACACCCTAGGAATTACTGACAGTCCTCTGTGCAGAGCTTGCATGGAGGCTGATGAAACTGCGAGCCATCTCCTCATCGAGTGCGGTGGCGTCGCACACATAAGAAGAGGGTTCCTGGAACATCAAGGAACCGTGGAGGAAGCCGTGAGGGCGCCGGGGAGCGTTCTCGGATTCCTGCAGGAGCTGGGCTGGTTTGAAAACTGATAACTACGCCGGCTCCACACGCAAAACGGGTTCAGCGCAATGGACCAAATTGCGGAAAAGAAGTCCTCGGGAGAAGTAAGAAGTAAGTAAGTAAGTAAGTAAGCTATAGAAGCTGCTTCGCTAAGCGCGCGCACCCCCGACTTTATTGGCGGGAAAGTTTCGCGGGTCTCGCCCTCTCCGAACTCGACACGGCCCGAAGGGCCTTTGGCGGCTGCAGTTGTGGCGGAAAACTCAACCTGAGTGCCCGTGTTCAAAGTAACCAAAAGTTAAACGCGTTTCGAGCTTGTTCATCATTTGCTAGTAATGAAATAACGATAACTACATTGTTTTTTATTTGCATTTTAGAATTTCTCTAGAAGTGTGTACTCGTTATTATGTATTTAAAAGTGTAATAAAAATAACTGTAGGAATTGTATAGTTTGAAATTAAATTAATACTAAAAACATGAATTTAAAAGATTTCTATCAAAGTTTTGGTAATAATTTGGATATAAACAAACACGAAATGTATCTTACAAAATTAAATACTAGTTACAAAAAGTATGAATCGAGCATGCCTCTGAAAAAGAGGCTTTCCTATAAAAATCCTATATTCGCACCGTCGACAGGAAGAGTGCCCGACAGAACATACCAGTACATGTCATTATTTTCATCACAGAGTGGTATATTGCTCTATTTAACTTATTTGTCCTAGTTAAGACCTAAGCACCTAACCAAAACATTTTTTTAAAATTAAAATAAATTCTTCTCTATTTTGTTTTGCCGTTGGGTTTGTTCTTAGTTTGAACGTTCCATGGGTGATTTTTGGAAATACTATTTTTTTAAAGTCAATCTTCTAATATAACTTAGTAGTTGTTTTGTATTAAAACCATACATCGTATAGCGGAATATAGCATACCTATAGTATTTGCACCGAATTGTTGCTTTTTACTTAGCGAACCATCAATTTGTAATATATCTTTGTTTGTCAAATAAGAACTTTATAATTATTCAAAGAAATATTTATTTTAATTATTAACTTCAGTTGTCTGAATAAACGAATATTATTATTATTATTGCACGTTTCTACTATAAGGTTATACTAAACAACATATACGTTTAAATTTCTTACTATATTTATAAGTTACCAATGTTTTCTTTCAGTTGCCACAAGTACCTAGAAAAAACACAAGTTGTACAAGAGACGAGAGGCACATTCAAACAAACTGGTCAATCAGACACAATGTCTCTCCTTGAAATCCTGCAAGACTGGTCTGACACTGACAGTACAAATAAGAGCAATAATATATTAGATAAAACCTCAACTGGTTGTCAAACTGAATTCACACACTACAAACATTTATACATAGTCCCTGAAGCCACTGCTGAATGCGTACATGTTGCTTCTCAGACAGATAGTATATCCGATACTTTACCTCAATATTCAGAAGTAGTAACACAAACCGACTACATCAATATTGCATCGGTAAATGAGACTGGAATGTTAAAAAAAAATAATAAATTAGAATCGACTATAAAACATTTACAAAATGTTAACGAAAATATACCCGTAACTTTACCTCACAATTTAGAATCAGCATCTCAGACTGATGATGTCAATATTATATCGGCAAACGAGAAAAAAATATTAATAATAATTCATGATTTTAAATTTAGTATTGAAGATCTACAATATTTTCACCAAAATGTTAACGTAACTTTGCCAAATTATTTAGAATCAGACACCCAAACGGACGATGTGACTATAATTTATGATAAGCAAAAGGAATTATTAAAATTTATGAATGATCTCGACTACACTATTGATCATCTTCGCTATTTTCAAAAAAACATTATTCATATTAACAATAACCAAAATGGTTGTAATAATATCAATAAATTAGACAACAATAATAAGGAAAATAATAAAAATACCTTACCAGAAAATGCAGAAAAGCAATTTGGAGGCAAAGGAAATATTTCTTTGATTCTTAAAAGGAAAAATATAAAATGTTCTACTACACAACTAATAGGAGCATGCAGTGACTTGAATAAATCAGTCCTTAGTTCTTTAAAAAAGGGTTTGAACTTACGAGAAGCTGAAGAAACTATAATACATAAAGAATTATGCAAGATCAGCAAGAATTTGATTGCAGAAATTTTTGAAATAATATTTAAATACATTGAGATTAATGATAAACAAAGTAATATTTTAGACACCATAGATTTATTAGAAGACGAAGATAATGTGGAATGCGAAGTTTTGCTACAAAAATGACCAGCAACCTCTGAAGTTACTGACAATAATAAAAGCAAACAGGCGAAAACAGATGAGAGTATTCAGAAACAGCAAATGGTCGAGAGCAACAATGCACATGCCCAACAAACTCAAACCGCTGCTCCACAACAGGTGACGCGAACACAAATACCAGATGTGACGCAGAGAGTATGTCCACCACCCTATATCCTATTTTGTCACTTTTTATTGTGTCAAATTTATGAAACAAACGCCATCAATTGTAAATTTTCGGTAAAATAAACATGCCCGCTAAGGATCAACCATAATATGGTCGATTGCCAAGAGGGACAAATATTTTGATATCTGATCTACAAATTATTGCAGATGCAAAACATCTACCCGTACGATGAGAGACTCCTGTATGCGCTACAAAGGAATGATCTAAGAGTGCCTCGTTACTGCGACCCGACTCAGCTTAACCAAAGACTCGTGGAGAACGCCTTGAGTAAGCAACCGCCCATCCTAAACATTTCATCCATGTCACAGCAACTGCAACCTCAATTTCTTCAAGCTTCGCAGCACCAGCAGACACCATAATAGGGCCCTTCACTCCAGCCATTGAGCCAAAATCAACCACCATTACAGGGGCCTTCACTCCAGCCATTGAGCCAACAGCAACCACCATTACAGGGGCCTTCACTCCAGCCATTGAGCCTACAGCAACCACCATTACAGAACTATTATAATAACGACCATAATTTTCTAAATCCTACACACATTCCGCAAAATACATTTGGTGAGCGAAGTAGAACATTTGAGGAAATTCTGAAGCGTCAGGATATGCAGTACCCCTCTGTAAATAATAGAAATGCATATTTTATAAACTATCCTAAAAGATAGAGAGGTAGATGATTTTCTTTAGATAAAAATGGTAGGTACTACAATTAATTTGCAGCGGCAGCTTCATATCTCTATCGAATAAATATTCAAAAAAATAAATAATAATGATAATAATGTCGCGTAGGACGATGAATGACAATGTCAACGTCACGAATTCGAACAAAAAAAAGGATTCACCTAAAGGAAAATTTCATCAATCACGTCAGAGCGATGTTGGCCTAGCGGTCTATGCATTGGGCTGTGAATCGAAAGACCCCGGTTCAAATCACAGTCAGGTATAGTGCTTTTGGGAGTACTGAAAGAAGTTTCTAGATAACTCTAGACCAAATGGAAAAGAAAATACGGGACAGAAGATGAGTGAGAGAGAAGGCGATAGAAAATTAGTGATTTGAATATGGAACATTGATGCGACTTTGTTCGAATTCAGGGGGTATATAAGCAGTACAAGGCGCGGCCAAGGGCAGTTTTAGTGGAGAAGTGAAATCCGAAGAAAGAAGAAAAGTACTAGTAGTGAGTAAAAGTGAAAAGTAAGTAGTGAGTAAAAGTGAAGTGGACATTGCAGTGACAGTACAGTGAAGTGGACATTGCAGTGACAGTACAGTGAAGTGGACGGTGCAGTGACAGTACAGCGCGTGACAGTTCAGTGGCGTTTCCGCGCGCAAGACAGTACTGTGACGTTTTCGCATACGGTGATACGCGTAAGGTGTGGAAAGAGGACTGTCAATTACTGGACCAAAAAGGTTGTAAATAAAGGTACGATTTCATAGAATTGTCGTTTCCTTTCCTATCCCCAACCCACTCTCGTAACAATTGGTGTCAGAAGTGGGATAGGAAAGATGCCAATCGTGCCTAGAAATGAGAAAGGGGTAACCACCCGAGCGGGAGCTGCAGCAGCAGAGGCACAGCAGCTCGAGGAGTCTAATCCTGGAGGCGCCGCGGCCACAACAGCGGCCATCCCACCAGCCGCTCCATTGGAAATAAACGCGTTCTTACAGCAGATTACTGTTATGATGCAAGAACAAACGCGTGCAATGCAGGAAGAGCAAGCACGTTGCCTGAAGGAGCATGCACGCCGCCAGGAGGAGCAGCTTGAGAACCTTTCCAAAGAGCAAGCACGCTGCCAGAAGGAGCAAGCACGCCGCCAGGAGGAGCAGCTTCAGTACCTTTCCAAAGACATTTTGGCTGCGGTTTGGGCTAACGCAGCCCGGATGGATGACATTGAGAAGGAAGTTGCAGAAGTAAAAGGGACGCTTCAACAGCTTGATAAGGAAGTAAAACTTTTAAAAGTATCTGGCCCTGTCACTAGCTCTGTAGTCGCTCCTTTTGCCAAAAATTTAAAGGTGCCACCCTACGACGGCAAATCCTCCTGGGCTGCATTTAAACTACAGCTTGAGACAATTCAAAAGGCCAGTCATTGGGATGAACTCGAGGCGCAGTCTGCATTGACCCTAGCACTTCGAGATGACGCTCTCTCCGTATTGGAAGCACTTGGCGCTGGAAAGAAAGAGGTCACCTACGATGAACTCATAGGTGCTCTGGAAGCCAGATACGGCGACAGTCACCTGGAGCATGTATACAGGGCGCAACTCAAAGATCGTTGTCAGCGGGCTAGCGAGACCTTAAAACAGTGGTCCGTTGAAGTGGAAAAACTGGTGCGCAAGGCATATCAATCATCGCCATCTGTCGTGGAGGAGATGCTCTTGCAGGTTTTCATTGATGGAATATGGGATTCCGAAGTCAGGGCGGCTGTGCGTCTAGATCACCACACCATCTTGAAAGAAGCAGTGGCCCACGCTTTGGAAGTAGAAGCGGTGCGTCATGATTCACGAGCTCTGAGGCTACGGGAGGTTGTAGTCACAGAAAACAGCAGAAGACGACCCTACAACCCGATATGCTATGAGTGTGGAGAACGGGGCCATATTCGAAGCACTTGCCCGAAGCGTGAACGTTCAACTTTCCGACGTCAGGTGGATGCGGTGGTTTCGACGTCGGAGCAGCCACAGGAACTAGAGAAGGCTAGGGCTGCGGGATGGGCGCTGGCCTGTAGTAGCAAAGCCCCAGAAATTCTTGTGAAGCAGACAAGCGACGGAAATACTTTAGTGATAGATGGTTTAATCAATGGGACATCTTGCCAGTTGACTTTAGATACTGGAGCCTCACGGACAGTCATCAACAACCACAGACTTAAGGACATTGGAGGCCGTTATATTCAAGCGAATAAAAATCTTACATTAACAACTGCTACCGGCCAACGAATCCCATCTCAAGGAGAAAAAATTGTAGCCATTAAGATCGGGGAAACACCATTTTTTTATCCAACCCTTATCTATGGATAGCTCTTCAAAATTGATATTGAGGTTTCTAATATCATTTTTTTCTAAACTGAATAGTTTGCGCGAGAGACACTTCCAAAGTGGTAAAATGTGTGTGTATCCCCCCCTCCCCTGTAACTTCTAAAATAAAAGAATGATAAAACTAAAAAAAATATATGATGTACATAACCATGCAAACTTCCACCAAAAATTGGTTTAAACGAGATCTGGTGAGTAGTTTTTTTTATACGTCATAAATCGTAAACCGCAAATAACTTAAAAAAAATACACTATCATTAAAACATCGATCAAAGTTACAACGAACTACATGAACTTTTATATTATGTTACTTGCTGCTACGGAACCTTTCATGAGCGAGTCTGACTTTCACTTGGCCGCTTTTTTTCGTGTTCCGACGGACCAAAAAACTATAAAAAAGTGGATCAGTGTTATGAAGAGAGATCCACTAGCAAGCAAGAGTAGGTACTTTTTACTGTTGCGAAAATCATTTTGACATATTATAGTACTTATCTAGTATTAATTAAGTATGTAACTACCTACCTAAGCGATCAATAGAAATAGGTTATATTATAGGTACCTATCTATCTCCTTTTCTCATTATTGCTAGATTCACCTTTTTTTTTTTTTTTTTTTCGGAGGAAAGATCCCTGTTACGGATACCCATCAGCCTGCAGGGTAGGCTGTCGGGTTATGTGGGACTCCACGCCAGAGTGACGTGCCTACCCACTAAAAAACCTCCGGAGTTCCATCTCGACCGCTTTTGCCGGGGACACGGGAAGGGGATACGACCGCGAACCCTGGCGCGGCTGGCCGCTTACGCAGCCCCTCCTTGGGGACGTCTGAGCGCCCCCCCACTCACCAAGTCGGCGCGTCCGGAACTCACGGACGCGCCGTACCTCCTTGGGCCAATTGAGAGGCGGCAGACTCCCGTGCAGTCCACCGCCTGTGGGCCCATGGGAGCCAGATAAACTGACTCCCAGCGGCGGAGAAGATGATAGGCTCCGCTGCTTGCCTCTCACCGCAAGCACGGTGCGGCACCGCTCGGCCGCGGAGGACAGGGAGAGCGGCAACGTAGCACCGAAACTCCCTCTCCTCCGCGACCGATCACCAACCACAGCCACGGCGATGTGGCCCCGCCTGAAGCGCCGGGAGGGAAATAAAACATTCCCCTCCCGGCGGCTGCACCTCGGGTGGGGGGAGAACTTCCCACTCCCCCGCCGCCCCATTGGGCGCATCCCTGCAGGCTCAAGGCCGAAGCCGAGCCCACGGGAGCGCCCCTCCCCGGGTGGGGGGAGAACTTCCCACTCCCCCGCCGCCCCAATGTGGGCGCTCGCCGCTGGTGGAGCAAACAGCAGGAGCGTCCCCTCGCGGGTTCCTCTTCGCGACTACCACGGGTACTGAGCCCCCCCGGTACGACAAACCGGGAACCATCTCGGGGGGGTGCTAGATTTACCTAATTCAACCTGGTACAGCCTTTTAATAACCCATCGGCCATTGCTTAAAATCTAAAAGTAAACGTTTGGGTTATCTGAACGCCTATCTACCTACGTAGGTATATGCATAGTTTAGGAGACAACTGTATTTTAACCTGCAATAAACGTTACGATTAACTAATTTTCAGGGTTCCGTACCCATAAATATATAAAATACTGATTTATGGATAATCCTTTTTCAAATTCATCTTTCAATTTGTTACTTATTATTACAGTTACCGATACAATGCAAAAAACCAACAGTGTTGACCACTAACCACGATATTTGCGGGCGGACGGCGCGCGGCGGCGTGCCATATGGTCCGGAGTGACATCATCACTACTTGCGGCCGGCAGACGCGTGTTTTTAAATCGGGTCCAATTAAATATTGAATATCTTCTGCAATTATAAACGGATTTCAAAAATTCAAAAAGTGATCATGATGCATGCGAAACACTAGTCAAAATCTGTTTTCTGTTAATTTATTGATTCTTATTGATAAAGATATAAAATGCTGAAAAAATCTGACCACGAAAGTCACACCAGTAAAAAAAAACCGGCCAAGTGCGAGTCGGACTCGCGCACCGAGGGTTCCGTACAAACCTGCAAGGTTTAGTATTTGGTATGAATTTCAATTTAATACCTCTACGCGTTTATGAGGAAATGGGTAGTAAGTTTAAAATTATTAAAAAAATATATATTATGTGATGTAACTAAAAATTTATGGTTTTCGTAATTTTTCCTTTATCTATGCTATAAGACGTTGCTTCGTACCAAATTTCAAGATTCTGAGTTCACGGGAAGCACCCTGTAGGTTTTGATTCCCTTGCAAGTGTCGAAAATTTGCGGCATAAACGGCTGTATCTTTTGATTGCGTTGGCTTAGAAGTTTGATTTTTTCACAGCTTCAAGGGACAGTAGACTTAAGTAATTGATATAAATTTCAGCTTCATACCTCCACGCGTTCCTGAGAAAAAGGGTCTTGACAGACGGACGGACGGACGGACAGACGGACAACAAAGTGATCCTATAAGGGTTCCGTTTTTTCCTTTTGAGGTACGGAACCCTAAAAACAACCATTTCTGTTCCTTTTCGCTGCAATTAAATAGTCTTGTGCATTAAATATCAATCAATTAAGACCAGTACATGCTTTGCACAAGCGTTGAGTATTTACATGTTGCAAAAGTATGTTAAGCTTTGTTTCATTTTACATCAACTATCTTTATAAAAATACAATAGGGATGACCCCTATTTTATTTTTATAAATAATTAATACAGGGTATGTTGATAGTTTATGTAAAATTAAACACAGTAAATACTTTTCGAAACAATTTTTTAAATTAGAAATTAAAACATAATTCAACTTTTCTCTTACTATCTAAAGAATTAGTACGAAACAAAATAGATAAAAAATGGTTTCACATAAACATTATTAACTTATACGACGTATAAGGCTTTCTATGATGGTAATAATTTTACAATTTATTTATTTATTTAAAAAACTTTATTGTACATCAGCGATTGTTACATATAATAAAGTAATTGATATTACAAATGGTGGACTTATCCCAGAAGGGATCTTTTCCAGTCGACCAGTAGGTAGGGCAGAGGACAGTTACAAATTTAGTAGGAAGGCAGAAGTACGTACAGAGCAATGAAAAAAAAAACAAGTATAATGATAAAGCTTAAACGCTACGAATACACTACATACATACCTAATGAATATGCTACATATAATATATAAATAAATATTTTATATAACTCAAGTCTAGATTTAAAGGAGCCTAATCATTGAGACATTTTATCTCCACTGGTAAAGTGTTCCATAAACGCGCAGCGAGCACAGAGAAGGACTTCGCGTAGGTCTGTGAGGAATGTGATCTGGGATCTGTAGAAGTGGTTCACTACGAACGACGACGGCTATCAAAAACTTTAAAGGAGAATTTTTCATGAAGATATACGTGTGAGCGAGGATTAAATAGAATGTTAAAGAGAAAGAAAAGAACGTGAGTGTGTTGTCTGATAGATAAGCCGAAAGAGGCTATTGTACTCATACAAATTAACTTTAGTATTTACATAACATTAAATCTGTAAATTTCCATAATTGAACCAAAGTTAAAAATGTAAGTAGTAAAGAGGAGTAAACTTGTCTAGTTTTATTTACCCTATACCATATATATCTTATAGGCTTAACTTTTCCTATGAAATTAGGAAAGGTTTTAGATCTTACAATGCTTCATATTTTCTCTCCAACAATACCAATACTTATCAACACATACCAATAACTACTAATACATACCAAAACAAACCGTTCTCACATTAAAATTTTTAATGATATCTCCGTTTACTTTGAAATGATTTATTTTAAATGGAGGCAGCACTGGACCCCCGAAAAATTAGGTACGGCCTTCAGAAATTTTGAAAAACTTGGATACATATACACGTGTATTTAATATACACGTGTATTTTTTTTCCATGGATATCATCATCATGCCGAGGGAACAGATGAACACGTACCATACATGCATAGCGGCGAAACACATGCATGAACCTCTTTTTTCGTTCGACGTAGTCGGGTAATAACAAAACGAATTAAATTATTTGGATTATTTGTTGTAACAACTTCAGTAGGTATAATTTAAACAATGACGTCTCTGAATCGATGTAACTCTATACATTCACGCAATGTAGGTACTGAGTCAAATCCTTTGGTTGTGTGCCGCGCGGTTAAAATCATAGAAAATCTAAAACATTGCAATTCAGATGAATGCATATCAGATACCTACTTACAAAATGAACATGAGTACCTATTATACTTATTCTATTTGTTCAACTTTCCAGTGTGGTTCCGGGTTAGAATAGGACTACTCCATGTCTCTTCTGTGGATGTCGTAAGAGGCAACTAAAGGTCATCTCGTGCTACAATTGTATTCCTAAGCAGGGTTAACGTCGAGCGGAGGCCGGTTGTAAAACTTTTGGAAAAAATACATTCTCAAAGAGGTTTGACGTCAGGCGGCCGCCCGGCCGGTCGTAAAACTAAAGTCAAATAATTTAAACTGTTCCGCGTATTTCTTCTCCACTTCGGAAGGTCTTTGGCATTCTTTGGTGACCATTTCGGAGGAGCTCGGTGGCCCGGTTGGAAAACGCTAGCAATGCGTACTGTATTGCTAGCGTTTTCACAAGTTAACAGTGCCGGTTTTAGCTCTACCAGCGCCCCGGGCGAGTTCCCCCCCCCCCCTCCCATCTCAAACTGCAATTTAGACTCTGAGTTAGGCTTTAATCTTATAGGATTTATTTCTGCCGACGGGGGGGAGGGGTGCAAGTACGATATAGAATTCTTAAAATTTGCCACCCCATTGTAAACGAAGGGAGGAAGGGCCCACCCCCTTCCTCTCTTCGTTTACAATATGCATACAAATAAGAGTCTAGGAGTTGCCGCCATTAACCAGCCGCTATTTATATATTTATTATTACCTGTGACCCCCCTTGCCCAAAAACGCCCCCTGACGATTTTCAACGGTTAATTTCTATAGAATAATTTGTTGCTGCTCATATCTTTATTTGTTACAAAGTATAGAGTCAGCAACAAAGTAGAAACCGGAAGTTGAGGTAATTTTGAAATCGGTTATCTCTCACACCGGTCACGCCAGCTTAACTTCCGATTTTCAACGGTTAATTTGTATAGAATAAATTGTTGCTGCTCATATCTTTATTTGTTACAAAGTATAGAGTCAGCAACAAAATAGAAACCGGAAGTTGAGGTAATTTTGAAATCGGTTATCTCTCACACCGGTCACGCCAGCTTAACTTTCGATTTCTGATAAATAAATTCTTTAGAATAATTTGTTGCTGCTTAGATCTTCACTTGTTACAGTGTATTGAGTCAGCAAGAAAATAGAAAACGGAAGTTGAGGTAATTTTTAAATCGGTTATCCCTCAAACCGGTCACGCCAGCTTAACTTCCGATTTTCAACGGTTAATTTCTATAGAATAATTTGTTGCTGCTCATATCTTAATTTGTTACAAAGTATAGAGTCAGCAACAAAATAGAAACCGGAAGTTGAGGTAATTTTAAAATCGGTTATCTTTCAAACCGGTCACGCCAGCTTAACTTCCGATTTTCAAAGGTTAATTTCTATAGAATAATTTTTGCTGCTCATATCTTTATTTGTTACAAAGTATAGAGTCAGCAACAAAATAGAAAACGGAAGTTGAGGTAATTTTGAAATCGGTTATCCCTCAAACCGGTCACGCCAGCTTAACTTCCGATTTTCAACGGTTAATTTCTATAGAATAATTTGTTGCTGCTCATATCTTTATTTGTTACAAAGTATAGAGTCAGCAACAAAATAGAAACCGGATGTTGAGGTAATTTTGAAATCGTTTATCTCTCAAACCGGTCACGCCAGTTTAACTTCGGATTTTAACGGTTAATTTTTATAGAATAATTTGTTGCTGCTCATATCTTCACTTGTTACAGTGTATTGAGTCAGCGACAAAATAGAAAACGGAAGTTGAGGTAATTTTGAAATCGGTTATCCCTCAATCCGGTCACGCCAGCTTAACTTCCGATTTCTGATAAATAAATTCTATAGAATAATTTGTTGCTGCTTAGATCTTCACTTGTTACAGTGTATTGAGTCAGCAACAAAATAGAAAACGGAAGTTGAGGTAATTTTTAAATCGGTTATCCCTCAAACCGGTCACGCCAGCTTAACTTCCGATTTTCAACGGTTAATTTCTATATAATAATTTGTTGCTGCTTATATCTTAATTTGTTACAAAGTATAGAGTCAGCAACAAAATAGAAACCGGAAGTTGAGGTAATTTTAAAATCGGTTATCTTTCAAACCGGTCACGCCAGCTTAACTTCCGATTTCTGATAAATAAATTCTATAGAATAATTTGTTGCTGCTTAGATCTTCACTTGTTACAGTGTATTGAGTCAGCAACAAAATAGAAACCGGAAGTTGAGGTAATTTTGAAATCGGTTATCTCTCACACCGGTCACGCCAGCTTAACTTTCGATTTCTGATAAATAAATTCTTTAGAATAATTTGTTGCTGCTTAGATCTTCACTTGTTACAGTGTATTGAGTCAGCAAGAAAATAGAAAACGGAAGTTGAGGTAATTTTTAAATCGGTTATCCCTCAAACCGGTCACGCCAGCTTAACTTCCGATTTTCAACGGTTAATTTCTATATAATAATTTGTTGCTGCTCATATCTTAATTTGTTACAAAGTATAGAGTCAGCAACAAAATAGAAACCGGAAGTTGAGGTAATTTTAAAATCGGTTATCTTTCAAACCGGTCACGCCAGCTTAACTTCCGATTTTCAACGGTTAATTTCTATAGAATAATTTGTTGCTGCTCATATCTTAATTTGTTACAAAGTATAGAGTCAGCAACAAAATAGAAACCGGAAGTTGAGGTAATTTTGAAATCGTTTATCTCTCAAACCGGACACGCCAGTTTAACTTCGGATTTTAACGGTTAATTTCTATTGAATAATTTGTTGCTGCTCATATCTTTATTTGCTACAAAGTATATAGTCAGCAATAAAATAGAAACCGGAAGTTGAGGTAATTTTGAAATCGGTTATCCCTCAAACCGGTCACGCCAGCTTAACTTCCGATTTTCAACGGTTAATTTCTATAGAATAATTTGTTGCTGCTCATATCTTTATTTGTTACAAAGTACAGAGTCAGCAACAAAATAGAAACCGGAAGTTGAGGTAATTTTGAAATCGTTTATCTCTCAAACCGGTCACGCCAGTTTATCTTCGGATTTTAACGGTTAATTTCTATAGAATAATTTGTTGCTGCTCATATCTTTATTTGTTACAAAGTAAATAGTCAGCAACAAAATAGAAACCGGAAGTTGAGATAATTTTGAAATCGGTATCTCTCACACCGGTCACGCCAGCTTAACTTCCGATTTCTGATAAATAAATTCTAAAGAATAATTTGTTTCTGCTCAGATCTTCACTTGTTACAGTGTATTGAGTCAGCAACAAAATAGAAAACGGAAGTTGAGGTAATTTTGAAATCGGTTATCCCTCAAACCGGTCACGCCAGCTTAACTTCCGATTTTCAACGGTTAATTTCTATAGAATAATTTGTTGCTGCTCATATCTTAATTTGTTACAAAGTATAGAGTCAGCAACAAAATAGAAACCGGAAGTTGAGGTAATTTTAAAATCGGTTATCTTTCAAACCGGTCACGCCAGCTTAACTTCCGATTTTCAAAGGTTAATTTCTATAGAATTATTTGTTGCTGCTCATATCTTTATTTGTTACAAAGTATAGAGTCAGCAACAAAATAGAAACCGGAAGTTGAGGTAATTTTGAAATCGGTTATCTCTCAAACCGGTCACGCCAGCTTAACTTCCGATTTCTGATAAATAAATTCTATAGAATAATTTGTTGCTGCTTAGATCTTCACTTGTTACAGTGTATTGAGTCAGCAACAAAATAAAAACTGGAAGTGGAGGTAATTTTGAAATCGGTTATCTGTCAAACCGGTCACGCCAGCTTAACTTCCGATTTCTGATAGTTAAATTCTAAAGAATAATTTGTTTCTGCTCATATCTTTATTTGTTACAAAGTATAGAATCAGCAACAAAATAGAAACCGGAAGTTAAGGTAATTTTGAAATCGTTTATCTCTCAAACCGGTCACGCCAGCTTAACTTCCGATTTTCAACGGTTAATTTCTATAGAATAATTTGTTGCTGCTCATATCATTATTTGTTACAAAGTATAGAGTCAGCAACAAAATAGAAACCGAAAGTTGAGGTAATTTTGAAATCGATTATCTCTCAAACCGGTCACGCCAGCTTAACTTCCGATTTTCAACGGTTAATTTCTATAGAATAATTTGTTGCTGCTCATATCTTTATTTGTTTCAAAGTATAGATTCAGCAACAAAATAGAAACCGGAAGTTGAGGTAATTTTGAAATCGGTTATCCCTCAATCCGGTCACGCCAGCTTAACTTCCGATTTCTGATAGTTAAATTCTAAAGAATAATTTGTTGCTGCTTAGATCTTCACTTGTTACAGTGTATTGAGTCAGTAACAAAATAGAAACCGGAAGTTGAGGTAATTTTGAAATCGTATATCTCTCAAACCGGTCACGCCAGCTTAACTTCCGATTTTCAACGGTTAATTTCTATAGAATAATTTGTTGCTGCTCATATCTTTATTTGTTACAAAGTATAGAGTCAGCAACAAAATAGAAACCGGAAGTTGAGGTAATTTTGAAATCGGTTATCTCTCAAACCGGTCACGCCAGTTTAACTTCGGATTTTAACGGTTAATTTCTATAGAATAATGTGGTGGCGTAGCAATTTACCTTCGCAAATCCTTACCCTATAAGATTCTATGTGCCTCACCTCCCTCTTATTCCGCGTCGGCTGAATATATTTTTCTAGAACTGACCATGCAACATTCTAAAATACTTCTGGCAGTTTTTTACTCTCCCAGTCTTCACGTAAATTATTTCAGCTCCTCAGATTCTATCCTTAACGATTTATGTCGTTTGTACGAACATGTTATTATAATGGTTAATTTAAACACATGTATTATTAAGAATGACTCACGTACACTTCAGCTTCAAGATCTTTCTTCTTCGTACAATCGTAATATTTTACCACTTTCAGCTACCCATCACGCTCCTAATTGTAGACCATCTCTTCTAGACTTAATAATAGTATCTGGTCCTGATAATGTTTCCACACATGGCCAACTTGCCGCACCCTTCTCGTATCATGATTTTATTTACTTATCATACTGCGTGCGTCCTCATAAACGCAAGTCAAATTATCGACATCTTCATAATTTCAGAGGCATTAATACGTATGCATTACTAAGAGATGCTGGTAACATTAATTGGAATCTAGTTCTGGAGAAGGATAACATAGATGATAAGGTTAACACATTTAACTCTTTAGTTCTTGGATTATTTGATCAACATGCTCCTCTCCGACGTGTCAAGATCAAACATAAACCCGCTCCGTGGCTTACAGATGAAATAAAAGCACTCATGGCGCGTAGAGATAGAGCGAATCGTAGATTCAAACGTTGTTCATCTGAGACTAATTTAAAATGCTATAAGGTGCTTCGCAATCGCTGCAATCGCATGTGCCGTGATTCAAAGAGACGTTATTTTCATGATTCGCTTATCAACCGTAGTCCAGCGGAAACTTGGAAATTTTTAAAATCTGTTGGTGTGGGAAAAACTTCAGAGGTCGCTCAATCTGATATTGACATAAAGGAACTTAATAAACACTTTTCTAAGCCACCTGTTGCTCTCGATCCTTCTGTTAAGTTAGATACTTTAGCTGAGTTGCGTAACTTACCTCATCCTTCCTATCTTCCTTTAGATTTTAGTATAGTCTCTCAAGACGATGTTAAAAAAGCTATAAAACATATCTCTTCTAATGCAGTTGGTAATGACTTAGTTTGCTCTAATATGATCACTCGAATTCTTCCGGTGATTCTCTCTATACTTACCCACATTTTTAATTTTTCACTCTCGTCGGGTACATTTCCTTCAGCTTGGAAGCAAGCACATGTCATACCACTACCAACAACCACCAATCCTTGTTCTTTTTCTGACTTTCGCCCTATTTCTATTTTGCCTTATCTTTCCAAAGTTCTGGAGCAAATCGCACATAACCAGTTTTCTTCTTTCCTCTTCAAAAACAATCTCATTAGTCCCTTTCAGTCTGGGTTTCGACCGGGCCACAGCACTTCTACCGCTTTGGTGAATGTGACTGATGATATTCGCCAAGCTATAGATAATAAAACGTTAACTTTACTAGTTTTGCTTGATTTTAGTAACGCCTTCAAATCAGTAGACTTCGATATCTTTTTAGGGATCCTTCACTCTATCAATGTATCTCCTTCTGCCTTAAATTAGTTTAGTTCCTATCTGCATGGACGCTCTCAGCGTGTCTGCCTTGATGAAACTCACTCAGACTGGTGTGAGCTGGGTGCTGGTGTACCTCAAGGAGGTTGTCTTTCCCCTTTACTGTTTTCTGTTTTTATAAATACCATCACTAAAGTTCTATCCTGTAAATTCCACTTATACGCGGATGATCTGCAGCTGTATCGCCACTTCCCGGTGGATGATGCTGAATCAGCCATTGCAGCGTTGAATGATGACCTTTGTCGTGTTTCGGAATGGGCTTCGTGTTATGGTCTCAAGGTAAATCCCATTAAGTCCCAGGCTATGGTGATTGGCACTAGTGCTTTGCGTAACCGGATTGACTCTAACGGACTTTCGCCTGTAATATTTGAGGGTTCTGTGATTGCCTTAACTGACACTGCCAAGAACTTGGGAATTTTAATGGACTCTAACCTCAAATGGACAGCTCAAATAAACGAAGTCAGTCGTAAGATCCACTTTTCTTTCCACACCCTTAGATGCCTCCAATACTTCTTGCCCTTCGAGACTAGGATTGCTCTGGCCCAATCCCTTATTCAACCAATCTTGGATTACGCGGATGCATGCTACTTGGATGCAACAGAAGACCTTTAAGATAAACTGGAGCGTTTACAAAACCTGTGCTTCCGTTTCATCTTCGGATTGAGGAAGTTTGACCATGTTTCCAGGTACCGTGTTCAACTAAAATGGTTACCTATACGGCTCCGTAGAAACAGTCGCGTTCTTTGTCTCCTTTACAACGTCCTACACTATCCTTCTTTCCCCTCCTATCTACGTGAGCGCTTTTCCTTTTTATATTCTCCAAATTCTCTTTGCAGATCCCACCTAAAAACTGTCCTTAAATACCCTTCACACAGCTCCACTACCTTTTCCTACTCCTTCTCGGTACATGCGGTTAGACTATGGAACTCATTACCACCTTCTATACGCGAATCTAAATCGATCTCTGTGTTTAAAAGACGAGTAAAAGATTATTATTTATCGGAATCATTATAGTTGTAGTTTATATATAATAAATTAAGTATATTCATTTCTAAATAGACATATGTATTTATATAAGTATGTATGTAACATATGTATGTGTATGTTTATCTGTAGTTTCATAGTATGGTAATTTCTTCTTCCTTTATTTAACGAACACGCCTGTATGCCTTTCATATATGAACATCTCCTCTCACGGGCCTACTTGAAGAGATCTCTTTTGAGATAAGTAGTGCCTTTGTACAACTTTTTGTTTATGTATTCTCTGTATATATTGTCCGTGTAAATAAATTGGTACATAAATAAAAAAATAAATAAATAATTTGTTGCAGCTCATATCTTTATTTGTTACAAAGTATAGTGTCAGCAACAAAATAGAAACCGGAAGTTGAGGTAATTTTGAAATCGGTTATCCCACAAACCAGTCACGCCAGCTTAACTTCCGATTTTCAACGGTTAATTTCTATAGAATAATTTGTTGCTGCTCATATCTTTATTTGTTACAAAGTATAGAGTCAGCAACAAAGTAGAAACCGGAAGTTGAGGTAATTTTGAAATCGGTTATCTCTCACACCGGTCACGCCAGCTTAACTTCCGATTTTCAACGGTTAATTTGTATAGAATAAATTGTTGCTGCTCATATCTTTATTTGTTACAAAGTATAGAGTCAGCAACAAAATAGAAACCGGAAGTTGAGGTAATTTTGAAATCGGTTATCTCTCACACCGGTCACGCCAGCTTAACTTTCGATTTCTGATAAATAAATTCTTTAGAATAATTTGTTGCTGCTTAGATCTTCACTTGTTACAGTGTATTGAGTCAGCAAGAAAATAGAAAACGGAAGTTGAGGTAATTTTTAAATCGGTTATCCCTCAAACCGGTCACGCCAGCTTAACTTCCGATTTTCAACGGTTAATTTCTATAGAATAATTTGTTGCTGCTCATATCTTAATTTGTTACAAAGTATAGAGTCAGCAACAAAATAGAAACCGGAAGTTGAGGTAATTTTAAAATCGGTTATCTTTCAAACCGGTCACGCCAGCTTAACTTCCGATTTTCAAAGGTTAATTTCTATAGAATAATTTTTGCTGCTCATATCTTTATTTGTTACAAAGTATAGAGTCAGCAACAAAATAGAAAACGGAAGTTGAGGTAATTTTGAAATCGGTTATCCCTCAAACCGGTCACGCCAGCTTAACTTCCGATTTTCAACGGTTAATTTCTATAGAATAATTTGTTGCTGCTCATATCTTTATTTGTTACAAAGTATAGAGTCAGCAACAAAATAGAAACCGGATGTTGAGGTAATTTTGAAATCGTTTATCTCTCAAACCGGTCACGCCAGTTTAACTTCGGATTTTAACGGTTAATTTTTATAGAATAATTTGTTGCTGCTCATATCTTCACTTGTTACAGTGTATTGAGTCAGCAACAAAATAGAAAACGGAAGTTGAGGTAATTTTGAAATCGGTTATCCCTCAATCCGGTCACGCCAGCTTAACTTCCGATTTCTGATAGTTAAATTCTAAAGAATAATTTGTTGCTGCTTAGATCTTCACTTGTTACAGTGTATGAGTCAGCAACAAAATAGAAAACGGAAGTTGAGGTAATTTTTAAATCGGTTATCCCTCAAACCGGTCACGCCAGCTTAACTTCCGATTTTCAACGGTTAATTTCTATATAATAATTTGTTGCTGCTCATATCTTAATTTGTTACAAAGTATAGAGTCAGCAACAAAATAGAAACCGGAAGTTGAGGTAATTTTAAAATCGGTTATCTTTCAAACCGGTCACGCCAGCTTAACTTCCGATTTCTGATAAATAAATTCTATAGAATAATTTGTTGCTGCTTAGATCTTCACTTGTTACAGTGTATTGAGTCAGCAACAAAATAGAAACCGGAAGTTGAGGTAATTTTGAAATCGGTTATCTCTCACACCGGTCACGCCAGCTTAACTTTCGATTTCTGATAAATAAATTCTTTAGAATAATTTGTTGCTGCTTAGATCTTCACTTGTTACAGTGTATTGAGTCAGCAAGAAAATAGAAAATGGAAGTTGAGGTAATTTTTAAATCGGTTATCCCTCAAACCGGTCACGCCAGCTTAACTTCCGATTTTCAACGGTTAATTTCTATATAATGATTTGTTGCTGCTCATATCTTAATTTGTTACAAAGTATAGAGTCAGCAACAAAATAGAAACTGGAAGTTGAGGTAATTTTGAAATCGGTTATTCCTCAATCTGGTCACGCCAGCTTAACTTCCGATTTCTGATAATTAAATTCTATAGCATAATTTGTTGCTACTTACAAATTCACGTGCGGTGTATAGAGTCAGCAACAAAATAGAAACCGGAAGTCTATGTAATTTTGAAACCGTTTTTCGCATTTTTCAGCTTCTTAAATTTTTGGTTTTCAAATTTGTAGTCGATTAAGTTTAAGAGGATTCTATTAGCATTATTATCTGAAAATTATATTTTAATAATGCTATTTTAAGTTAAAAATTAATTCATCTCTAGTTTAATTTAAATTGATTTATTTTGGACAAATCATTATACTATGCTGATCTTAAAATAATGTTTCATTCAATTGTAACACAGAAAATGAAATCTACTGTCTGTCTCAGCGGTGTCTAAATGTTCTCTTCTGTTACCGATTGTGAAGTTTTGTTACAGAATTAGTTACTTATACATTATTACGCATCAAGGTGCGTAGAGTCAGCATCGCCATAGAAACCGCAACTTAGATAAGTTCGTTGATAAAATCACACAAGTGTATTTATAGAATCTTTATAGTTTCAAAATTTGTTATTAAGTTTGTGGTAGGAAAGATTAATATGCTATCATTTGAGTTTTGCAATATTTTATTCATCTTTAGAATCAAAAATCTTTGTCAATTTATTTTAACATACATTAATATGCGAGGAATAATAGAACTGGAATTTTTTCTACTAATTTCCTTTTCAACGCGATCATCGTATTCCGTCCACTGCATTCCTCGTAAACACACCGCCGTAAAGTGTCCTATCATTTTATCTGTAGATGATCTCCGTGTCATTACCGGGGGCATATAATCTACTGCTCCAACAAGTCTGTACTTGTCGTTTGTATTCAAGGGATTTTTTACGCTCCGTGGCAGCGTATTCAATTTTATTTTAGCATTCGTCCCATCATCAAATACTTCGAAAACGATGACATTCCCTGTTAAACATAAATTAAAATTATATTATGTAAGTCATTTAATGTTTAACCTAAATAATTAGGTATTATACAAGTTATCACGCAAAAGATTGTGAATTATATTCTTCAATGAAGACGGCTGCCCAATTTCAAAACACAGTAAGGGACGAATTTCTCAAACCTGATTTTTTAGCATTTTCCGTTCTAATTAAGTCGCGTAACCATAATTAAATTGAAATTTAACTTTTATCCTTTACTGTGCTTTGAAATTGAGCAGCCGGAGAGTTCGTTTCTCATTTTAGTATGATTATTATCAATCCAGTCGTTAGACTACACGGAATCAAGACGAATCGTATTTTATTTCATGTATACCTCAAAGACCTCATTGATAAAATAATTCAAAAGTGAAGAAACCGATGAAAAATTATCTATGCTAATTTCACAAAAATCAATATAATATTTTTTTTTTCTCATTCGATGGTTTTAAGTGGCCATAGACCATTACATGTTTGAAATTCAATAGACGGTAGGCCACGCATTTTAAAATTTCCAAATTCTTTATAATTATTCCAGTATATATATATATATATATTTACCTAATGAAGAAATTGACGTTGCTTGACTTCCTTTACAACCTTCTGCCTTGCAAGGTGTCTTCATTGACAAATTTTTCAGCTTGGTTAAGTCGATGTCGTCATCACCCATGTCAGACTTGTAAATTAGAGGTGCAATAATATTTCTCATCTTTTTAACTTTGCATGTATCACATTCAATTGTTATTTTAACGCTGGGCGTTTTTTCAAATGTTTTCATAACAATTATTTCTACATTTGTAACACATTCCAATAAAATTGATCCACCAGGTTGTTCTCTGTGTTCAATAAAATCATAGTGGAATTTTGCCCGATTTCTGTAAGTCGCTGCAGAATTCTTAAAATTTCATAGCTTTCAATTTAATACTTACGTTTTCACGGAATTCCGACCAATCGTAAATCGAGGCAACTACTAATTGATAAACACTATCAAACGGACAAGTCCAAATAGCAGTAACTCTGCTTCCGTCAACGTTTACTGGGCTTAAGCCGTCGCAAGAGCCATTTTTTAAAATTGCAATTTTCTTGTGCTTCTTCCCTTGAATTAGCAACTCTTCATTTATTTGTTTGCTTTTTCCACCGTAGTATTTCGCTACTTTTCTTGGAGTTTTTGCGAGAGTTTCAGTTGAGTTCGATAGTTGCGTTTGTTTTTT
The DNA here is from genome assembly GCA_963576875.1 of Acrobasis repandana. NCBI lineage: Eukaryota > Metazoa > Arthropoda > Insecta > Lepidoptera > Pyralidae > Acrobasis > Acrobasis repandana. Next base: position 3,571,363 of record OY756245.1, read on the forward strand.
TCTCTCGGTAATTTCAAAGCTTCATTGCCCCAATTTTCTTTTTCTCTATTTGCAATTATAACATCAATACTTCCTGCTTTTTGACAGGGAAAGCAGATTCTTCTTTGCCCAAACCCTTCATCCAAGTCCAGTGGGTGCGAGCAAGAGTCTATATTATGTACTGGTTTGTTGCATATAAAACATTTATGGTTACCGGTTGGCTGGTCACCATTTGCACAAACAGGACATAAGTTATTGTCATCTTGTGATAAGTCAAGCGAAGTATTTGATTCGACTACACGGTCTTCTTTTTCACTCAATGCAGTTTTATGAATCTTGGCGTCCAGTAATTTTAATCGACCATTTATATAATCTATAAATCTTGCCACATAATCGTCAACTCTTATTGGTAAAGCTAAATTTTTCAAAAATGAATAGTTCTTAAGTATGTTAAATTCACTCTCCACCGAACTACTAGATGGCGGAACGCGACCATACCCAAATTTAGGTCTAACAATGCAAGACCACAGAGGTAAATCGCGCAGGTCTGTTAATAATTTTTCCGCGAGTTTGAGCAAATAAAACGGGTTAACTCGATGCCCCTTCTGAGTTTTTACTATTGTTTTTACTTCCTCATTTATCTGTTCCCCTATGTCTGTCCATTTATTAGATATTTTAGTGTTTTTTTTCATTGTCTACTGTCAGAACTTGAGCTATCGTTGTCACTATCATCTGTATTAGAATGAATTTCTTCATCTTCTTTTGTTGGATATTCATCATCATGAATTGATTCCAGTCGCTAAAAAAAAAATCAAGTCATTATTCATACATGATTCTTTATTCTAACTTTATTAGATTAATTAATTCATCCGCTTTTCATTATATATATTAAATTTTTTTGGAAAAGAATTGAAATATTAAATTTAATTCTGCAATGAAAAATATTTTTAAGTCATTTATATAAAAACAAAAAAAAAAAGTAAACGCAAAATCTTTAAATATTGAAAAGATGTGGCTATAAATAATGTTACGAAACGGGGGTTCGAATTTGGAGAAAAACGCCAAACTTCGTATGAGGGATTTATTCACTACGGAACCCTAAGTTGACACGTGAAGATGGTCTTCCAAACGTCCAAGGTCCAAGTCGCGTAGCAGCTGAGGTCCAGGTATCTCGCCAAGGTAGTCGCAGGTACTTCCACTTGTCGCACTAATGTAGGTTTCCTTCGCTTCGAAGTGATCGCTTTGATAGCTCGTATTGAACTGCCGTGGCGCACCCACGGTTCCCTATTTATATGCGCCTTCGAATAGGTCCACATTAATCTCGAATATTCTACATAATCGACGATAGGGTTTCGAAGCATCCAGGCGCCGGGTATGTGTGTGAGTGTGACATGGTCAAGCAATTCTAGACTTTATAACACAGGACATATGGGCCAATTTGGCTTCCACCATTTTATTCTATCGTATTTCTTTTGGCTCGCGAACGTTGTTCGAGAAGGTGCTGTCACGTTCGCGACAATAATATGAAAAAATTAGAAATGTGATTATTAAAAAAAAGGTAAAATTAGGTGAAGTAATGTTTGGCTTCCACGCTTTTAACCGACTATATTTTAACTATAACTACAGAACGTGTTGTAATGGTGTACTGAACAAAATATCTAATTTATTATTTTATAAGTTAGGTAAATACAATATCTTACGTTATCATCCGTAATAAGCGACATTAAATAATTTTTGGCCTTTTCTGCATCTGTCTCTTTCCCATTACGTAAATTTCCCTCTGTCTCACTTTGGGATACTAAGAGTAACGATCGAATAATTTTTTTAGCAGTATCTAGATCCTGACAAATAATTAGTTGTCCCATCACGGCTTTATAGAAAGTCCCAACTTGTCGGGGTTGGTTGTCCAATAACTTAACGTAAGTATTTATAAAATGGGCGTTGTCTATCCTAATAAAGCATGGTGGTACATTAGAATCATAACATGCATCGGCATAATCACTAATTGTTGAGTAATTAGTAAAAGCTTGAACAGCCGCAGTAATTATAGCCCGTCCACCGTCAATTACTATTTCTTTCGGCGAAGCAGCACCAGATTTTATCCACTGTGTCAACCAAAAATGAATGGTACTTGAGTCATGGGCTTCACTTATCATTTGTAGTACAGGGAACTCTGCTTCTTTAAAGCCAACCACTCCATGATACACATAAATGGGTCGAAGTTTTGTTTTTTCATTATGTTTAATTCTCCTTACAATTTTACCAGTAGCATCTATACACAAGCAACTAGATCCTTTATTCACGTAATCTCTGTACATAGCGAGTTGATGCCGGCTCCAGTAGTGTACAAAAAATTTATCGAGTCCTATTTGTCTTACAATGTGTGCCGCATCGTTTTGTTTCATTATATGTAGAGCTTTTATTGGATCTTTATCAATATATTGTTTTTTCCGGGCCTTGCTCTTCGCTATTCGAAGTACTAGAGAAGAAGGTAAATTCGGTGGCTCATGATCACCTTCATCCATTTTCTCAGCAGCTTTTTCAGATCGGTATAAGTGCACAGTTTTATCGCCTATTTCTTTGATTGTTCTTTCACGTTTTGCATTTCTTAACCATCTCTTGCCACATGTCCTACTGCCCTTGTTGATGGTACAGACTATCTCGACGAATTTTTTGTTGGAATCATCATTCGTGAGAACTCCATCAATTTTACTGCCACAAGCGCAATGAGCTGTTGGAAATATTAAATGATTTATAGATGCTCTTAAAAGTAAATACAAATCTTAACGCTTGACTGGCCACCTGATAAGTATTAAACTGTGCTTAATTTTATCATTCACGTTTCAATTTTATTTATTTTAATAATATTACTGAGTCAACAGTTATTATTTGAATTTCTCTAATTATCTTGACTTAAAAATTTATCTTTTCGTTTAAACAGAAGCGTTTACTAAAATAATTCGGAAAGGTCTATTATTTGAAATTGTTCAAGGAATATTTTTGGAATTTTAGTTACTTTATCAGAAAATCAACTAAATGAAAAATATAATACTATGCGGCGGTATTTCCCTAATCAGTTACCAGTCTAGGGTTTAATTATAATTCTTCAGAATTATATGAAAAGGTTACAATTAAAAGATTAAGATTAAGATATTTAAATCGAAAAATAGTTTTAAAGAGCTCACACGATCTGAAAAATAAATTTTATCAGAACACGATATTCCTGTACTACAATTTGTAAGGTCCAGTGTTGAAACTAATCTTCTACAGCTCTGATAGTTAAAAAGTGTCTTATTTAGACTGATTCATAAAATACTATGTACAACATATTTATTTTTATTACTTTAACATTCTAAATACTTGATAATAATGAATAATTTTTTTTTCATTCGAAATTTGATTTACAAAAAAATATATCTACAAATATTGTTAATAAATATTTCTCATAGTTGTGGTGTTAATTTTTTTCTCTTCTTCAAATACCAACCTTTAAATGATCCATAACTCTCATCATATAAGAGATTGAAATACATCTTTTGGTAGAAATATCTTGTAAGACCTTGTTATATTTTCAGGACTACTGGAATCGCTGGCATGAGATAAATTAACAGAATCTTCAGCGGTAGTGTCATTGCTATTTATTGAGATATCTGGTAATATTCCTTCATTTTCATACAATTTACTTCTTATCTCAAATCTATTATCAGTTACGTAGGAATACAACGATAATGGTAAGATTGCGCTTTTCAATTGGTCTGAAATTGATTTCCAAATAGGGTTGGTTTTCTCAACTATACTTCCATTTTTAGAAGTTATTATTTCCTTAGACCGAGCTAAAATAGCATCAATAATTTTTTGTGACTCATTGGCAGCAGGTCTACCACGTTTACCCATTTTTTATTTTAATATCTGAAAAACAGAGTAAAAAAATGATTATAAATAAAACAAAAATGTATTTAACTAAATAATATTAGTATAATCTTTAATAGATGTTAATTTGTACACTTTATAGAAGAAAAATATTTTACAAACATGAACTTTATATTATCAATTAGAATAAAAGTTTACAATGAGCAAATATAAAATGTTTAGACTTACTTTTTCAACTGTGCAAGATTAAAACACGAAACAAACGCAGATCTCATTACATTATTATTGCCTTCAGATACATTAAAAAATATTTTTAGACATAGATATATTTTTAACTTTGGTAATAATTAGCTAATAAAATATTCACTATACTTAAATATTAAAATATTAATTTATGTCAAACTATTTTTTATAAAAACTTGGTGATGATTTATCAAGTGATTAAATTAAAAATAAAATTACTGATAGTCAAATAGAGTAATAGAATTTAAAATTTGTTGTCAAACTGCAAACTACATAAATCACGAATAAAATAAAACAAGAATATATACATCTATAAAATATAAAGTTAGTACTTTTAACTTATTGGAACAAAATATAAATAATAGATAAATCACAGACTGTTTAACAAGATCACCAAGCAAAAGAATAAGGTTAAGTTTGCTTGTCAGCTGATTTTGAGTTCCATTTAAAAAAATCTGTTTAATAACTTGTCAGACTTTATTTAACTTTATTACGACTTGACATTTGAGTGTCAAATTATTTTAGTCTGTAACATCCATGCCTTAAAGTAGTTCTTTTCCATCGCAGTAATAGATCAATTATTTTTATTTGTATTATTTTTATTATTATTTTTTTATTATTTTTATTATAATTATTATGGCTGTACTACACTTGAAACGACACTCAACTACGAATTATATTTCACACAGTGTTGAAGGCTAAACTCAGGAAGCTTGCGCAAAACATATAGAAGACAATACTGTGCATTTAAGTGTACTTTTGGAGATATCTGGACTCGATGATATTTTTCGGTAATTATGCTTTTAAAAACCAGATGGCGAATACGACACAACCTTTAAGCAAGGTTACTAGAATATTCTAGTAACCTTGCCTTTAAGGATGTGTTCGGCCCCAGCGCCTTGAAGCGGTAAATTCTTTGCGGGAAATTTGAAATTAAAAATTGTCATTTTAACTTGTCGAGAGACAATTCTGAGCATCATTCATACAAGTGTAACTTTTGTAGTAAAATTGAATCCTCATTAAATAAGTTACATTATTTATTTGACCTAACGTAATTTTTTTTACTTTTTCGGAATTTCCATCAAATTTTTGGAAGTTTTTCTGAAATTTAAATTTTCAATAATTCGAAGTTGAATTGAAATAAAAATAAATTTAAGAATGTACATTCGTTTGAATGATACTCAAAATCGTCTTTTTACAGGTTAAAATAATACAATTTCTAATTTTGGATTTTAAATTTTCAGCAAAAAATTTACTGCCGCAGGGCGCCAGAGCGCGGGATCAGAACATACCACGAGATGTTGTCATGTAATTATCTATTACTATCAATGATACTTTTAATGTTGACGCCTAGTAGGTAATTATGTAGTATATGGATGAAAATCAGAATCGTTCCATTGTCATGAAGAAAAAATATCGATTGTTACTTAAAGCTGTAATAATCAGCATACATAATTTGGTTATTTACTCTCTCCTAATGATATTGTTTTATATAATGATTCAGTTATTGAATATATTATTATTAAAAATGGAAATGAAATTTTCTCTAGACTTGTCAATGTTTAAATTTAAATCACGCAATTTATAGTATTTTATTCTAGATTTTACGTGTGAAGACAAGCAAGTTGAAAAGATTTTTCAAGGTAATTTTTTTACTTAGTTATCATTTATTCAAAATTATTTTTTCAATAAAAATTTTCAAGATTTCATTTTTTCATCTGCTTTTTAAGATTATAAGAAAATCAATAAATAATTAGCATATAAATACATTTTACTTTATTGATTATGTGCGCTAAAATAAGTGATAACGCAACTAAAAGATTTTATAAGCCTTAACTTTTAAAACTCTGGTTTTGTAAAAATTTATTGCATTTTCTTCAATGATTTATAGAATATATCTGCTTACGATCATTTACACGGATAAAATATTTTTTTATAAATAAATCGATAATTATTGAACATTCTAAATAATAAAATTCTAGACTGATATTTAATTGAATAACATTTATCATTCTCAAATTATTAAATTTAAATATAAGGAGTTTAATGGGAATCATGGACCAGTTTCATGTACAACACTTTGAAACTGGTCCATAATTCCCATTAAACTCCTTATATTTATACAATGGACGTAAACAACAGAAATTAAATTTAAAGTTTATGCATTAAAAAGTACTACTTGGATGTAAGAAATTACAGTTTTAAAAACTAAAATTTACTATAATGATTATGGAATTTCGCTCACAAGGTACCCCAGGTTTTACATCACTATTTAGAACAGTAAAATTGACATTTATTTTAAACTTCCCGCTAACAAAATCAAAACTTGCTCGAAAAATCGGGGATTTATTAGTTTTATCCCGTTTTTCAAAAATCTAGTTTTGGTAAGATCTCGATGTTTTGAGGTCCTTAAAAGCTATTCGGGCCGGTCTAAATCAGTTGGTTCATTCGTGCGTTATCGTAAACCGAAAAAATTCAAAAAATTGATTTAAAAAAAAAACTCAGAAATTTCTCATCTGATCGATTTGCAGTTTGAAATTCTTCGTAGAACTCAAAAAATTTCATCGACTGCTGCCAACAGCGTGAATATCGATTGAAGCATTCAAAAGTTATAGCACACGGAAAAAAAATCGCTCTTGTCACAGTTCAGTGAATCGTGAACAGAATATTGTGATCATTACAAAACGATCTCATTAATATACACTGAAAAAAAACGGTATGGTGCTTGCCATACTCGTCCCACCACTCGTACCCACGCCTCACCAGTCCCCGGTGAGGCGTGGGTTCGAATCCCGGTCTGGGCTGAAAAAATTATTTTCAGTGACCTATATTCGTAACTCACGCCGGGCTGTACAGGCTTGGGTTTTTTGGTGGTTTCCTTAATCCCTGTGCTACCGGTGGGGCACAGGCAAATGCGTGTAGCTTCCCTAAAGTCGGTCCATCGTCTCAATATGATCCAGGTTGTGGGCAATATGGTATAATAATTGGCACAAACACTGATAAAAATTATCAACCTGGATCCCCTCCCCCTGGCACAAAAATGCCAACCCGTATCAGCACAGCTGTAAAACGGTGTAATAAAAAAAAATATATACACTGAAAAAAAATATGAGTTCCACACTTAAAAATATTGGTAATATTGAAATACTTGGTATGAGCAATGTTCGCTCTCGACGAATATTTTACTGTTTTTTTTTTTTGCCAAAATGGATAGTTATTTAATATTTTAATTTTGTTTTATATGTATTACTTATAAAGGCAAATTTAGAGGTATGTTAGTGACTTTTTTCTATCGAGCCAAAAATGCTCAATCGTGTTTTGGATATTGTGGGTGTCTGTTAAGCCTTAAGATTCTTATGTATTTTTGAGGAATAAACTGTAGTAGTTTAATTACAGTGATTTTTAAAGTTCCCGGTATAAACATCGCTACCTACTGCGAAACGTCGACATCGCAAATTCGCCCTTATGTACCAGCGAACTTTCGCCGAAAAGTCTTCGACGCAATTCACAACGTAAGCCATCCCGGAATTCGCAGTACGAGAAAAATAATAGCACAGAAGTACTTTTGGCCGTCAATGAACACGGACATTGGATTATGGGCGAAAACTTGTATTCCCTGCCAGAAAAGCAAGATACATCGACATACTCAAAGCAAACTAGCCGAATTTCCGCCTACGGACAGATTCGAGCATTTGCACGTCGACATAGTCGGACCTCTCGAAACTACCGCACAAGGACATCGCTATCTCATCACCATGATCGACCGAACTACGAAATGGATAGAATATGTACCAACAGACCACATAACAGCCGAAAACGTCGCAAAAGCAGTGTACGACCACTGGATCACAAGATTTGGATGTCCGATCACCGTAACTACCGATCAAGGCCGCCAGTTCGAAAGTGAACTTTTCACCAAACTTATGAACCTCATGGGCTGTCAACGGAATCGAACTTCGTCCTATCATGCTCAATCGAACGGGATCCTGGAACGTTTCCACCGATGTCTGAAAGCTGCACTCCGTGCCAAGCTCACCAGCGCAAATACCCATTGGGTCAACGAACTCGGAACAGTACTACTGGGACTTAGAACCGCCCTACGCGAAAATGGAGTTACGCCCGCGCAACTCACCTATGGCTGCAACCTACGACTTCCTGGAGACTTCTTCACCACCTCGCCATCACCAGAAAACACCCTGGACTACAACTTCGTCGAAAAACTACGAAAAATAATAGACGACAACAAGCCACGAAACGCAACGACGTCACATCGAAACAGCAGGCGTATTTGCGTTCACAAGGATTTGAAAACATGTAGTCACGCCTTCATTAGGACTGATGCAGTTCGAAAACCACTCCAAACTCTATACGAAGGCCCATACAAAGTACTTTCATGAACCGACAAGCTATTTAAACTTCAATTACCGAACCGGCAATCTACTATTTCGATCGACCGACTGAAGCCCGCCTACATTATAGAAGATTTTCAAGATAGTTCACATTAAGACACTTCACTCCCGGATTCGTCATCACAAATCATCATCACACAGCACTGCAATCCCATTCCAACCGCAATCGCCCGCGCGTTAAATAACGTCAATGACCCGCCGCCGCGTACCAGCAGCGAGCCGCCCGCATCGCATACGCCGTCCGCGCGATCCAGTTTACGCATCCTAGCCGCGCCTGATACAGCGCCACTTCCCGCCACAAGACAAACTCGCTCCGGAAGGAACATCAAGTTACCGGTACGCTTTCGCTAAGGAGGGAGTTCTGTAGCCACTACAGCATACGTCGCGCTAAAAATTCATCACCATATTTGGTCATCAACTTGCATCGCACGCGCTATTTGTAGACAACTCCAAATTAGGAAATGTATCGGGACACGGGAGCAGTACCGCACCGCGCCGGCCAATCAAAACACAGGAACGAGAACATTACCTTATTTGGCTATCTGTTTGTCCCTAACCACTGTATATTAACCCGCATTTTGTTAATAAATTATTCATTCGACTATCGACTCAGGAGCATAGAACACGCATTATTATTTACCTCCAGCTAGGTACACGTATCCTACTACACACACCATCGTTAGCATCCATAAGCTACACTGTGTAACCTACATTGAGGCTTGATTTAACTACATACATAGTTGTTCGCCCTAAACTTTGAACTCGCGACTTATGTCTTATCCACGAAAAATCAGATCAGATCAGTGTGTAGATCAGTTCTTCAGACCTTAAGGGGTAGACAGTACCTTAGACCATAAGACCCAAAGGCCACATTCAGCGTGAAGATGGAAAAGGGAATCAAAATAGTGCCGGTTGACTAACAGCATCACCTATTGGCGTGACACCTCGAGATTTTTGTTTCGAAAAATTTACAAGGAGACAGCGCATTGAAGTTTCAGGGCCCTCTGAAAATCGTGCTAGATTATGACGTGACGTCATGCGTTTAAATGTGCTGTATCTTCGTAATTTTTTGCTATTCAAAGAAAAGAAAAAAAATTGTATAAAAATACAATATTTTTAGGGTTCCGTACCCAAAGGGTGCAAACGAGACCCTATTACTGAGACTCCGCTGTCTGTCCGTCTGTCACAGATAAAAAAAAAATTAAGTTAAAAATTAAAGAGGGTCGTCATACAAGAAACGTGTTTTTTTCAGCGTTTTTAACTCGATCTATATAATGGCATTAACTAGATACTTGAAATTTTCACCGATTATGTATTACTATGACCACCATAACAACAAATACTTAAAATAAGATAAAGTTAAAAATTAAAGGGGGTCGTCATACAAGAAATGTGTTTTTTCAGCGTTTTAAAACATTGTACGGAGGTACGGAACCCTTCATGTACGAGTCCGACTCGCACTTGCCCATTTATTTAATAATCTTCCTGTTGAGCCAAAACTATTAGTCCACACAGCTACCTAAGGGCGCAATCAGAGATATGCTTAAGATGTGATAACTTTGATAAGTCTAGCTATTAAGTAAGTACTTTTTTGACACTTACCTGTAACTATGCTCAGCTTTAAAATGTGGAATAAAAAGTTTATTTACATCAAGAAATTGTTTGTTTAACCTCTCAGCCGCCAAGCCGGCGTCGCGTGTGACGTGTGACGTACAAGTCAAACCCCAAGCGAAGTGAAGCCGGCTGTCGCTCTATCCCACTTGACTTTGCACCTTATTTTAAGTACTTACAGACTACTTTAGTACAAAGAATACTGCTGAATCCAGCCGATTGGTATCTTGCAGAACTGGCCGCTTGGGGGCTGAGAGCTAACCTCTCCACACGTTTCTCCTTAGAGCACCAATCATAGATGGAGAATTGGTTGCGAGGGAATTTGAAAAAGACAACTTTTAAATCATTAATTTCTCAATGGAAACATGTTAAATTGAAAAAATATATTTTTCTTTAGCAATAAAGTTTACAAATAATTTTTTTTGTTTGTTTCTGAATCACATGCATATTGTCTATTAGTTGCCAAAAAATCGATTTTTTTGCTCTTGCCGATTTCAGAAAATCGTTATCAATGTCAGCTTCATCATAAGCTGGCATGGATAATAAGAAAAAAGTAAAAGCAAAATAAACAAAATCACTACAAATTTGTTGCTAATTAGTTGCTATAACATCGATCTAAAAATAATGTGCAAATAAAATTTTTTTTTGCAAATAAAAATTTCCATTTGCTTTGCTTGCTTAAATGTCTATTTTTCATAAAAAAATACGAAATAAATTTGTTGCTCGTCACCGAAGTAGTAATTGGCACCCAGAGAACCAGCAACTAAATAGACACCCGATGATCGGGTGTCTTAAAAATTTTTGACTAAAAAAAAGGTCATGCTAGCTTGAATGTCGATTTTTCCGGTGAAAATCAAAATAATAAATTTGTTGCCCGTCACAGAACTGTTAAGTGTCACTCGGTGAACCAGCAGCTAAATAGACACCCGATGATCGGGTGTATCAAAAATTGGTGACTAACAAACCGGCCATGCTAGCTTGAATGTCGATTTTTCCGGTGAAAATCAAAATAATAAATTTGTTGCCCGTCACAGAACTGTTCAGTGTCACTCGGCGAACCAGCAACTAATAAGACACCCGATGATCAGGTGTCTCAAAAATTGGTGACTAACAAACCGGCCAAGCTAGCTTGAATGTCGATTTTTCCGGTGAAAATCAGAATAATAAATTTGTTGCTCGTCACAGAACTGTTCAGTTTCACTCGGCGAACCAGCAACTAATAAGCCACCCGATGATCGGGTGTCTCAAAAATTGGTCACTAACAAACCGGCCATGTTAGCTTGAATGTCCATTTTTTTTAGTAATTGGCACCCGATCATCATATACAATAGGGTGTCTATTCAGTTGCTGGTTCACCGAGTGACACAACAGTTCTGTGACAAGCAACAAATATATTATTTTGATTTTCACCGAAAAAATCGACATTCTAGCTAGCATGGCCGGTTTTTTAGTCAAAAATTTTTAAGACACCCGATCGTCGGGTGTCTATTTAGTTGCTGGTTCTCTGGGTGCCAATTACTAGTTTGGTGATAAGCAACCAATTTATTTTTTCAATTTTCACCGGAAAAATCGACATTCAAGCTAGCATGGCTGTTTGTTAGTGACCAATTTTTGAGACACCCGATCATCGGGTGTCTATTTAGTTGCTGGTTCGCCGAGTGATGCTTAACAGTTATTTGACGAGCAACAAATTCATTATTTTGATTTTCACCAGAAAAATCGACATTCAAACTAGAATGGTCGGTTTGTTAGTGACCAATTTTTGAGACACCCGATCATCGGGTGTCTATTTAAGTACTGGTTCGCCGAGTGATACTTAACAGTTATTTGACGAGCAACAAATTTATTATTTTGATTTTTACCGGAAAAATCGACATTCAAACTAGCATGGCCGGTTTGTTAGTGACCAATTTTTGAGACACCCTATCATCGAGTGTCTATTTAGTTGCTGGTTCACCGAGTGACACTTAACAGTTCTGTGACGGGCAACAAATTTATTATTTAGATTTTCACCGGAAAATTCGACATTCAAGCTAGCATGGCCTTTTTTTTAGACAAAAAATTTTTAAGACACACGATCATCGGGTGTCTATTTAGTTGCTGGTTCTCTGGGTGCCAATTACTAGTTCGGTGACGAGCAACAAATTTATTTTGTATTTTTTCTATGAAAAAATCGACATTTAAGCAAGCAAAGCAAATGGAAAATTTTTTTGCACATTATTTTTAGTTCGATGTTATAGCAACTAATTAGCAACAAATTTGTAGTGATTTTGTTAATTTCGCTTTTACTTTTATCTTATTATCCATGCCAGCTTATGATGAAGCTGGCATTGTTGACGATTTTCCGAAATCGGCAAGAGTAAAAAAATCGTTTTTTTGGCAACTAATTAGCAACAAATTCACCTGTATTTACTCAACCTATTATACATTTCTCCGATTTTTGACACGTTAGCTTAATGTAAAGCTGGAACTGTTGCCGATTTCTCACGAAAAACGATATCCATATCACATGAGAACGAATATACATAAAGCTAATTCTTTATTGAATACGCAGTTCGCAAATATCAATATTATTGCGACTGCTTTCAAAAACAGAATAATAAAATACAGATTGAATATTACTCAGGAAGATGAGTACTTCAGTCTAGAGGCGTTATTGAGTAACAACCAAGCACACCTCATAGGCTTAATAAATTTTTCATTGAGTAAATATGATTGCCTTAAAACTAATTTTGAACTATTCGCATATTTTATGTTACCGAAATCTGATGAAACGCAATTAAAGTCTTTTAATACCAAATATAATATTATATACAAGAATACTGATTTAAAGGAGTTATTAAATAATGTGGCCAATATATTTAATGAAAAATTAACTGAATTTCAACATTGTCAATCTGGATGGACACTTGTTTCATTGTGTCATCTTGAAATAAATGTCAATAAATATTCTCCTATGAGAGGTGGATCTTATGTTGAACTACCACCAGCTATTAGACACTCAACGAGTTGTATAAACATAATAAATAAAGATAATTATTTTTTTCTATGGAGCATAATGGCTGGATTATACCCAACTACAAAAAATGTATGCAAAATCAGTTCATATCCTCACTATTCCACTGTTTTAAATACAGATAAAATGTCGTTTCCTCTTTCGCATACAGATATAAGAAGTTTCGAAAAAAACAATCCTACGATAAGCATTCACATATATGGTTTACGAAATAATATTGTAACTGGACCACTTTATGTATCGAAACTGAAAAAAAAGAATCATTTTAATTTATTATACATAGAAAACAAAACTAAAGGTCACTATTGCTTAATAAAAAATCTTATTCGTTTAGTACGACCACAGGTCACTCGTTATAAGGGAAAAGTTTATTTATGTGAGACATGTCTACAATTCTTTAATCATGAAAAAAGGTATAAGACCCATCAATGTTGTCAGGTTTTGTCTATTTTACCTGAAAAAAATACTGTTTTAACATTTAAAAATTATGAGAGACAACAAAAAATCTATTTTATTATTTATGCCGACTTTGAATGTTTGTTGATGGAGTGTGATAAACCTACTCATAACCCCGCAAGAACTGAGAGTCTAAGGGTTCATCAGCGCCATGCTTCGCATATTATATTTGTTGTTCACATGATACACAATTAAATAAATATGTATCGTATAGAGGTGAAGATTGTGTGAATACTCCCAAGTATTTGTTAAAGAATTAATAAAAGATTCTAAACGTTTACATAGCATTTTAGGTAATAAAATGTCAATGACTCCATTAACATCAGAGCAGGAATTCGAGTACCAAAAAGCTACTTTATGTTATATATGTAAAAAGTTATTACTAAATGATAAAGTCCCGGACTTTCATCATGATCATATTACTTCTGAGTACAGAGGTGCAGCGCACTCTCAGTGTAATTTGATGTATAGAGTTTGTTCATTCATTCCTGTGGTGTTCCATAATTTGTCTGGATATGATTCACATTTATTTATTGAAGAGTTAGCAAAATATGAAGGCGTAATAAAAGTGATACCGAAAACAAAAGAAAAGTACCTTTCATTTACGAAAGTAATAAAAACTGAAAACTTTAATTTTCCTATTCAAATAAAATTTATTGATTCATATCAATTTCTTAGTTCTAGCCTGAATGTTTTGAGCAAAAGTTTATCAGAAAGTGATTTTTTAAGTTTATTGAAAGAGTTTCCGGAAAAATCTAAATTCGATTTACTAAGAAAAAAAGGTGTTTATCCTTATGATTACATGGACTCATGGTCAAAATTTCAAGAAACTCAATTACCTGCTAAAGATGATTTCTACAATACGTTGCGAGATGAGTCAATAACTGATAACGATTATTTACATGCTAAAACAGTGTGGGAAATATTCGAAATAAAATCTCTTGCTGAATACACAGATTTATATTTAAAATGTGATGTGCTTTTACTTTGCGATATATTCGAAAAATTTAGAAGAACAAGTTTGCATTATTATCATTTGGATCCGAGTTATTACGTCAGCGCAGCGAGTTTAAGTTGGGATGCGATGCTACTATATACTGGCGTTGAACTTGAGCTAATAAGCGACTTAGAAATTTATGAGTTGTTAGAAAAAGGTATCCGTGGCGGATTAGCTCAGTGCTCACTTCGTCATGCTAAAGCAAATAATAAATACTTACCACATTTTACGATTCTGAACCAAGCAGTTATTTAATATATCTTGATTGTAATAATCTATATGGCCATGCGATGATGAAAAAACTGCCTATTGCAGAGTTCAAACTATTATCATACAATAAATTTAAAAAGATTGATGTAATGACTATTCCTGATGAAAATGATTATGGATATATTCTTGAAGTAGACTTGAGCTACCCAGATCATTTACATAATAAACATAAAGATTTACCATTTGCTGTTGAAAAAATTGTACCACCATATGGAAAAACAAAAAAGTTAGTTGCAAATCTTTATGATAAACAAAACTACATTATTCATTATGTTCACCTGAAAGAGTGTTTGAGAAATGGTTTGATTTTAAAAAAGTTCATCGTATTCTTAGCTTCAGACAAGAGCGCTTTCTAAAAAAATATATTGATTTAAACACCAATCTTCGTCAAGATTCAAAAACAGCGTTTGAAAAAGTTTTTTTTTAAATTACTTAACAATTCAATATTTGGTAAAACTATCGAAAACAAGCGTAAACAGGCGAATGTTAAACTAATTTCTAAATGGAGAGATGATAATAATAAAACAAATAAACAACTTGGTGCTGAAAAATTAATAATAAAACCTAACCTAAAAAGTATAGCAATATTTTCGGAAAATTTCGTAGCGATAGAATTAAGTCCTGAAAAAGTAGTTTCAGATAGACCGATTTATATTGGGTTTTCAGTTTTAGAATATGCGAAGCAACATTTATATCAATTTCACTATAACTTCATTAAAAAGAAGTATGCAAATAATGCTAAGCTTTGCTATACTGACACAGACAGCTTATTATATTTAATATGCACAGATGACTTTTATCGAGACATGTATGAAGATATTCACCAGTACGATACTAGTAATTTTGAAATAGATAATCCTTTTCGTTTACCTCAAACTAACGCAAAAATTCCTGGACTATGGAAACTAGAAATGGGTGATGACTTAATTTATTGGTTTACGTGCTAAGTTATATTTTATATATAGTGTTAAAACACAAATAAAAAAAGCGAAGGGTGTATCCAAGTCGGTAACAAATAATCTGGAATTGAATGATTATAACAAAGTTTTAATGATAAATGAAATACTTAGAAGTAAAATGAATATGATAAAATCAATAAAACATGATATATTCTCACAGCAAGTTTATAAAAAATTTTTGGATGGAAATGATGATAAAGTTCAAGTACTGCAAGATCATATTCACACCATACCTTGGGGTCATTGTCATTCTATGCTTATGGAATAATTATACGATTACGCAAAGCATCAAAGATATTAATCAATCTTAATGTGTATTATAATGGATAATTATTTTTAAGAAAATTTGTTATTGCAATAACTATGATATGATAATGTTCATAAATTACATGATGACTAAATACATAATAAGTACATTTACTACTTCTTTTAATCCCAGATACGCCTACCTTCAGCAGGATATATAAAGACTGATTAAATGTTACTGTCCTTTATTTCAAAATTAAATTCATTAAACAAACTCAAACTTTGGAAGTTGATAATATAAAAGTTAAAAATAATACACAAATTATAAAACATAGTATTCTTTTACCGAATACTGTACGTTGTATAATATGTGGTCCATCTAACTGTGGTAAAACTAACATAATGCTTAATTTGTTATTACATGAAAATGGGCTCAAATTTAAAAATATTTATTTATATTCAAAGACAGCTTTTCAGTCAAAGTACAGGTTTTTAAGGGAAGTACTTTCCAGGATTCCGAATGCGAAGTTGTTCATCTATAATAATAATCAAGAAGTAATTTATCCGTATGATGCCATACCTAATTCAGTTATTATTTTTGATGATGTTGTATGTGAAAATCAAGTTAATATAAGAAATTATTTCGCTATGGGAAGGCATAGACAATTAGATTGTTTCTACTTGTCTCAAACTTATTCAAAAATACCGAAACAGCTAATTAGAGATAACGTTAACTTTCTCATTATTTTCAAACAAGATGATATTAATTTAAAAGACATATACAATGAACATGTCAATACAGATATGGATTGGGTAAAATTCAAAAAGCTCTGCTCTGTCATATGGAAAAATAATTATAATTTTTTAGTTATAAGTAAAGAATGTTTATTAAAAAAAGGACGATATAGGAGAGGGTTTGATACGTTTGTACACTTTAAAAATTATATATAGCTATGTTTGCGAAAAAATATTTCATATTGTTCTATTTACTTGAATCTAACACTTGTATTGAAGAAAAATGGATTTAAAAGAACAATTAATCAAATCAGTAAATAATATAAAACAAAAAATTAAAAAAATTCAGAACGAGGAAGATGTAGCCAGTTTAAAATACAAAAAGATATTTAAACCTATAGTTGATTCTTTGGAGACGATAGTTAAAGACAAAAGTAATTTTAATATTAACACCACAGAAAACGTTAATATGAATGATACAATTAATGACACACTAGATGATTTTATTATGAATGCGGAAAATACTAGTGAAGAGGTTAGTTCACCTAAAGAGTATGAAGAATTCAAGGACTATATCAAATCAACGTCTAATATCGATAATTCAGAATATTATTCTGGTAATGAGGAAACAGCACTTGAAAATAAAGATGATACACTTATTTCCCTCAAAAAAGAAGATATGATGGAACTATATAATGATTTAAATGTTCCATTTGAAGTTCGTAGTGAAAATAAAACACTAATGATCGGAAATACTAAAATTCGCTTATCTGTTAAAGAAAATGTTTCAAATAATAATGAAAAGTCATATGTTCTTAAGATAAACGATAATAAATATGACTTAATGATGAAAATAAAAGAAACGGAGTTCTGATTATAGTTATAATTAATATTAAAGTAATTAAAATACAGAGACAAGGCTGTCACACAAAGCAGAGATAGCAGAGAGCGAACCTGTCAATTTTTGTGACTTATGTAGTGACGTAGACAATATCGATTAGGGGTTTGCGTTTATTCTAACACCCTCTCCTGAACGCAAACCCATCGCCATAGTGAACGTCTCGTGCTTGGGACGATGCAGAGCCTTGGTGAGGACGTCGGCTACCATATCTTCACTCTTCTTGTATTTTACAGATATTTGATTATTTGCAATCTTCTCCCTCACAAAATGATGGCGGACGTCAATATGCTTGCTTCTAGCGTTATAGCTCTCGTTACCTGCAATGCTAATAGCACTTTGATTATCACAATACAGCAACAGGGGCGAACATGAAAGTTCGGGCCAAAAGTTTTCTTCCAACTGTTTTAGCCACAGTCCCTCTTGAACTGATGTCGCTAACGACATGTACTCTGCCTCAGAACTTGATAAGGCTATTGTTGGTTGCCTTTTTGAGCACCAACTTATTGCTGCACCCTGAAAAAGAAATAAATATCCTGTGCAGGATCTTCGGTCTTCAGATTGACTTGCCCAATCAGCATCACAATATCCAGTGATGTTTTGCTCATCACTTGTAAATGTAAGCTTGTAATCTACTGTGGCTTTCAAATATCGCAATATCCTTTTTATAGCTGACCAGTGCTGGGCAGTGGGTTGACTATTGTATCGGCTTAATGAATTAACAATATAAGCTATATCTGGTCTCGTACCCTGCGATAAATATAACAAGCATCCGGTTGCTTCATGATATGGTATACTTCTTAGTATCTCTGTCTCACTATTGGCTTTCTTAAATTGTATATAAGCTTCACTAGGTGTCCATATAGGTTTGCTGTTTATCATGCCAAAGCGCTTTAATATTTTCTCCACATAGACAGACTGATCAAGAGATATTGTCTTATTATTAGTGTCTTTTGTAATCCTGAAGCCTATGCATTGTTTAGCTTCACCCATATCTTTCATATGAAATTTTTCTTTCAATTTGCTTTTTAATAACTTTGCGGAATCATCATTGTTAAAAAAACAAAGAAGATCATCGACATACACAGTGATAAACATTATATCAGTTTTGCCTTTGATCCGATAGTAAATGCAAGGATCCACCTTTGATCGATACATACCAATTTCTAATAATGCAGTATTTAATTCTAGATTCCATTGTCGGCTGGCTTGCTTCAAACCATATATTGCCTTGTTTAAGCGACATACCTTTTCTCCTTGTTCAAAAGATGGGGCTTGTGACATATATATTTCTTCATTAATTTCTCCCTGTAAAAAGGCAGTCACTGCATCCATTTGATGGATTTTTAAATTATATTTTGCAGCTATTCCAATTAAATATCTTATTGACGAATATCGGACAACTGACGCAAATATTTCATGATAATCAATTCCTTTCTTTTGTTTATAGCCTTTGATAACAAGTCTGGCTTTATATCGTTGAACATTTCCTTTGTCATCTAACTTCTTTTAAATACCCATTTACATGGTATTATATTACGTTGTGCAGGTTTATCTACCAGTGACCAAGTATTATTTTTTATCAATAATTGATACTCTTCCTTCATGGCCAGTTTCCATTCATTTGCATCATTACTGTTGATAGCATCTTCGATGTCTTGTGGATCATTATTCAAAAGACTTGGTGCTGTTTCAATATTCATGCAAATATATGATGTGGGGTCAGTTTGTACTCGGCGGCGTGAACGAAGGTTTACTCTTGTCTGAATATCATCAAAACTTTCATCAGGTACATAGGTTTCATCTCCATCATCGACATCATGTTCATCAGAAAAACTGGGACTCATGGTATCTGAATTGGTGATCGAAGTTCTTGGTGTACAAAAATCATTTTCGCAATCTTTATCATCTTCATCAGAATCTACTGTTAAAGGTAACTTAGTTTTATTTATTATCTCTTTCCTTTGTTCATGTGAGCTTATGGTATTTGTATCATTATTAACATTTTTACTTGTTTCAGGTGTAGGGGTTGGAACTATTTTTCTTTTTATATTTGCTTCCAAAAATACTACATCTCTACTAATTACTATTTTTCTGTTTTTAGGATCTACAAAACGATAACCTTTGGTACAATCTGGGTAACCAACAAAAATTAACTCACGTGATTTGGCATCTAATTTTTGACGCTTTTCTTTAGGAATATGAATCATTGCCTTACATCCAAAAATCTTCATATGGCTCAAATCTGGTTTGTGTCCTGTCCATACTTCTTCAGGTGTGATGTAGGTAAGAGCTCGAGTCGGTGATCTGTTGACTATGTGTGCAGCTGTTGACACGGCTTCTGCCCAGAGGTATGTCTGTAATTCAGCATTAAATAACATACATTTAGCACGTTCAATTAAAGAGCGATTCATCCTCTCGCTTAGCCCATTTTGCTGCGGTGTGTAACAGTTAGAGTTTTGGTGTAAAATTCCATTCTTCTTTAAAAACATGCTAAAATTCTTATTAATATATTCTGTACCATTATCACTTCGCATTGTTTTGATTTTCTTGTTTAATTCATTTTCTACACGATTTTTAAATTCAATAAATTTTTCTAATACTTCATTTTTACTTTTGATAAAATACACAAATACTTTTCGTGAGTAATCATCAATAAAAGTTGTAAAATACCTGGCACCTCCAATCGACGTGGATTGCATCGGACCACATACATCCGTATGAATGAGCTCTAGCAATTCTTTTGCCCGGGAGCCATTACTTGGAAAAGGTTGCCTTGTTTGTTTGCCTTCTAAACATGGAATGCATATATAATCTTCTTCTGGTATTGATAAAATTACTCCAGTAGTACATTCAGGTAATTTTTTGACATCATTTAAGTTTAAGTGTCCCATGCGCTGATGCCATAAGTGGGCATCCGTCTCTGCTATAGCTGTAGCTGCACGAACCTGACCACAGTCAACATTTAATCTATATGTATTATTAATCAGATTTGCATGTGCTACTTTAATATTATTCTGATATATTACACAGCCTCTCTTATCAAATTCCACTTTACAGCCAGCTTTTATCATTTTGCTCACAGACAGTAAATTAGTTGACAGTTCAGGTATATACAAAACATTCCTCACCTGTATAGGCTTGCTACTGCCATCTTCAGTTGGTACCTGTATTGTTACATTGCCGCAACTCTCAACATGCAGCACCTTGTTATCAGCAATTCGTATATTTTGAACGGGAGCGGCAATCTCATCTTCCAGCCACTCTCTGTGCATGGTCATGTGGGTTGATGCACCAGAATCAACGTACCAATTCATTGTGTCATTCACTTGCATGGCTGAAAAAGCAGCTAGAAAACTATTATTATTACTGTTCTTATTTTCAGTTTTATTTTTCTTATTCCAACAATTTTTACTGTAATGTCCATATTTATTACAATGGAAACACCTTGGACCTTTGGATTTTGATTGAGACTGGTTACCTTTAGAATGACTTGACTTTGAGTTTGTGTAGAAAGCGGTAGTGTCTGTTATCTTAACTTCTTGTAGTAGTTTAGTTTTAATCAAATCAGCACTAATTTTCACACCAGAACTCTCTATTCCCATAATCATTGGCTTATAAACCTCCGGTAAGCCAGCTAGCATTAAAGTCCCGAGCCATTCATCATCAACTTGGAATTTTATATTTCTCAGTTTGTGAGCCGATGACATAATTTTATTGACATAGTCCTCTACACTTGTGCTTGTCTCTAAAGTAGTGTTAATTAGATCTTTTAATAAACCAACCTTGCGAAGTAAACCAGAGTCTTGAAATGCTCGTGATAAATTATTCTATACTTCCCGTGCTGAAGTTGCATCTTGAATGTGCACATATAAAATGGGATCCACGAGTAATATGAGCTTCGATTTCGCCTTCATATCCTTCCGGGCATCTTTGTCCGTGGGGCCGTTTTCAACAATGTCCCATAAATCCTCATGCTGAAGCTCCAGCTTGTCCAATTGTCACGGCCAGTGAGTTTTTCAATCGAGATTAATGAGTTATTTGAACTCATTTTAATTATCTGAAAGAAAAATTTCGGCGACCGCGTTTTTTACTTTGAGGTTATACGTATGTACTAATAAAATTTTACTTTTTTAATTAACTTTTCAACAAAACTATAATCAGGTCGGACTCCTGAGCCCATAACCTGATGAAAATAAAAGAAACGGAGTTCTGATTATAGTTATAATTAATATTAAAGTAATTAAAATACAGAGACAAGGCTGTCACACAAAGCAGAGATAGCAGAGAGCGAACCTGTCAATTTTTGTGACTTATGTAGTGACGTAGACAATATCGATTAGGGGTTTGCGTTTATTCTAACACTTAACTCCTGGGTTAAAAGAACTGCTAATACGTAACAAACCTAATCTTAAGTTAGTGACTGACAGTGATAAAGTAATATACAAAGACATACTTGATATTACTAGTGTACATAAACGTGACTATAACCCTAAAGGTCAAATAAAAGGTGATAAGGGAATCAAATATTGTCAAATAATCAAACCGATGTTTCCTGGAAAGACCTCAGAAACCAAAATAGGGGGTTCATTAACAAAATTTAAAAAAAATTATAAAAATGATACCGATTACATTTATTGGGACGATCCGAATGAATTGATTGAACGATTAAAACTACTCATTGCATCAAAAAGTGCTGGTAATAGTAACCATGATAACGAAATTATTTCAATAATTGAAGAATTAAAAGAAGCCGACATTATCAAGGAATAAAACACATGTGTTAAAACATATCATGTTAGTATAAATAGAATACCGAGCTAGTTAGCACATAAGCAAATGTATTAATTTCCTTTCAAATTTATCAAATAAATTTTTAATTTTCGGAAATAAATTACCAAAATGAGTAAAGCAGATATTGTTAATGAAATTCATAAAAATGCTAGAGTTAACTTTCCCAGAAGAAGTGTGATTCTTAAAGGTATAGATGATCTTTGGCAAGCAGATTTAATAGACATGCAAGCAATATCATCAGTAAACAATGGGTATAAATATATATTATTAATAATTGATTGTTTTTCAAAATATGCTTGGGCTATTCCACTTAAACAAAAAAATAAAGAATTAGTTTCCACATCATTTCAATCTCTACTACAAAAGGGAAGAAAACCTAAAAATTTACAAACAGACTTAGGAACTGAATTTTATAATGATAAATTTAAAATTGTTACTCAAAAGTATAACATCAATCATTATTCTACATATTCAACAAAAAAAGCATCAATAGTGGAAAGACTAATAAGAACTTTGAAAAATAAATTGTATAAAGAATTTAGCTTGAAAGGAAATTACAAATGGGTTGATGGAACGTTGGTCAATAAACTTCATGAATATAATCATTCGCGTCATAGTACTACTGGACAAAGACCTGCGTCAATCAATCATAATAATGAAAAGTTAACATTGAAAAGATATAATATTTTAAAGGAGAAAAAAAAACATATAAAAGATTTAAGATAGGGGATTACGTTAGAATTAGTAAACATTAAGGATGTTTTAAGAAAGAATATACACCTAATTGGTCTACAGAAATATTTAAGATTACCAAAGTGAAAAATACTAATCCTACAACATATTTACTAGAAGATGCTCGGTGTAGACCAATTTTAGGAGCCTTTTATGCTCAAGAAATAAACAAAACTAAACATCCTGATATATACCTCGTAGAAAAAGTTTTGAAAACCAAAGGTAGTAAAGTATACGTAAAGTGGTTAGGACTACCAGTAACTGAAAACAGCTGGATAGATAAGACGAATGCATTGTGAATGTCTCTGCATTCAAATATATATAAACCATTCTAAAATTTTAAGTCATTCGTGTTTTGATATTTTTTAAGTAAAGACTATTGAAATTATTAAAAATACAATGGATAAAAAACAACATATTCTTCAGAATAAAGAAAAAAATATGACAACAAATAAATTTAAAAAGCCCACTTCAGGAGCCGGAATCAAAAATTCTTTTCAAAAGATTGTGTCTCAGGCAAGACGACATATAAGTAATTTAAAACCTAAATGTAAGAAAATGTTAACGGAATTAGCATATGCTGCAGCTCAAGAATTGGCATCTGATATTCCTATCGTGTTACCAAGAGTTATACCAGTGCCAAAAACCGGTGGTTTTCTTCCTTTGATTCCTATATTTGCAGGATTGTCAGCTGCCGGTAGTATAGCTGGCGGGGTCGCAGGAATCACAAAAGCTATAAATGATTACAGCACTGCTAAGAAAAATCTATTTACATTAAAAAGATCTGACAGAGATTTACCAGTTTTGCGATCTATTTGTGTAGGAAAAGGATTACATCTCAAGCCCTATAAAGATGGTTTAGGAATTTATGTAACAAAATCAAAAAACTGATTACTCGGATACCCAAAAGAGCTTTAACCAACATTGATATATTAAAACACTCAAAACAAATTCCTTTTTTTCGCGGTGTGTTTATGAGAGATGAACTACCTGAGAAACCACACCAAAAAGAATGTGGTGTTATTAATTTGGATAGTTCGACAAACTCTGGTACTCATTGGGTAGCATATGCAAAAATAAACAACTATATTGAATACTTTGACAGTTACGGAAATTTAAGGCCTCCTAAAGAAATAATTAATTATGTAGGACCAAATATTCAGTACAACTATGATAATCTACAAGGCAATAATTTATATAATTGTGGACATTTGTGTCTTAACTTTCTTAAGTTATTTTGGACATCTCATAATATAAAATAAAAATACTTACTTAACGTTTTTTTACTCAGTTAGTGATAATATTTCGAAACGAAAGAATCTAAGCTGGTCAGATTACCTAATATTCTGTTGTTGAAGAATTAGTAAATTAATTTATAATTTAATTAAGTAAGAAATAACATTTTAGTCATGTTGGTTTTTAATAAAACAGCTATTCATAACCAATCACATTACATTTCACCTCCTATATCGAAAGAAAGAAGACTACTACCGGAGAAGCGGTTAGGTAAAAAAAAATCTATTACTCTGAAAAATAAAAAATTTCTTTGCGCTCTTGGATTTAAATTATAAAATGCTTCAAGTTACGGATTTACCACATCATGATCATTCAATAGAAAGCTATGAAATACATAGCTATAATCCTTATAACAATAGCTTTAAAGACAATGATGAAATTAGAATACCTATTCATCAGCAAGATGTGTATGTGCTACCATCTGCTAGTTCAATTTACATAGAGGGTCGTGTGAATATAAGTGCTGCTGATGCAACAGGAAAAATATCTAAAAAACAAGTAAATTTTATTAACAATGCAATACCATTTTTATTTCAAGATATAAGATATGAACTGAATGGTATTGAAATAGATCGTATAAAAAATGCTGGAATCACCACTACAATAAAATCATACATTTCAATGAATGAAGGAGAAAATAGAGCCGCTGAGGTGTGGGGGTGGAAAGTGGATGGAATAAAGCAAACAAATGGAAACTTCTGCGTAGTTGTCCCATTAAACAAAGTATTGGGTTTCGCAGAAGATTATAATAAAATCATTATTAATTGTAGACATGAACTTATATTACAAAGAAGCAATTCTAATGTAAATTGTGTAACCACTGAAAAAGAAAATAATATCCGTATAGATATACAGAAGGTACAATTGCGAGTGCCGCAAATAAAAGTTTCTGATCGTAGTAGACTCTTATTACTTAAACATCTAGAAAAAGATCGTCCTATACAACTTGCATTCAGAAACTGGGATTTGTATGAATATCCATTATTACCCAAAACAACAAAACATTCATGGTCTATCAAAACTGCTTCTCAATTAGAAAAGCCAAGATTTCTTATATTTGGTTTGCAAAGTAATAGAAAAGATGTTTCACTTAATAGTTCTTCTGTGTTTGATCATTGTAATGTTACCAATGTTAAACTATTTTTAAATTCACAATATTTTCCTTATGAATCACTTAATCTTAAATTTGATCAAGGAAAGTACTGTATATTATATGAAATGTATACGAATTTCCGTCAGTCGTATTACGGCTTCAGTCCAGACCCTCTGCTTGATTTGCTGTCATTCAAAGAAAAAGCATCACTTTTTGTTATTGATTGTTCAAGACAAAACGATTCACTAAAAAGTGGACCAGTAGATGTGCGTTTAGAAATCGAATGTTCTGAAGACATACCTGAAGATACAACAGGATACTGTTTGATTATTAACGATCGGCTTTTTGAGTATAAACCCCTGAGTAACATTGTTCGGAAGATATCATGAATGTAATTGTTGATGTTCAAGGTTTCAAAAATGAGAAAAACCAATTCATTCCCAAAGAAATAGCAATTTTATCAAAATCGCATGTTATGATAATATTAATAAAGCCGCCATACCCATTTTATGATTTAACAAAAAAGGAACGTTCAAATGTAGCATGGATTGAAAGAAATAGAGGAATTTTATGGAATGAAGGCTTTGTACCTTACTATAATTATAAGTCTAGAATAATCAACTTTTTAAAGGCAAAAATATTTTTACTAAAGGTAATGAAAAAACAATATGGCTTAAAGATATGTTAGATACTAGTAAAGTATATAACTTAGAAGGAGTTGGCTGTCCTAATTTTGAAACATTGTATGAAAAATATTTTTCGGATCATCAAACCTGTATCTATCATAACAATATCTGTGCTTATAAAAATGTGCATTGTTTGTATAAATGGTGTAAAGAAAATTATGATAAAATCGAAATAAATATTTAAAATGTAATACCTTGTATTATTTTCCAAATAATGTTAAAAACAATGAATGAAATGAAATAAAATGATTGGATAAACTTAAAACACCTGGTTTAAAATATAAAAGCAGTTAACCCATACTATCCAATCTATAAACCCAAGCGACATGATATAAGTGATTCAGTTACAACTTTGATCAATTATTGTAAAGCAGTTCAAAAATAGGGTATCCATTATTTTAAACAATTTACCTGTTCATCGGATCAGTTGGCATGTCTTTGAGTATTGGAAATAACGAGGATATAACATTTAATCACTTCTAAGTATCTATATGGCATTCGCACAGTGAAAATGTTTATTGCGCAATTCGAAACACATAGATAAAAACCCTAATCTGATTAGCCCATTATCACCCATTATACTCGAGCGAGATGATATAAGTAAGTAATTTAGTTACAATTTTAATCATTGATTATTGTAAAGCAGTTCGGAAAACAGGGTATTAGTTATACTAAAAATTTATTTACCTGTTCATCGGATCAATTGACATATGTCTCTGAATATTGGAGATTACATGGATATAGTATTCACTTCTAAGAAATTATGTAGCTTTCGTAATAGTGGACACGTAGTGGAAATGTTTATCACTGGATCAGTTGACATGCCATTGAATATTGGCGATTATGTAGATATAATAATTACTTCTGAGACACTATTTGGTCTTCACATAGTTAAAATTATAAATTATGAACAATATAATGTTATTCTAATACCTTTACAAGAATGCACTACATTACAATCTGTGGGCGCAGATAGCTAAGATTACGTTCTGATACCAAGATATTTTACTAACTACGCTCTTGGTACGAGTCTGGCAATCCCACCGGCAACAAACAAACACCCAAACAACCTACGCAGTCTGCTACCACCCTGTATTATAAGGTACAGGGACCTATTAACCTAACTTTACCTAATTATGAGTTGAACTGAATTCTAATTAAGAGTAATTACACTAATTATAAAACTTACCGCGTCCACGCAGTCTTCAGGCAGCCTCGTCTGGCCTTCGCGTCGATCCTGAGGTCCTCCTCAGGGCTGGCGACGGCCTTAGGTCCCACTATGGGTCCCAAGGTCAGTGGTGAGGAGAATTGGGTCCCTACACTAACCTTCCCATGAGCTCATGTATGTCGCCCCACACGAATACGTCGTATTTATAACACCACTTCAAGACCGCACAATAATTTTCTTGTTCTTCTTTGGACACTTCAAGATTATTCACATAACCTAACAGCGGAACGTAACATGGAACGTCCCTCGCTCCGATTCAAAGGTTTATCACTGTTTATAGGTTTATGGGCATTCACGCCACCACAATTAGTTCGTTTTATAGTCAATTTACAAATGCTTCCGTATCACACGGGAAATAGATAAACTAACAATTTACACGGCCGCATGGCACGCGTTTTACATTTGACACAAATCACTGTTCTTTACGTAATACAAACAATTTCGGCTCCACGCCGTTCCAAACAAATTGGGCACAAAACAATTAACGACAATTCTCCACGAAACATTCGCTATATATATCAAAATTACAAAATTAGCCGGCCATGGCACGCGACAGGACCACACCCAAGTCATTTTTCAAAGAGCCTCGCTCGCAACTTGACATTCCCAATGTCAGTGAGACTTTGACGTAAAGACAATGATTATTTTTCTGGTCGGGCAAAGACAATCCGCGCACGGGATATCGATGAATCGATAATCTTGCCCGTGTTTGTGGAGATCACACGCAGATGGCGCTAGTCTCCTAACAAAGCACTTTTATTCAAAACATCCCCCCGTCCCGGTCTGAGAAGCGGACCTTCTCCCTAGCTTACTCTACGGGGAGGCGAGAGAGAGAGGATACGGCTCTCCGCAGAACCGAACCCTCGACCAACACCTCAGCCACACGTGGAGTTCCGTCTCCGCCAAAAATCAAACGCAAAATGCGCCCTCGGCGCCAAAGTAATGATGGCAGATTTGCCTCCTTTAACAATACCAAATCTCCCTCCCTGGGTGGCTCAGTCCTGTCTGTCCATTTCACTCTTTGTTGCAACAAATGCAAATATTCAAGAGACCAGCGAGCCCAAAAGTTCTGGCGCATTTGCTGTAACATTTGAAAACGTGACAACCGCGATGTACGTTCATCCCTCCACGGGTATTCGGGTAGGGCATTCAAAGGCCCTCCCACCAAAAAATGACCAGGAGTGAGGACTTCCAAGTCATTTGGGTCCTGAGACAATGGACTGAGAGGACGAGAGTTGAGGACCGCCTCAACTTTACAAAATACTGTGGCCAGCTCTTCAAACGTTAGAGCTGTTTCCCCTAAAATGCGGCGGAAGTGGGTCTTTGCCGATTTCACAGCGGCTTCAAAAATCCCTCCCCAATGAGGGCAATTTGGGGGGCTGAACCTCCATGTTACCCCCCTTTGGGCAGCAATTTGACTTAAACTATTACAATTCTTATCAATAAATTCACAAACATCCTTAATATAATTTACAGTGCCCTTGTAATTTGTGCCATTGTCGGAGCGAATGAGTGAAGGTAGACCTCTACGCGACACGAAACGATCTAACGCAGCGACAAAGGCCTCCGTAGTCAAAGCTGACACCACCTCCAAGTGGACAGCCTTGGTAGCCAAACAAACAAATATACATAAATAGCCCTTCACGATCCGGGCATTACGAAGGGTGGTCGTTTTGACCGAATAGGGTCCTGCAAAATCGGTGGCCACACCGTCAAACGGCCTCGTAGGCCGGATACGATCAGCAGGCAGATCACCCATCTGCGGCTGCATCGTAGATGCTCTCACTCTATAACAGGAGATGCATCGAAACAAAACACCTTTCACTGCTCTTCGGGCTGACAAAATCCAAAATTCCCGCTGCAAAATAGCCAGCAACACACTGCACCCTGCATGAGCGTTCCGAATGTGGCGATCAGACACCAAAAGTTGCACCAAGGGTCCACCCTTGGGCAATAACAAAGGATGGCGACTCCCAAACGGAAGGTCCGCCTTCCGGAGCCGGCCACCAACCCGAAGAAGCCCATCTGAGTCGATGAAAGGGTTCAAACGAGCGACCGCGCCCTTCAACCTAGCGCCTCCCTCGCGCAAAATACGAAACCCCGTTCGAAGTGGGTGCTGACCCATCAAAGACAGTTCTCAATTTGCCTGTCGAGGCCTTCACAACAGCATGGTGTGGCAGAAAGTAATGCTCAGTTGAGGTCCAATCAACTCGAGCTGGAGACATGTGACCCAAGTCCTCGTACTCGCGCATAAATTCTATATATTTATCACGAAGTACGGGATCCCGCTGCATGCGTCGTTCCATGGACAGCAGTCGTTTCTCCGCAAACATCCTACCATGCCCCAGGCTAGGACGAGAAGCAACAAAGGGTAACCTAGTCACCAACCGACCGGAAGACAATCTTTCCGTATGGGCCTGATAAAAGGCCTCACATTCTGCGTGGTCCGGATCCATCCTTGAGACCATAGGTGGCTCCTCCACCGCCTAAAACCTTTGCATGGTTTTGGCCAAAGACGCATTCGCAAGAACTGTCGGCTCCTCCATGGAGTCATGTTCAAAGACAGGGCCCATCAGGGCGTAACCAAAAATTGTAGACACTGCCACCAGTGAAGAAGAACCCAGAGCCTTCTGGGTGCCCAATAAAATCCAACCCAATACGTCCGAACCCAGGAGCAAGTCTACTGGGGCGGGGTGAAGAACAAATGGGTCAGCCAATTCCAGGCCTGACACCATAGACAACGCGTCTGGCGGTATGTCTGTGGCGGGCTGCCAACCCGCAATGATATCCATTACCAGAGCTGAAGTCGTGATCCTCACTGTCGAGGATTTCAGCGACGAAAAGGTGACAAGTGTCTGTCCCGTCAAACACTTCACTTTTATACCACCAACTCCAAGAAGTGGCACAGGCGAGTCCTCCACGGCTAAGCCTAATGTATGTGCCACTCGAGTGGTAACCAAACTTTTCTGAGCCCCCGAATCTAACATGGCTCGTATAGTAACCGCCTCCCCCCCATGTCCCCATACGCGGACCACCGCGGTGGGGAGCACAACCGTCCGCGGTTCTGTCCTACTAAGGAAGCAAGCTAGTTATGGGCTCCCCACTCTCTCCAAACCGGGGGGGTGCCACTGGCCCGGATAATACATCGGGCGAGTGCACGTCCCCATGTGAGGGGGCGCATAACCCGCTGCCCTGCCGTACCCAGCGTAGGGCGGGTGGTACTCCAGCCGAGGGTACCCATGAAGCGGCGGGGAAAACCGCTGTGGCTCCGTCCTCCGAGTAGGAGCCGGAGCGGAGGGAGGTGTCCCACCTCTCACTTCCGCTCTAGGGCCCCCGCCCATGGGGGCCCTATCCAAAGGCTGACCAGTCACATACTGGCCATGTCCCGTAGGCGCAGGATCCCGGACCGCCGAGACCCGCGCCGGCACTCGACCCCCATCCCGAGGGGGGGTGCGACGAGCGAAGCCACGTCCGCCGTCCGACGGTGGAGGGCTTCTCACCAGGAGCGCCCCCGCCCATGGGGGACCCCTGCCTCCTTGCCTGGGAGCCGGCCTCGCTCCGGTTCATGCAGAGCATCAAGTGGTGCCGCCCATGGCACGCACTGCATGGCTTGGCAGAATGGCAGTCACGCGCGTAGTGACTACCCAGGCAGTAAAAACACAATTCATGTCGCTTCGCCATGCGACGCCTTTGTTCTACTGGCAGCCGCTGCCAGTCCCTACATTGGGTTAGGGTGTGACCCTTCCGGCCACACTGCAGACAGTCCGCGTCTCTCGCGACTGCTGCCGTATAAACCACGGCCCTAGCCTCAAACTCCAAAAATTTATACAGGTCGGAAAAAGTAGGTAGGGTATTGCTGTCCCGCTCAGCATTCTCGCGTTCGAAACGCGAGCGAATATCGTTGGGTAGTTTGCCCAAGATAATGTGTACCAACAAAAATGACCACTGGTCCACCGGTAGTCCCAAAGTACGCAGCGCGTTACAGGCCACTGTAACGGGCGTTAGTAATTGCAGGCGCAGTTGTGCCCGATTGGCCACCCGAGGCAGGGCCAATAGCTGCATCGCATGTGCGTCGGCCAACAGCCGAACGTTCTGGTAACAAGAATTAAGAAGCTCCCAGGCCGTGTCATACTGGTCATCCTCCACACGGAGGTGCTGGATGAGCGACCGCGCTTCATCCTCCAATGTTGAGAGAAGGTACGCCATTTTTTGCGCCTTCGTTAGGTCGTGTCTCGAGTCGACCAACGACTCGAACATGTTTTTAAAGGCCACCCACTCCTCCATCCTACCCCCAAAGTGGGACAGCTGAAGGGTGGGAAGCCGACCAGTTACAGCTGGCCCTTCCGGTCCACCGGATGCGCGAGGGGCGGGACCGCCCGCCTGTCTCGCTCTGATGTGTGCGGCCTTCTCCACGATTTCATCGTGAAAGGCCAGAATCTGGTCATAGTCCTTGATATGGCCTGCCCAGACCTCTGGGTCCAAACCACCCTCGGTAAGCGCCGCCATGGCTGCTTCCGTATTGGCCAATCTCGTACGGAGCTGTTCCGCTCGCTCCAGAATCGCAGCGTCCCTGTCCGTACGGGACAAGAGTGCGCTGGCACTCGCAGCCCACCTAAGTTCATTGGCGAGCGTCGCCCTTGCGGAGGTTATCTTCGACATTGCGTTAGACAAGAACAAAACAAACCAAATTTAAGTAACTAAATAAATAAGTCCGACAAGGGCACAAACCAAAATTCTTAATTTTTAAATACAAACAAACAAATCAAAATACTATCTAATAGTAAAATTGACACGGACTTATTAATGACAAACAAACAAGCTATAATACTATCTAATAGTATGATTGAGACGGCCCAATACTTATTAATTACAAGCAAACAAAATTATTTTATTTCAAATTTTCTATGGGAAATAATGTTTACCCTACCTTAATAACAAACCAAAAAACAAACAATATGTGGGCCCGTAATCAGAGCCGTTAACAACTACGCTCTGCTACCAAAAATGTGGGCGCAGATAGCTAAGATTACGTTCTGATACCAAGATATTTTACTAACTACGCTCTTGGTACGAGTCCGGCAATCCCACCGGCAACAAACAAACACCCAAACAACCTACGCAGTCTGCTACCACCCTGTATTATAAGGTACAGGGACCTATTAACCTAACTTAACCTAATTATGAGTTGAACTGAATTCTAATTAAGAGTAATTACACTAATTATAAAACTTACCGCATCCACGCAGTCTTCAGGCAGCCTCGCCTGGCCTTCGCGTTGATCCTGAGGTCCTCCTCAGGGCTGGCGACGGCCTTAGGTCCCACTATGGGTCCCAAGGTCAGTGGTGAGGAGAATTGGGTCCCTACACTAACCTCCCAATGAGCTCATGTATGTCGCCCCACACGAATACGTCGTATTTATAACACCACTTCAAGACCGCACAATAATTTTCTTGTTCTTCTTTGGACACTTCAAGATTATTCACATAACCTAACAGCGGAACGTAACATGGAACGTCCCTCGCTCCGATTCAAAGGTTTATCACTGTTTATAGGTTTATGGGCATTCACGCCACCACAATTAGTTCGTTTTATAGTCAATTTACAAATGCTTCCGTATCACACGGGAAATAGATAAACTAACAATTTACACGGCCGCATGGCACGCGTTTTACATTTGACACAAATCACTGTTCTTTACGTAATACAAACAATTTCGGCTCCACGCCGTTCCAAACAAATTGGGCACAAAACAATTAACGACAATTCTCCACGAAACATTCGCTATATATATCAAAATTACAAAATTAGCCGGCGATGGCACGCGACAGGACCACACCCAAGTCATTTTTCAAAGAGCCTCGCTCGCAACTTGACATTCCCAATGTCAGTGAGACTTTGACGTAAAGACAATGATTATTTTTCTGGTCGGGCAAAGACAATCCGCGCACGGGATATCGATGAATCGATAATCTTGCCCGTGTTTGTGGAGATCACACGTAGATTGCGCTAGTCTCCTAACAAAGCACTTTTATTCAAAACACAATCTAAAAGTCGTTTAGAAGTTCGTGTAATAGATGGAAATAATATATTCCTGAGTGAAGTTTAAGGCTTTATTCAATAAACATGATGTTCGAATAGATAGCTTGAAAAGAGAGTACCTAATAAGGAAACTGGATCAGGTATTTAAGTGAGATTGAAAAGAGGATATTAGGGAACCTGGTTCCAACTGAATGGTTGGATCCAGGTTCCCTAATATTCATCTACTACTCTTATGCTTAATGTATTGAATTTTTTGTCAAAGCAAATTTTGCGTCAAAAATTTGTAAGCAAAGTTTATTTTTATCTTAAGAAATCATTAAGTAGGTAAGCATGTTTGCGCAATATTGATGTTTTTACTTTTTCGATAATAAGTATAGGTTCTACGTAAGCCTTGTGTATGTTCTTATTGAGACTTATATTATCAAAACAGGTAATAAAAAATAATTAAAAACAAGCTTAATCTCAAGCAATGAACTAAAAACCTTTAAGTTCTCCTTAATACATGAATTTCGGGGTCCAGTGCTATTTCCATTTGAAATAAATTATTTGAAAGTAAACGGAGATATCATTTAAAATGTTGTCTCTAGTATGCCCTAGATAACGATAACCCTTCTAACTATTTTATTAACTACTGTTTACAGTTTAAAAAGTGAGAACGTGAAGCTTTTCTTCGCACATTTGCGAAAACGGTACTTTTGGCAAATGTGCGAAGAAAATGTTATCTCCGTTTCCTTTCAAATAATTTATTTCAAATGGAGGCAACACTAGACTCCGATAAATTCAGACGAAATAATAACGCCTAAACCCGGTTATATTTTTGTATCACAGAGATGCCACCTTCCTGTTTCATCATGAGATCAGGTCACTGGTACCATAATATTGCATTGTCACTCAACTTACATAAGTATGTGAAGTTTCAACTCGATCGAATCATGGGAAGTAGGTGTAATTAAGCTTGCAAGATTTAGCTGAATAAATCGTTTCTAGATTTTTGTTCGGGTATCTAATGAAAAATATTATTATTAATGTATTTGATTTTTATTGGAAGATTCACAGCATTACATATCTCTTAAATACTATGCGCCAATTACAAATCTTCACATTTAAAAATAAATATTATGAATTTTAAAATATCAGTTGCACATAAATTACTATTACATGGATTAAGATACCTCTTAACATGGAAAAGTTACTTCTTAACATTCAAAAGTGAATGCCAGATAAAACAAAACTGTTCAAGAAGGTTGGGATTTTGACAAAGTATTTGACTGATGGTATCGATTCCAGTAATAAGTAACAACGATCATGGAAGAAATACTAATAAAGAATTAAGTTACTGGTCAAAAACCTATTAGCTAATATACACGCATAATAAGAGGTATGCTGGTACAAAACAAATCCAGATCGCATTCTGTTATATAGCTAAAAAAAAAAGGTCTTACAACTTCTGAATAGGAAAGCATTGAGCCGTATAGATAGTAAGCACTGGCGGCACGTGCAGCAGAGGACTATGTCTCAAGCCTGCAGTGTTTGTGCAGAGCGACAATTTACTAAGTTACTCAGGGCAGTCTACCGAACCGTTGGCAATAGTGGACAGGTTGCAGGTATCTGCTATTTGATGACGTGTTTCGAGAGGCAGAAAATGATATCTCTTACAGCGGTGATAATAGTCACTGGATCTCTGGTGTGTCCTATAGTCCAGATAATAAATTGTCGATATATTTGATTTAAAGTTTTCTTTTATTGTTATCGCAATTTAAAAGTTTTCATGTAATTGTTGAGAAGCAAGATGTTTGGGTTGTTATTAATTGACTTGATACCGTAATTTTTTTTTTCTACTCAAACCTATTTTCGATATAAACTGACAGGGTTTACTGAATTAGATAACGAAACGTGATTTTATTAATGAGTGAAAACTTGATCATTAGGTGAAATACCGAAATTAATTTCTTTAGAATGTTTTCTTTCAGAAGAAAATTTCTGTATTAAAATTATTTGTTTAGCCAATTGCTAATAGAATGGACAGATAACCCAGACTCCTTTAATCTATTACTAGTATAGATGATCATGAGTTAAAGTAAGTAGATGTATAAGAGATTAAACAATAGCTAAGTTAATCAAAAACAATGTATGCCTTGATAAAGCACAGTTTGATAAAAAGAATATAGAGGACATTTTGAAGCTAAAAAAAAAAACAAACGGTGACAGATATCATCTCAAAAATTTTAGTTGTAATCGTATTTATAAGTACTCTAGAGACCATATACACCCAGTTCCCAAATCACATATTTCTCCCTTTTTAACCGAATCCTTGTTTGTCGCATGACAATGATGGTAGAATTTTCATAGCAGCTTATAATTTGGTAGTCTGAGTGTGTGTGTCTCACATAGACGTATTCACGGAATGAACAGAGTGATGGTAGCGCCCTGCCCAGAAACGGCCTGTCAAATATTTGTATTCTAAATTACAATTAATGTTTTTATTAATTACTTGGAATTTTTAAGGATGCATTTGATTTAAAACTGAAATGGTGTCCCGCCCTGCTCTGTATTGCACTATAACCCATGACTATAACTGAGAACTATAACCCAAATAAAGAGTAATTGTTCCAAGTTACAAGTAAATATAATCTGTACAATACAAGTTTAATAATCTTATTTTTCTCAAAAGTTTTTCTAAAATTATGTACTATTCGTAAATTTATAATAATAATAATAAAGCCATTTATTTCCAATTCGCACATTACAGTTTATATTCCATGCCGGTTTCTGCTTGATTAGCGTCGTCACAAATCATATCTAAAAACATATTATTCAATCCTATTTAAATTCTTTCTTAATGACATTAAATCGCTTTCAATTATTGAATTTAATTAAGAACAAAAATTATTTGTCAGTCAATCAATTACGAATATGTCAAAAAATAATAAAATATAATTTATTTATTATGTCCAATTAAATTATGAGTCTTTTACATTTTATGATTTTGTGTCTGGTTTTGGGGAATTGGATACCCAATGTCGGGTAAAGGCCTCCTCCATCTGCTTCCATCGTGATCTATCGCTCGCGAATCTCGTCCAGGTGTGGCCGATGACGGCCTTGATGTCATCACGCCAGCGGGCGCGCGGCGTAAATTTATGGGAAATAAATATGTAGTAATTGATCCATTTTCTAAATGATTTGTTTAGTTGCACAAGTACGTGAAGAATAAAAAAACCGGCCAAGTGCGAGTCGGACTCGCGCACCGAGGGTTCCGTACAAATCTGCAAGGTTTAGTATTTGGTATGAATTTCAATTTAATACCTCTACGCGTTTATGAGGAAATGGGTAGTAAGTTTAAAATTATTAAAAAAATATATATTATGTGATGTAACTAAAAATTTATGGTTTTCGTAATTTTTCCTTTATCTATGCTATAAGACGTTGCTTCGTACCAAATTTCAAGATTCTGAGTTCACGGGAAGCACCCTGTAGGTTTTGATTCCCTTGCAAGTGTCGAAAATTTGCGGCATAAACGGCTGTATCTTTTGATTGCGTTGGCTTAGAAGTTTGATTTTTTCACAGCTTCAAGGGACAGTAGACCTGAGTAATTGATATAAATTTCAGCTTCATACCTCTACGCGTTCCTGAGAAAAAGTGTCTTGACAGACGGACGGACGGACGGACAGACGGACAACAAAGTGATCCTATAAGGGTTCCGTTTTTTCCTTTTGAGGTACGGAACCCTAAAAAGAAGTATTGTGTAGAGTGTATGCAAAGAATTGTGATACTCTGTGTTTGAGAAAAAGGAACCATTTGGTCTTACTAATGACATATTAATCCAACTAGAAAAAAAAGATACACCGCACCCTGAGAATGAAAGTGACCGAATTCAAAATTTGTGTTTTTTGGGAAATCGCAATATTGTGTTCGTATTTTAGTGACGTCCGTATAAAATACATCATAATTCGTTCAAATGAAAAGATATTTATACATTTTTCATTTAAGTATATTATTTAGACTTTTATCAATAAATATAGCCTAAAACAGTATCTAAAAATCATTTATTACTTTAAAAAAATATTAAAAAAAAAAAATCTAACAAAAGTGTCACTTTAGTATTTTTAATATTTAAAAATTTGACTTATGCAGACATAGTTATAAGTCACTTTAACACTGATATGTTTAGGAATAATTGGTTAATAAGACTACTTATTATTTATGTAATTATATTTATTCTTGAAATTGACAATCAAGTCAACATAAAACAAAACCTCCAAAAACCATTTCTATATAAAAATGGTGTAGATACATAAGAAAAACATAACCCATAAAATCAACTTAGTTATTTGTTGAACTAACAATAACAAACAAAATTTATTTGTTTCGAATAATCATACTCGCAAGACCCTATTTCATTTACTCCTCTTTGGGCCTGGGTTTCATTCCAAAAATAGCAATAAACATTGCCGTAAGCACCAAAAGTACTATCTTCTTTTTTTTTTTATTCAGATCAGTTATGGTAAAGTTAAGACAGTTAATTTTTGAGCAGTAGTATAAATACGACGGACTTGGACAAAGCATTACCAACTGCAAATCGTACACAGCACAAACATTATTTTCATCTAGAATTTCGCGGTCTCTCAGTTTTTCTTCACGACACTTGTTTTTTTCAATAAGATGCTTATCATAGTCAGTTTTAATTTGTATTTTTAATTCTGCTGGTGCTAGTCCATCTATCTTTCTTAGGTTGATAGAAACCTACATTTTCTTTATTATACATGTTAAGATACAACCAGTATTCACATTCAGGTCTATTTTTTCTTTTTGAAGTGAGTTAAAGTCATTTAAAGGGTCTTTAACAGTTTGACTACCTGATATATACTCCCTACGTGTTTGTGCCCTTAAATAATGTGATTCTATTCTGGGTATGGAATCGATGTGATCTTTAATTTCTTGTGTAAGTGCTGGTTCGGTAACTTTTCTATTAGTATGTCTTCACCGCTCATCTTTTCCTACAAAGCCCTGACTGTTTGTCTTGTTCTTAACAGTTCTTAATTGTCCATCTTACACGTCTAGAGAATTAATAAAAAAGGTTTTACAGACTCTTATTTTTTCTCTATTTATTTTAAAGTAAAAAGCATTATTAGCTTATCTAGGTTTTTGTGCATTGGAATATTTATATTTCGGTTTCACTTCAACCATACAAGATCGAATAAAGGCACGCTGTAAGTTAATGTCGTTCATCTGCCAATAGTTGTTAAATAATTCGATTCTGTCTTTATCCTCTATCTTCTCAAAACATTTCAACCTACAATTACAGATCTCTCGAAGTTGACGAGCAGGAACATTTTTTTTTCGTTTTTGATAAAGAAACATACGGTTTACCACTATTTCTAAGATGTTTGTTTTTATTTTGTTTTCAATTGGATGGGTTTCTCAAACGCATCCTTGATTTCCTTTCCTCATCTATGTTATTATTGCTGACATTCTGAACAGACATAGGACGTGATGGCGAAGGCGATGGAGATGAACGCCGCAAAGATGAAGGACTGCTCGATGATTAAATAATAATATTTCTTTTTTTTGCCATTACGTAAATATGTAGGATCATTATCGCTTAAATCTTGGTCACTCTCGTCACTATTGACTGGCGATATTTTATAAATTGGGTTACCTCGGCATCGTGAGACAGACTTACGTCTTTATGCTGTTTACGTGACGACGAAATAGATGTTGAGCTCGATGAGGAAGAACTCGATGAACTGGATGACGATGGGAGCCTTGATGAGATTGGTTGTTTGGAAACGAGAATATCAATGTTTTGGAACTAAAGTCGATGGTTTGTTTGTATTTTGTCTTACTACAGATTGTGTAGATATTACTTTAAAAAAATTAAGTTATTAAACTCACTGTACCGTTATTCGAAGCCTATATAATGAGAGAGAGCATCCATTTCCGGTCAGAGTACTAGTCATGACTTCCGGTTTAGGTCCACGCCCCTCCATTTCCGCTCCATTCGTTGCGTTGTGCCAATCTGCCACGCGACACTAGCGCCACCTAGGTAGTTGGGTTTTGAAATCCAGTTTGTTCGTCATTGGCGTTTTTGATTCCGTTCGAGACGGTTATCTAATATGCAACGCATAATTCAAACCGCCTCGCCGGTACTAGCCAAAAACTTCAGGAGGAAAAGTGGTAATATTGACGGAAAAATACCCGCTTTGATTGTGAATAAAATTTTAAGGTTATTTGAGGTAACAAATTATAATATGTACTCGTACACATGTTTAAACCGTAAGTACTCTGAACCATTACTTTTTCTCCAGTGTATTCCGGTTTTTCTATATCTTAACTGTGTTACAGTTTATAGGTAGTAAATAATTACTGCTACCTTAACACTAGAGTACTCGCGCCTAAAAATACT
Organism: Acrobasis repandana; assembly: GCA_963576875.1. NCBI lineage: Eukaryota > Metazoa > Arthropoda > Insecta > Lepidoptera > Pyralidae > Acrobasis > Acrobasis repandana. The sequence continues at coordinate 3,611,323 of OY756245.1, forward strand.
CCCGCAATGCTCGCGCGGGGTACATATGTAGCCCATTTTCAATCCAGGATATTTATTAAAATATGGAATAATAATAAAATAACTGTTTGTAATCAGAATTAACATTTATTAACCTTCAATTTTCTTTCAATATAACAAAAATAATCTTTCTTATCTTTAATAAAAACAAAAAACACAATCTTTTATAATTTTACCTTAATATTTCGACAGCATGAGATCAATCATTTTTCATTATTTATTTGGTAATAAAAATCTAGGAACTAATCATTTTTTTTGCTATAAAAAGAAATTGTTCTTTGAAATAAAAATAGCAAAGAACTAAATTTCAAAACATTCTAGGAACACAGACACCTGATGTTCACTACAAATGCGCCTCATGCATTTGGCACATTGCTTGCGCGTGCTATGGTCGCGAGCTCTGCTACAAAAAGAGCACCGTCCAACTCCACCACGAATAGGCATATTCTGATGCGGTGCTTGTTCTGGAAGTCCCAAAAGAAGTCTGCCTTTCAATCGTATGGTTCTGGGAATATTTTTCAGTAATATCCGACGCTCAATGGCAGGTCGTACCAGTTCAAAACCGACATCTTGCAAGTATTGGCTGCGAACTACATTAATGTCTTGATTATTCATTTGGTATATAACAAGACCGTTTATGCCAGCCATATTGACGAAGTTATAAAATAACGTAAGAGGCCAACGACGACTATTACGGGATACATCGTATTGTCTGCACATTTTGTCAAACATATCAACTCCATATTTTGTGTGATTATAAAAAGTGATGATTTCAGGTTTTCTTGAGTCACCAGTTTCTGAATCAATTGTGTTATCATTGTGAAGGGTTGAAAGTAGTAGTACAATCCTTTTAGGTTTTGGTTGGTAGCTGACTAATGTGCAGTCAGGTTGAAAACCGAAGTTGGAGTTGAAAACTTCCTTATTTGTTGTTATTTTGAACTGGTCGGGTATCTCCGGTTTATTTTTTTTCAGTGTACCCACAGAAGTTATTTTGTGGGCAAGTAATTCTTTGCACGCTGGTACACTGGTAAACCAGTTATCCATGGTAACATTTCGTCCGGATCCGTACAAAGGGTTTAGTATCCGATGTATGATGTCTGGTACTTTATTGGAAGCTTGAAAGGGGCCTTCTGGTTGCATGCCTGCATAGATTTCGAAGTTATAGACATACGGATATTTGACATCCGCAACCATTATTTTTTTAATCCCGAACTTTGCAGGCTTGTTTGGTATATACTGTACAAATCCACAGCGTCCCCTGAAAGCTACAAGTTGTTCATCGAGGGTCATATTTTTACTAGGCGAATAGTATTTTTTACAGTTTTCTACCATAATGGTTACAATCTGACGAATAGCTGCAAGTCGATCAACTTGTTGCCGAACTTGTCTGTCTGAGATATCATCGAATCTAAGAACGCGTAGAAGAAAACGAAATCTATTTTCTGACATAGTGGCATACGCCAATTCTGTGCCTGTACCCTTAGAATTATCCCATATATATTTGAGATTTCTTCACCCAGACCGACAAGTACCAATTACCAACAAAATACCAATAAAAGCTTTTATTTCTATAATATCAGTAAAAGCGGCGTCTCTGTCTCTCTGATATCTAGTTTTAATTGTATTTATGTAAATATTAGTAGACTGAAGAAGTATATTAAAAATTTACTCATTAAAAAATAGACTAAAAGATTGCAGACTTGTCTTCGCTTCCCTTGCAATGCCTATTGGGCCTGACGGTTGAGAAATAATGTTGTGTGATCGTGTTCTTGAAGATGGTGGGGGAAATTTACTACATTTTGTACCATTTCGTGACTGATAACTGGCTATATTCGATAAAGGTAAATCATCTTTAGACGTTGAGTCATTTAGTTCTAGGTCATCAGCGGCGTCTTGCTCACTTTCAGAATCATGACACGACAGACTTGACTCACCCAGATGAACATAATCTTCTTCTTTTTTCTCATCTTCTTCATGTTCACTAGAACAATTGCTATCTTCATTGCTCTCCATCAACCACCTTTGAATACGCAGTTCCTCAGTGTTTGCCGCCATGATAATCTAAAAACAGATTGAAATTTTAGGTATTTATCTATTTTTGTCTAAAAAAGAGCATCATTTTATCTCAAAATACATTAAATACTATATGTCATTGTCAACTATACCAAAATACTGATAAAAAAACGATAAATAATTTGTATTTACCTTAAAAACAGAATTTATTTCACTGTAAAAAAAAGTTCCGAGAATGCTCGCGCGGGTTACATGCGTAGCCCAACACTTTCACAGTCAATTTACTGAAGCGTCCGTGTCGCGCGGAGATTGGCACGCTACTGGCGCGAGCGCAAATAACTGAACTAGGAATATACCAGATGGCAGCACTGTACGGCAAAACTTATAAGAAATAACTACAATCGAAGCACCCTGGGCTACATATGTAGCCCAGGGTGCTTCGATTGTAGTTATTAAAAAATAGATAAATACCTAAAATTTCAATCTGTTTTTAGATTATCATGGCGGCAAACACTGAGGAACTGCGTATTCAAAGGTGGTTGATGGAGAGCAATGAAGATAGCAATTGTTCTAGTGAACATGAAGAAGATGAGAAAAAAGAAGAAGATTATGTTCATCTGGGTGAGTCAAGTCTGTCGTGTCATGATTCTGAAAGTGAGCAAGACGCCGCTGATGACCTAGAACTAAATGACTCAACGTCTAAAGATGATTTACCTTTATCGAATATAGCCAGTTATCAGTCACGAAATGGTACAAAATGTAGTAAATTTCCCCCACCATCTTCAAGAACACGATCAGACAACATTATTTCTCAACCGTCAGGCCCAATAGGCATTGCAAGGGAAGCGAAGACAAGTCTGCAATCTTTTAGTCTATTTTTTAATGAGGAAATTTTTAATATACTTCTTCAGTCTACTAATATTTACATAAATACAATTAAAACTAGATATCAGAGAGACAGAGACGCCGCTTTTACTGATATTATAGAAATAAAAGCTTTTATTGGTATTTTGTTGGTAATTGGTACTTGTCGGTCTGGGTGAAGAAATCTCAAATATATATGGGATAATTCTAAGGGTACAGGCACAGAATTGGCGTATGCCACTATGTCAGAAAATAGATTTCGTTTTCTTCTACGCGTTCTTAGATTCGATGATATCTCAGACAGACAAGTTCGGCAACAAGTTGATCGACTTGCAGCTATTCGTCAGATTGTAACCATTATGGTAGAAAACTGTAAAAAATACTATTCGCCTAGTAAAAATATGACCCTCGATGAACAACTTGTAGCTTTCAGGGGACGCTGTGGATTTGTACAGTATATACCAAACAAGCCTGCAAAGTTCGGGATTAAAAAAATAATGGTTGCGGATGTCAAATATCCGTATGTCTATAACTTCGAAATCTATGCAGGCATGCAACCAGAAGGCCCCTTTCAAGCTTCCAATAAAGTACCAGACATCATACATCGGATACTAAACCCTTTGTACGGATCCGGACGAAATGTTACCATGGATAACTGGTTTACCAGTGTACCAGCGTGCAAAGAATTACTTGCCCACAAAATAACTTCTGTGGGTACACTGAAAAAAAATAAACCGGAGATACCCGACCAGTTCAAAATAACAACAAATAAGGAAGTTTTCAACTCCAACTTCGGTTTTCAACCTGACTGCACATTAGTCAGCTACCAACCAAAACCTAAAAGGATTGTACTACTACTTTCAACCCTTCACAATGATAACACAATTGATTCAGAAACTGGTGACTCAAGAAAACCTGAAATCATCACTTTTTATAATCACACAAAATATGGAGTTGATATGTTTGACAAAATGTGCAGACAATACGATGTATCCCGTAATAGTCGTCGTTGGCCTCTTACGTTATTTTATAACTTCGTCAATATGGCTGGCATAAACGGTCTTGTTATATACCAAATGAATAATCAAGACATTAATGTAGTTCGCAGCCAATACTTGCAAGATGTCGGTTTTGAACTGGTACGACCTGCCATTGAGCGTCGGATATTACTGAAAAATATTCCCAGAACCATACGATTGAAAGGCAGACTTCTTTTGGGACTTCCAGAACAAGCACCGCATCAGAATATGCCTATTCGTGGTGGAGTTGGACGGTGCTCTTTTTGTAGCAGAGCTCGCGACCATAGCACGCGCAAGCAATGTGCCAAATGCATGAGGCGCATTTGTAGTGAACATCAGGTGTCTGTGTTCCTAGAATGTTTTGAAATTTAGTTCTTTGCTATTTTTATTTCAAAGAACAATTTCTTTTTATAGCAAAAAAAATGATTAGTTCCTAGATTTTTATTACCAAATAAATAATGAAAAATGATTGATCTCATGCTGTCGAAATATTAAGGTAAAATTATAAAAGATTGTGTTTTTTGTTTTTATTAAAGATAAGAAAGATTATTTTTGTTATATTGAAAGAAAATTGAAGGTTAATAAATGTTAATTCTGATTACAAACAGTTATTTTATTATTATTCCATATTTTAATAAATATCCTGGATTGAAAATGGGCTACATATGTACCCCGCGCGAGCATTGCGGGAGTATTTTTAGGCGCGAGTACTCTAGTGTTAAAACACTAGAGTACTCGCGCCTAAAAATACTCGCGCGGGCTACATATGTAGCCCAGGGTGCTTCGATTGTAGTTATTTCTTATAAGTTTTGCCGTACAGTGCTGCCATCTGGTATATTCCTCGTTCAGTTATTTGCGCTCGCGCCAGTAGCGTGCCCATAGATTAATATTGTATATACTGAAATAGATAAGAAACTGTGGCTTTAACATTACATCAAACCAGTGGCGCTATCTGGTAACATGCTTTCGCAACACCAAAGGACTAAAACATGAAATAAAACGGTGAAAAAATTACTCCGTGAGCTGGGACTTGAACTCGCGATCCCAGTTCAAATACTACTATGTTCCATAGCCTAAACAACTGAGCTATTAAATAATTAACTGCATATGTCGAATTTGTCCATCATTTAATATTCCTATCAAATAAAAAAATGGTGTAAAAAATATACTGCGTTAGTGGGACTTGAACTCGCAACGTTGATCTAATTTGTGCCATGCTCTAATCAACTGAGCTATCACGTGTTCTACCTCGTATGGCGAATTTCTCCACCATTTGATATTCCTATTCTATAACAAGCATTAGGAGTTAGGTCAGCTGATTCGTGACTAGATGGCGTTTTAATTAATTTTTTTATCAAAATTCTACAATGTTCTAAGTTTCATAGGCATGAGCGTGCCAATCTCCGCGCGACACGGACGCTTCAGTAAATTGACTGTGAAAGTGTTGGGCTACGCATGTAACTCGCGCGAGCATTCTCGGAACTTTTTTTTACAGTGAAATAAATTCTGTTTTTAAGGTAAATACAAATTATTTATCGTTTTTTTATCGAAAAGTGGTAATATTGACGGAAAAATACCCGCTTTGATTGTGAATAAAATTTTAAGGTTATTTGAGGTAACAAATTATAATATGTACACATGTTTAAACCGTAAGTACTTTGAACCATTACTTTTTCTCCAGTGTATTCCGGTTATTGTTTTTTCTATATCTTAACTGTGTTACAGTTTATAGGTAGTAAATAATTACTGCTACCTTAAGAGTCTAAATTTGTTGTTAGATTTAATCACGTCGGAAACATACCTATGTATGTTTTACTTTGTTTGGCAATCAGGTCTATTGCTAATTTTAAAATTTTATTTTTGTTCTTAACGGTTTTCGCAGCTCAGTGTTATTGATACAGGGATGGAAATCTCCTAAGCTTAAACCTTTTCAGTGTGTCATAATCTAGTGATAAAAACTCGGAAATAGCTTAGCGGAAAATCACGTGAGTAACCATATGCTTAAACTTATTTACAAGTGATGTAAACGCCACTACGGCGTGGCTTCTAAGTGTAGAATTATATAAGAATAAATTATTTTAAACAATACACTTGCAATATGACCATATGAAAACAATCTTATTCTTGTGTTACATACTATTCTTGGCAACACCAACACAACTACTACTGGATATACTACTTTTAAGAAATAACCCCAACCACTTATTTAAAATATAGTTGATTCTCATTTCTATTAATTAAAAATAATTATAGTATTATATAAAATTAATTCCATTTGCCTTAAATTAGTAGGCTTATTGATTTATTGAAATGTACACACTAATCATTGACAACTGGCAGACTCACTCATTCAAATATTCATTCGTTCGTTCTTTTTTGTGCTATAAATAGACGTTGGTTTTTTCACAGCTTGCTTTTAAAAATTGTTCGTTAGATGTTACGCTAAAAATCATTGTAAGCGGTGCAAGAATATACATGTAAAGTGATTGACGTGTGTTTGAGTCCTGCTATCCTGATCACCCGTCGTCACATCTCAGAAGTGGGATGTCTGGGCCATATGCTGATGGTTTGGGCCAACGCAAGAGGAGTTGCAGTGATACATCAAGTACGAGTTCAGAGGAGGAAAATGATGATTTTTTTTTTCCGGACAAGCATCGCTCGAAATCCAATAAAAGGCGACGTGTTTCACCGACCGATGCGGAAGTCATCCCCAAATTCCGGCCAGAGGAAAGTAGCAGCAATGTAACCGGATGGCTTCGCAAAATTGATCAGCTGGGTGATATTTATGGATGGAGTAATACTGATCGCCAGTTTATTATGCAACTTCGCCTACGAGGAGCGGCTAGAGAATGGTATGATGATCTTGATAATTATGCTCTTTCTTGGAACGAGTGGAAGCGATCCCTCCATATTGCTTTTATTTATTTATTTAATCTTTATTGTCCATCAAATACAAATTGTACAGAACAATAGGCGAACTTAACGCTAAAAGCGTTGTCTACCAGTCAACCTTTGGGTTATACAGAAAGTCTAGTCTGTGGGTTGCAAGATAAAGTGTAGTATACATAAAATACACAATGTACATTGTTACATAAATAAATATATATATATATATATATATATACATATCTACATACATATATATACGCTACATATACTATACATATAAATAAATAGATAAATGCAGCAATTCTTAACGTCGGGGGTTAAATCAACTTTTATAACTTGGCCAAGAAGTGTTTAAATACCTGTGTCTTAAAGCTAGCGCGACTAGGAGCAGTTCGAATGGATTCAGGAAGCGCGTTCCAGAGTCTTATTGCTGTAATGGCGAAAGAGTTAGAAAGAAAACCAGTACGGTGAGAAGGAATAGATAGGGTCAAAGTATTAGAAGAACGCAGGATTCTTTCATGAGTGGAAGATAAAAGTTGAAAACTTGATTTGAGGTATTTAGGGGCAAGGGGATTATTAAGTATATTATAAAGTTGACATAAAATATGAAGATTCCTGCGTTGGCGGATGGGGAGCCATTTAAGCTCAGAACGGTGTTCGGAAACATGGTCATATTTTCGAAGGCAAAAAATAAACCTTATACAATTATTAAGAAGTCTATCTAGTTTATTCAGACTATCTTCAGTTATATCCAGATAGCACACATCACCATAATCAATCAAGGGCAAGACGAGAGCTTGAACCAGCATGATCTTAGTTTTAATTGGCAAGAAATGTTTCAAGCGTTGGAGATAGTGTAAAGTGGCATATACCTTTCGACAAACTTCGACTATATGTGAGCTCCAAGTTAGGTTAATGTCTATAAAGAGACCCAAATCTTTAACTACGGGGCTAAATGGAATCACAGTATTGTCATATTTAACAGGCTGTACAGTATCTAAATCAAGTAAGTTAATTTGATAAGAGCTTCCTACTATAATGGCCTGACATTTTTTTGCATTTACTTGTACACCGAATTTTTTAGACCACTCCAGTATATTATTTAAATTCTCATTTACTAAAGAAACCGCCTGATTTACATTATCAACGTCGGTTTGTGTATAAAGCTGCAAGTCATCTGCATAAAAGTGATAAGTACACGTAATATGATGTGAAAGAATATTTATGAAAATTGAAAACAATATGGGAGATAAAATACCGCCTTGCGGAACGCCAGCCTCCAACTCGCACCAATCAGACTCTGCCTGACCACTACGAATCTGCTGCCGACGACCACGAAGATAGCTTGAGAACCAGTCAATCGCAGAGTTTGAGACGTTACAGTAGGAGAGGATAGCAATAAGGATATCGATATCGACTGTATTAAAAGCGTTGCTAAAGTCTACCAGGCCTAGAACCGTCACATGCTTGTGTTTCATCCCGGCTCTAATATCTTCAGTGACTTTAAGCATCGCTGTTGTTGTGCTATGACCAGGTCTAAACCCAGATTGAAAAGAATTAAGGAGGTTATGTTCATGTAGATGTTTGCTTTTCCTAGGTCCACTGATTACGTAGACAGATTAGAGATGATGCTAGCCCGAACGAAACAGGACACTGAAAGAATGACGAAATATTACCATGACAAGCTTTCACTGCTAAAGAAATGCAATCTTGATGGTGAAGAAGCAATTTCTTGTATTATTCGGGGCTTGCCTGCTGAGCTACGAGCCAATGCAAAGGCATATAGCTGCGATAGCCCAGAGCAACTGTATTATGGATATTTGTCGTCACTAGAAAACTACAAACGTGTAGAAGCAGCTTCTTCGACTCAAAAATCCACATGGAAAAGGGGAGGAGCAGCTACATCGACGCACCAGCTGGTACCCAAGATCTGCTTCGTGTGTCGCCGGCCAGGCCACGAAGCCCGGGACTGCAGACTTCAGCAACGTTGCAATACGTGCAAGCGCCTTGGACACACCAGTTCGACGTGCTACTTTGCAGCTGGGACTTCACGACAGCAGGAACAGAAGGTTCGTAATATTTTGCACATTACATATGAGATACATTTAAATATTTATAAGAAAACAGTCACTGTAAACGGGTGCTCGCTACAAGGATACATTGATTCTGGAAGTAAATTGAATATTTTGACTTTAACGGTAGCAAAAAAATTAAACTTAGCTATTCAACCGAGCACAACTCTAATGAGAGGTTTCGGCGGAGCTTGTACTCCATCTCTTGGTATCTGTCATGTTACCGTATCGATTGACTGTGTGACTATTCAAGGTGTAGCCGAATTAACTAATGTCTCTATTGCAGACATAGATTTAATTATAGGACAGACAATGATTAACAGTGAAGGCGTAAGTTTAGTGACTACTAGTTCATCTGTACAATTTATACCGAGCCCGTCTATAGAAAATGTACTTGCTAATTTAAATTTAGAACGTTCTGATTTTACGTCAAAATATTCAGTGTATTTAAAACATAATTGTGTCATACCTAAAAAAAGTTCTGATTTTATTGAAGTGTATATAAATTGTGAACAAAATATTGGAGAAGAGCATGCATTCTTGACTAACACTGTGTGGTTACAGCTGGGTAGTTTAATATATCTAATACCTTCGGCTGTCATTAATTCTAATAGTTCATTATTGAAAGTAATTAATATAGGTAGTAAAGAAATTTCATGGAATGCCAACAAATTAATAGCAAGAGCAGAGTTATTAAAGATACCACCAGAATGTACTAGTGATTCCAATATACTTTCCATAAATTCGTGTTCTGAAACTGATGTTTTAGAAATCAAACTAACCGATATTGATAAAGGTCAGCTAAGTGGTAGTGAGAATATGCAATTACTTGAACTTTTGAATAAATATTCTCATGCATTTGCTAGAAGTACCAAGGATTTAGGATGTACAGATTTAATAAAAATGCATATACATACTAAAAATGACCAACCTGTGTATTGCAAGCCATACAGACTATCACATAAAGAAAATGAGATAGTTAACGCTAAAATTAAAGATCTCTTAGAGGCAGGTATAATTAAGGAGGCTATGTCTGAATATGCAAGTCCTGTCGTTCTGGTACGAAAGAAAAATGGAGATTATAGATTATGTGTTGATTATAGGGCACTTAATGCCAATACAATTAAAGATCGTTATCCATTACCTCACATAGAAGACCAGGTTACTCGACTTTCCGGTAAGCACTTCTTCACGACACTTGACCTTGCACAAGGTTACTATCAAGTGCCTTTAGATGATGAATCTGTTCTAAAATCATCATTTGTTACATCTTCTGCTCAATATGTTTTCCTTAAGATGCCTTTTGGACTTGCTAATGCACCCGCAGTGTTTTCCCGTTTAATCCAAATGACATTAGGTAAACTAAGTCCAGATATTGCGCTCTATTTAGATGATATTATGATCCCCACTAATTCTGTTGACCATGGATTGATTTTATTAGAGCAAGTCCTACAACAATTAACAGCGGCTAATTTAAAACTAAATCTTAATAAATGTTCCTTCTTAAAAAATACAACTACATACCTGGGTCACGAAATTTCAGCTCGGACTATACAACCAGGTCAGGCTAAAATAAAATGTGTTGAAGATTATAAAAGACCAAGAAATGTGCACGAAATCCGGCAATTTATTGGCCTAACATCGTATTTTAGGAAATTCATCAGAAATTTTGCCCAAATAGCGCGTCCTCTAACCGATCTCACGAAAAAGGACGTTGAGTGGCGTTGGAGTTCTGAACAAGAGGAATCTTTTCAAAATTTAAAGCAACGTTTAATTGCCAGACCAGTACTAGGTATTTACAATAAAGACGCTGTCACTGAATTACACACTGACGCGAGTAAACATGGTTTAGGAGGAATTCTTTTGCAGTATCAGGGAGATGGAAGCTTAAAACCAATAGCCTATTTCAGTAGAGTTACTAGTAATGAAGAAAAGTATTATCATAGCTATGAGCTCGAAACTCTTGCGGATGTAGAATCCCTTAAAAGATTTCGTATTTATTTAGTAGGCATCAAGGTGAAAGTAGTGACTGATTGTGCTGCGCTAAGAACTACATTAGTTAAGAAAGATTTGATTCCGCGCATAGCACGATGGTGGCTCACAATCCAAGATTTTGACCTGGAAATAGAATATAGGCCTGGCAAACGTATGAAACACGTGGATGCGTTGAGTAGAAATCCAGCACCCAATTCAATTTTAATGATTGAACATTCTAATTGGTTAATCTCGCTTCAGATTGAAGATGAAAATATACAAAGCATAATATCCCAACTTCGTGAAGATAGTTATACCAATTTATCTGCTGATTTGTAATTAAAGATAATATTTTATTTAGAAAGACAGTCTCCGGAGAACGATTTGTAATTCCTAAATTAGCCAAGTATGGCCTATTACAGAAGCTTCATGATCAGATAGGTCATCCGGGTCACGAAAAATGCGAAAAAGCAATCAAGGCTCAATTTTGGTTTAAGGGTATGACAAGATTCATTCGGAAATATATAAACTCTTGTCTTCAGTGTGCATATAATAAAGGTACTTATGGAAGGGTAGAGGGTGAGCTATATCCTATTGAAAAACCAGCGATCCCTATGCACACTGTGCACGCTGATCATTTGGGCCCTTTTGCTAAAACGCGTAAAGGAAATTCATATGTTTTTGTAGTCATTGACGCTTTTACTAAATTTGTCTTTGCTCGTCCTGCCAAAAGCTGTTCTTCAATTGAAACGATTAAACTTCTGAAAGAGCAGTTTGGTTTATGCAGTTTGGTTTTCCTGTAAGAATCATTACGGATAGAGGAAAAGCTTTTACCAGTAGATATTTTAAAGAATTTGCCCAAGAAAATCAGTTTAAGCATGTGTTGAATGCAATAGCTAGTCCGCGTTCTAATGGCCAGGTCGAACGTGTTAACCGTACGTTACTTAATGGATTAAACACTATGTCGGAAAGCGAATGTACTTGGGATAATAAATTAGACGATGTCGTTTGGGGAATTAATAATACCCCAAACGTGACAACTGGATTTTCTCCATTCAACTTAATGTTCGGACATAAAAATTCACGTTACCCAGCTTTTCCATCTGATGCACCATCCACTTCGGAAATGCAGATGCAGGAATTGCAGGCTAATAGGAAGACTGCTAAATTGCACATAGATAGGAATATGCAGGTAATGAAATATAGGTTTGATAAAAAACGTAAAAGATGCAGGAAATACAGAATTGGTCAACTAGTCCTATGGAAAGGTGGTATATCTAGAGATGGAACTACTGGAGTCACGAAAAAACTAAACGGCCTTTATACAGGCCCATATAAAGTAACTAAAGCGGAACAATCCATAGATCGTTACACTATCACTAGTATTAAGGGAATGAAAGGATATAGGAAATTCAGTGCAGTAGTGCGGGGGGAAACACTTCGACCATATAAACCAACCATGTCAGAGAGCGACAGTTCAGGTAGTGATCGAGAAGTAGACAGAGATGATTTAATCGACTTATTAGAAAGCTAAGACAGATTGATAAGTATTTTGTTCGTCCAGGATGTATAGCTCTGTCAGGTTAACAAGGGTAACCTGTGTTTGCTAGCATTAAAAATTTGTACAATAATCCTACAATTTAAAAAAAAAATATAATATGATAAGTAAAAGATATGATTATTATACTAGACTACAAAAGTTTGTAATTGAGATTAATTATATTAACATGAAACATAAATCAACATAAATCATTATTTAGGTCATCTTTTCTCTCCAGAAATAAGATAATTAAGAATACTGTGTGATTGGTGCATAATTTAATGAACTATATATGACCGTTGTCGCTAACTGTGTGATTATCTCATACATATAAGAGCTGTATGTTCATTCATGTCTATTATGCTGCGCTGCGTTATTATCTGAATGAAGGAACGGCTGTGTGATCAAGTTCCTCTTAAAAAAAAAAAAAAAAACCAGAGAAAAAAGAATTAAATAGAAAACTGTGTGTATATTAAAAGGACAGCTGTGTGATCAAGTCTATATAACAGTGTGGGTAACTAAATAAAACTGTGTGATAGTATATTAAAAGGACAGCTGTGTGATCAAGTCCATCATCATCATCAACTCAATCAACTGTGTGGGTAACTAAATAAAACTGTGTGATAGTATATTAAAAGGACAGCTGTGTGATCAAGTCCATATAACTGTGTGGGTAACTAAATAAAACTGTTTAATAATTAAAAGGACAGCTGTGTGATCAAGTCTATATAACTGTGTATGTAGCTAAATAAAACTGTGTGGATACTTTACTAAAAATGAACGGCTGTGTGATCAAGTTTTCTATAATACTGTGTGTCAATTATGCAATAATTGCATAATGTGTTTTCTTTGAAATAATATCACCTTATCTAAGAAGCTTCTTGCATAGATAGGTTCACACAGCTCTGTGATCAATGGTGTATCTAATCATACACTTATATAACAATAAAAAAAAAAAACAATTTTATCATATTTATTCTTTGCATACCAAATACTGCTGTATTTTTTTATTACAGGTTCTGAGCGCTACTTCTGAAACAAGAGATGAGCGCCGTGGGACACGGCTGGTGCAGGACAGCCGAGTGTTACATACTATTCCTGGCAACACCAACACAACTACTACCGGATATACTAATTTTAAGAAATAACCCCAACCACTTATTTAAAATATAGTTGATTCTCATTTCTATTAATTAAAATAATTATAGTATTATATAAAATTAATTCCATTTGCCTTAAATTAGTAGGCTTATTGATTTATTGAAATGTACACACTAATCATTGACAACTGGCAGACTCACTCATTCAAATATTCATTCGTTCGTTCTTTTTTGTGCTATAAATAGACGTTGGTTTTTTCACAGCTTGCTTTTAAAAATTGTTCGTTAGATGTTACGCTAAAAATCATTGTAAGCGGTGCAGAATATACATGTAAAGTGATTGACGTGTGTTTGAGTCCTGCTATCCTGATCACCCGTCGTCACACTTGATAAATATGTAGTTTCTCAGCTACTTTAAAAATTGCTAATAATTTTAACGTGCTACGCTGCCAAGCACTCCTGATAAGTCCTGATACTAATCTTTTCAATATACTATTAGTTTTTAACAGTTTATCCGAAATACAGACAAGCCTACAGGACTAAGGTTTTACCAGTCTGTAGCATGATAATTTTTGTTGATAACATGAATTTACAGGTACTACTAACGCTTTCTTACAGCAAGGAACCATCGATGTACCAAAGTTGCTAATAAAATTAAAATAAGCGTGTGCGGATAATGACAGTATTGTGTGCAAGTGTACCTAACATTAGCTGGCGAAAAGCCGCATTCCTGCGCTACTGATTTTTGGAAAATGATGAATTGTGAAAAGGAGCAATCTCGACGTGACGAACGAAAAATCATACAGGAACCCCTGCTCCGCAGAGTTCCTATTGTGTTGATTTACGACAAAACCTGGAATCGCACTTCTGCTCTGCACAGTGACGTGGCAAACAGTAAAATGATACTGGAACTCCTGCTCCGCAGAGTTCCTATGGTATAGTTTTATTACAAAACCTGGAATCGCACTTCTGCCTTGCACAGCGACGTAACAAATGTAATCATACTGGGACCCCTGCTCCATAGAGTTCCTATCGCATTGATTTACGACAAAAACTGGAATCTTTTTTCTGCTCCGTAGAGCGTACAACATTATTTTATAAATATAGGTGAATATGATAATGTACATGTAGCATTTAATAAAAGCCAGGGTCGCATACCTGTTACGCAGCACGATCCAGAAATATTTTACTGTAAGGCAAGTAACCATGGAGGAACTTCTGCTCCGCAGAATTCCGGACGTATTGACCAACGACAAATAGTAGGTCGCGTTTGTTCCGAGCGACCCACTTGCAAAACCTGCTGCTTAAGGAACATTTAGTTTCCAAAAGGTTAACGAAGGTGAACTACTGCATCACATAATTCTCCGCGGAAATCGCATGTGAAAAGGGAAATCGCCCTTTTTGCAAACGGATCTAGAAATATCGACTTAAAACAGATCGTACCTCTGCTCCGCAGAACGATTTGAGTGCTTAAATGTATGCCGAGCTAACGTACTGCTACCGTGCATAATGTGAATGTGATATCACAAAATACGGATCGCACCTCTGCTCTGCAGGACGATCTCAGTGCATTAATGTATAGCAAGCCCTAGTACCGCTAGTAGGCAAAAATAAATAAAATTCTTCTACTTTGGTCAACGATCAAAGTAAAAAGGGTAACACTATTGTTTTTCATGAAAGCCTATACATATTAATAATAATATGTATGTACACAGATCTCGATTCTGCTTCGCAGATCGATCCAAGCACACCAATGTCTGGTTAGGCGTTTTTCACTGGTACCCAGCATAAAAACCTAGGAACGAGGTTGACGGGTACGTCACGACAGCCATTTTCTCAGCCCGAAAGACGATGAAACTATCGGAAGAATCTCGCGTTATTTTATGGATAAAGGCGCAGGTTTTGTTTACGTGTTAATCCATCTCAAAATCTACTCTTGATAATTTCGAGTCTAGCATCACTCAATGAAATGATGTATGCAGTTTAGTTGTCTCCATAGTTCGGAAAGCGGGGGGGGGGTGGGGTAATACTAGTGGGACCTACCCACCCAGATCAGATACATCATCAATTCACGTGGATTTTAACAAATCCCTGAATATCAAATGAGCGATAGTTCCTTATTTTACAATCACAATTTCTGATTTTAAAGCTGTTTATAAAAATGCTTTTACCATGATACTTAGATGCTACGCACCTCAAGCCATACATATTGAGACACGACAAAATGTATACACTTGTACAATGTACGTACTACACGGATGTCCCTTATCAGATATTACCCCGCTAAAGGGGTTTGCGTACCTGGAAACCTTACCCTCGCTTATTAGAACATTTAATGTCAGTGCATTAGTAATTCGGTGTAGTTTTACCATAAACGACCAGAAGTTCAATTTTTAACTCAATCGAAACGAATTCATGCACGAATTTGTAAATTTCGTCACTATAACTGTCTTCTAATGACATAAAATTAAATGTGAAATGTTAAAACCGTATTTTTACTCATAAATATTTGTGTGACACAATAAACTTATTCAGAGTTAATATTTAATAAAATATTACCAATAAATTTAAATTAACCACTGAAGTGGCACGCATCTTCAGTGGTTAAGATGCAAGAAAATGTGATCACTTGCAATATTTTTAAACATGTTACATATGAATTCGATTTGAGTGCTGTTCTGACATTCACACAAGTACCCCAGAGGAGCCGAGGAGTTCTATCATCACGCTGACGTAGGTCCACGCCCATCATCATTGTCTGTTAAACTGTAAGAAGGCATTAGGCGACCGAACGGACAAGTGCAGGATACAAATGCTATTCAAGAGTTTGTGTGCCAAAATGTTTGCATACACGTGCCTTGGTCACATTTATCACTAGCCTGCCTAAATATGTCAAGCAAACATTGACAATTATGGTACCCGTAGCTCCCACCTGGGTTCACTCGGTACCCGAAGTCAGTAACGCTTAAAGTAGTAGCCGGCAACGCTTGTAGCTACATACGCTCACTTAATGTGTGCTTTGGCATAGTTTTATTTCAACCAGGATAATTTAAAATGAATATCCATACAGTGAAACATCTGGATACAAATAGTATGATAGTCAAAATACGAATATCAGTATCTCAACAGAAGCATTTATGCTTCCTATCAGACGTACACCACGAACTATTGCATAATAAGTATAACTGCGTGGGATTCAAACTCTCTCTTCCGTACTGTGACCGCTCAATTAACTGAGCCTTTGTGATTTCGAATCATCCTGTCGATCTTCTTCATGACATATCAACCCTTTACGGGTTCACGCATTTAAGTATACACACTTCGTGAAAGTTTTAATTAGCGTGACTTAGCATAAATGTCTTTGATTGGATGTAACGTTTCATGTCGAATCGAACACAAGTGCAAAAGTCTTGCGAGTAAGACGTAATATACATGTGTAATACCGTACATGCATGTAATGTAACTGTGTACTTCGCCTCGTAGTCCTTGTAATTCTGTTTTTGTTCTGGTTTGACAAAACATAGTAAATATTTATAGCTAATGTGCATTGTACTACCTAAATGTTTAGTATGGGCAACATAGAAAACCTTAGCGGATTTTTATTGGACTCTTACGAACCATCTGCTACGCGCACAATAGTTTAACTATCATACACCTGTTGTAAATGTTAGATTAATCGCAGTACCTAAGTACTTGCTGGAAAATATCCATGTAGATGACTTTATTTTAATTGAATACTGAAATTTCCGAATATACAGAAAAGTACCATTTGGTACGTGATACCTCTAGCTACTTGTTTTTTATCATCAATATCTATAATACTCTTTGTCTATCCACCAGATAAGACATCATTTTACTATTTGCTTATGACAACATAACAGTATATTTTGATTCATTAATCACTACGTATGGTACATAAATGTATAGATCTACATGTGCTACCTATGGGATACATTTTTTATCGCAGGTGCTTACCTGCTCACTAAATAAGTAAAATCACATTGACGTAACTTGCACCACCAGGAGATAATAAACACGTCTCTCATTATATAGGCTTCGAATAACGGTACAGTGAGTTTAATAGCAACATTTTACCTGAAAATAAAATGTATATTAAACATACTTACCTTATTCGAAGCCTATAGTTTATAGTTCTACCTGGTGTCACAAAAGACAATCCAATGACGAACAAACTGGGTTTCAAAACCCAACTACCTAGGTGGCGCTAGTGACGCGTGGCAGATCGGCACAACGCAACGAATGGAGCGGAAATGGAGGGGCGTGGACCTAAACCGGAAGTCATGACTAGTACTCCGACTGGAAATGGATGCTCTCTTTCATTATATAGGCTTCGAATAAGGTAAGTATGTTTAATATACATTTTATTTTCAGGTAAAATGTTGCCATTAATTTCGTATGAAGTAATTGTAATTAAACACTGAATATTCAACTCAAAACCAACCTCAATTCTATTTTCATGGATGTTATTAACCAATAGATTAGCTTGATCTTCATCTACCTTCTTAAAATTTATATTTGGCGCCTAAAAATAATAATAATAATAATGAAACAAGGTTACACATAAGCCGTAGTCCTTAGCCTTACCAACCTAAAGTAAAGACTATGGACACTTCGATTTTTAAATTATGTGCAGTCTATAACATGTTTGTTTGTTTTTCGTGTGGCTTACACAATAGTTAGTTAGTAACACTTTTTTGCTCCAAAAAAACTAACAAATAATATTTAATAGCAATAGCTCTAAAAGTACTAATTAAAGTAAAAAATGGACTAACGACTAGCCGTGTCTCTGTAAAGGTTCGAGCTTATTTTATTTCTCTTTCTGGTGGGTTCTCAATATATGATATACTTTCGTCGTTTTCAATATTCTGTAAAAAAATGTGTAAATATTTCAAAAAATAAATAAATAAGTATATTTATACTAAAATTATATAACACCGTATTGTCAATTTCACTCAGCAAAGATGGTCGAATAATTTGTGATTCCTGTATTCTTTGTGGTGAATTAATAGTGACTTTATTTTCTTTATTTTCGTGCTAAAAAATAAATATTTATATTAACAGCATGTACTGTAACAATGTTAATAAATATCGTATCCGAAATTCTATAAATATTGAATAAGTACCATACTAACATCTTTTTTTTAATATTGACCATTTCTAAAATTAAGTCCGCTCTCCGTTTAATTTTTTCGTTGTTGAAAAATGCCCTAAATCAAAACATACACTTAGATTGAATATATAAAAGTGACATAACGCTTACTAAGACTTCAAGTTGTGTCGATAAAAAAATAATAAAATGACATAAACATAATTAGTAAAGTTAAATATTAAAAGCGTTTAATAGAATACAGACATAACTCAAACTGTATCGTGTCATTAATTTTGGATTTAAATAAAAAACTGACTAAGCTGGTGTTAAGCCACCTCAAATAGCCCAAATCTTAGCTCAAAAATGACCAAATACAAACATCGGTCACTTTACGATTAAAATTTCGACAAAATGTATAGGTACTCACTATTTAGTAAAGAAGCGGCAATTTAAGGATTCGGTCACTTTATTCGGAACGAATTAACGACCAACCAAAACCTCCGTCGACGGAACACTGAATCGGTCATTGTTGTTGCGGGGGAAGGGACAAAACGTGCAGGAGTGAAAGAGACGCAACATGTACGTTTTTCCTGTTCCAACTCGAATTCGTCAGTTTTTGATTAACTATGCAATAGATCTTGTTGCGCTGAGTCGTTTCATGTATTTAACTCAATTTACCAAAATTTCGATTTTGGTCACTTTCATTCTCACAGTGCGATTGCAAAACACGCACACAAATTTTATTCAAAATCAGTCATGTTTTACTGTCCAAAATAGTGATTCTATTTGTTTACCTTTATGTGTTTTATAAAACATAAGTTACTTACTACAAATTAACGGTTTGAAGGCTGTTCTGTTATCTTAAAAGTGGCGTTAGTGGCGACGGAGAGAACATTTATATGTTGAAAATACTGTTTTGTAAGACACTGTGTTTAATTACTGTTGAGGTGAGTATGCGAGGTGAGTATAAGCCTAGAGGCGAGGTGGCCCAAAGGCGAGGTAGCCCAGAGGCGAGGTGGCCCAGAGGCGAGGTAGCCCAGAGGCGAGGTGGCCCAGAGGCGGTGTGGCCTAGAGGTGAGGTGGCCCAAAGGCGAGGTGGCCCAGAGGCGAGGTGGCCCAGAGGCGGTGAGGCCTAGAGGTGAGGTGGCCCAAAGGCGAGGTGGCCCAGAGGCGAGGTGGCCCAGAGTCGAGGTGGCCCAGAGGCGAGTTGACCCAGAGGCATGATGATACTAAGTTTAGAATACCAATTAATGAGAGGTGGTGGCTATTTGTTATTCCAGACGATCGTACAGACGAGAACGGCGCGGTGGCTGTTTTGTTTGAGTACGTAGTGTGGAGGCCATTATAATTTGAGATTCCTTGTAAAGAGAAATTTAAAGGTGCTTATTTATAATAGCGTAAAGAACAACATTTCGAAGAAAGTTGTTGTAATGTAGAGTGTATCATAGACAAAGCTTGGTCAGGAGTGGCCGAACTATCTCATTCAAAATTCTGTGTTCTTTACAGATTACGATGATGCCATTCATATCACACGAGGACGTGTGAAGTATCAGGATGGCCGTATCGGAGGAAGTGTCAAGTCGTCTTCATTGCTGTTTAAATAGCGTTTAATATTAAAAGTTGATTGGCTTCAATTTAAATATTTTGTAAAACCTAATTTAATTTAATATGATTTCTGAAATGGTTTACTTTGTGTAAAATCCAACCAATTTATTAAAAGTTATGATTCTTGCAATTTACGTCATAGCTAATCAGAGCAGAGGGCCAGCCGCTCGACCTGAAATTTAGAAAAGAAGGAGCTAAACAAACTAAGTAGGAAAGAAAATACGAGTTTAGGATAGTGAAGCTACCTATATAGGGTGTAGAAACGTGCTGAGCCGAGCCACACAAAAGCCAAACTAGTGTAAAAGTATCTAAGAATGGAAAACAAATGGTTTAAAAGATGCGCAGGTAATAAAATAACTATTGATAAATAAGTATGTATAACTAAATGAGCAGCGACGCTTGAACAAAAGGTGTGCAAGCCGTCGACAGAGATAAGCGAATTACGTAATCAACATCGTTAGCAGATGCTATTGAAATGAAATATCGAATGACTCACAGAATTGAACTTGTATACCTGATTCAAGTAGGTACGATACTTTTACCACTACACCACAGGGGAAAATTTTTTTTTTTTTTTAGAAGAAATGTAGAAACGACTTAGTGTTGTTTACAAAGTTATAAGATTATACAATTATTGTTTATAGTTTATTTGTTTTATATCTTTGATATTCCATGCCCCCAGCGGTTTACCCGACAAATCAGCAAGTTTGTAAACTAAAGTTGATTTTTTTGACACAATTTTGCATTTCAGAAATTTAGGAGCTAGTTTTTTACAAAAATATTTATCTTTGTCGCTCAAATAGAATGTTCGTCTCCAAACAATATCGCCTACATTGAATTCTGCCGGTTTACGGCAAAGATTGTAAGAAGTGCAGTTACGCTGATGAGCGGATAGCAAAGCCGCCTGTACCTTTTCAAAAATAGAAGATAAGTAACCAAGCGATTCCGCGTAACTGTCACGCGGCTCGTGTACCAAGTTGAGATCTATATCACAGTCGATATGGCGCGATCCACATGTTATCAACTCGCGACCGTAAACAAGAAATGACGGTGAGAAACCGGTTACTTCATTCACAGCACAATTCAATGCGAATTGAATTTTAGAAATTAATGTGTCCCAAATTCTTTGGTCGTTATTAATAAATGTAGAAATAACTGTAATTATAGTTTTGTTATAGCGTTCGACGGTATTAACCTGAGGGGTATAAAATGGAGTATAGTGTAAATTTGGAATTTTGTATTTCGATATTAAGTTTTTAAATTGTGTGCTAATGAATTGTTTACCGTTATCAGTTAAGACAGTTAAAGAAATACCATGTACTAAAAAAACATTATCCTCTAAAATTTTTGTTATTATTTCGGCTGTGGCACGTTTTATAGGGAAGAGTAAACAATATTTAGAGAAACAACAACAGACCACAAAAATAAAAGTGTTTTGTTTTTTGGTAGGAGGCAATGGACCAATTAAATCGCATTTTATCATTTGGAAGGGTTTAAGACAAGACTTAGGTCGACCCATATGGCCTAAAGTGTCATGATTCTGATGTTTGTGAGCGATGCAATCATCACACGAATTTACCGCCTTGACAACGTCCGAGTACATGCCTGGCCAATAGTAGTTAAGAGCGACACGCTTATATGTTTTGAATATACCGAGATGACCAGCTGTGGGCAAAGAATGATTTTGTTTAATGACATCAGATCTTTCTTCAGATGGCACAACTTTCTTCCATTGAAACTCTCTAGTAAGAGGATTAAGACTTTTTTTGAAACGGTATAATTTATTATTAATTACTTGATAGTCCACAAAAGAGGATGGGGATTGGGAACAACCATTAAAAATATTTAAGTACCACGAATCATTTGTAGTTATAGTGTTAGTAAAAATTTGAGAATTACACTCAGTAGACAAGACATTTAGAGAACGGGAAAGAAAATCTGGCACGACGTTATCAGAACCATGACGATGCCTTATTTCAAAGTTATATGAGGAAAGACGAACTCCCCATCTGGCCAGTCGGCCAGTAGGATTATTGAGTGTAAGGAACCACTTGAGCGCGGCGTGATCGGTCTAAAAAATATTTTTTTTCCATTTTCTACATAGCAACGCCAGTGCTCGATGGCGGACAAAACAGCCAGAGCTTCACGCTCGGTAGCACTATAGTTTCTTTCTTGATCCGTAAGGGATTTACTATAGTAAGCTTTGACTTTTTCCTCCCTCTTCAAGACCTGACAGAGAACAGCACCAATGCCAT
Organism: Acrobasis repandana; assembly: GCA_963576875.1. NCBI lineage: Eukaryota > Metazoa > Arthropoda > Insecta > Lepidoptera > Pyralidae > Acrobasis > Acrobasis repandana. The sequence goes on from OY756245.1 coordinate 3,633,782, forward strand.
AGTCACTACTATCGGCATGAATTTCAAAAGGCTGTGTGTAATCTGGACCAGACAACACAGACGAAGAAGCCAAACAATCCTTTAATTTATTAAAAGCTAGATCAGCCTCAGGTGACCAACTGAATGCAGGAGACTTTTTACCGTTAGAGGTTAGTTTATTTAAGGGAGTACCCAACTCACTAAAATTAGGTATAAATCTTCTATACCACGACGCCGCACCAAGAAAACGGCGGACTTCCTTTTTGTTAATAGGAGTAGGATAGTTTGTTATTGATCCTACTTTTTCCGGATCGGCGTGGAGACCCTTCAAGTCAACAATGTAACCCAAGTATTTTAGTTTATTTCTAAAGAATTTACATTTGTCAAGTTTAATAGTTAGGTTAGCGTACTTTAATTTGTTATAGATTTTATTTAAGAGTGAAATATGGTCTTCGAACTACTCTGAAATGCAAATAATATCGTCAACAAAACAGAACACTCTGTTTTCGAACTCTGGACCATAAAATAGAATGTCTGCCAAACGCTGCTGAGTCACAGGTGCGTTAGTCAGCCCAAATGCCATTGATTTAAAATGAAAAGTACCTCTAGAAGGAACGTAGAAGGCCGTCTTGCAACGATCTTTTTCTTTTATTAAAGTCTGCCAAAAACATTTAGATATATCTAAACTAGAAATATATTTTGCATCCCTTAAGTTGTCTAAAATTTCTGAAACATACGGTAAATTATAGGCATCTTTTTTTGTTACAGAATTTAATTTACGACTGTCAAGACAAACGCATTTCGCCATTCTTTTTAGGAGTTAAAATTACAGGATTAGACCAAGGACTTTCAGAAGGTTCGATCACATCTTCTTTAAGCATTTCGTCGACGAAATTTACCAAAATGCGTTGCTTCTCGGGAGACATACGATAGTAACGCTGCCGAATTGGAGGACTATCCCCCGTATCGATCGAATGAGTGATAAGAGAAGTACGACCCAGACCCCGCTTTTGATAAGAAATGTCGGTAAATTTAGAAATAATATTCTCAGCGGTAGCTCTCTGCTCGTCTGTTAAATGGTCGAACGGTACAGTGGCCCCACGTTGGGCGCCACTGTACCGTTTCGGTTAGTAAAGCCTAGATTTAGGATCTAGGAAGATAGATGAGATAAAAGAAAGACCAGATATCGGCAAATGAGATAGGTATAATGAACAACTATTACATTACATTAGTTATAAAAAAATCACAAGAACACTAGGTACAGATTAGGTAGTCAGTGTCGTGAGTTATAGGCACTAGATCAGTTGAGTAGCCCTTCTAGGTAGAAGAACTACTTAGCTTCAGATGCTGCCGAAGACGAAGAGGGAAGAGGACGAGCACCGGCCGCCGCGCCTTATATATGGGCATGGCCCCCCCCGCTGCGCCTAAGAGGAGCGGAGGGGTGCTGGAGCCGATGTCACAACTGTCAAATAGTGCACGGACGGGCAAAGTGATACGCTCTCGTTGTCATCTTGATCAAAGTCTACTGAGCCAACGTTTGTCCTCCATGCCGCTGGTGCTTCTGTGAGAGGGATAAAGGACGAGAGTGTGGGCCAGGGCGCGGTCGTGGGCGGCGTAGGGGTGCTGACAGGCTTTAGCGTGACCAAATGCATCAGCATAAGCTCAAGCGTGACCAGAGGCGCCGGCATAGGCTTGACCACAGGGCCGTGCGCAGGTTTTAACGTTATAGATTCGTGCTTCCTTCGTTTGGTATCTTTGTTTCCTTCCTTTTTTTGTTTTTGTTTCCTTTGTTTGGTAAGGTGGGGACCTTCAAAGTGGGTCCTTACCGCCGAGCTCCGAGCAACGTTCAGCTTCACTGTCTGTTTCACCCAGCGCTCTATATTGTGCCTGGTGTAGAATGCCTCCTGACCGTCAGATTTTGTTTTATGTTGTATTTTCGCGTCTTTAGCCGGTGGCTTTTCTCTTGCTGTAAAAATAAACTTATATTGAAATCAAGGCAAAATATATTTTGTTATACGATTTCAATAAGTCTGATATACTTTATAAGGACAGATATGAAGGAACGGGGGGCTAGTGCAATTATGGTGAATGACAGAAAGAAGTGGAAGCAGTTGACACATGGCGGAATAGCAGGGCGGCAAATATTTCGTCGATGAAAAAATCTTGTTCGGCGTGATCTTGGAACTCTTCTTAAAGTGACAACTTCTTTAGGCGCGTTGGTCATTTTTTGAGATGGGAAAAAACCATTGAAGTCGCGACACCGTTACCGTAACCGACACCCACTTGTTCACTTTTATCGGCACTCCACTGTATTTCATTGAATTATGTGACATAAAAGAGAGCAACAAACAAAAATAAAATAAAATATTTAAAAAACCTATACCTATTATAAAATCTTAAATTAGTCAATACGCCAACGCGTAGCTATCGTTATATTACAAGCACGCCGATCTGACTGGAGGCGTAAGGGGTAAGTAATGTAACAAATAAACACAAAGTATATATATTTTAAGATAAATATCAACGAAATATATAATTTTGGTCAGTATAATTATCAATTGAGATAAAACTCAAAAGAATTAAGTTTAAAAAAATAAAATCTTTTATTATAACAATTATTCAACATATCAAACCCTTATTATACCGTTTTATTATTATAACATTTAACAAATCGATTAGTTGTTATGTATAATAAACGTTATATATACATATTATTACGCCTAATAATCATTGGTTATACGAATAACTTAACCTATAACCTATAGGTTTTCCCTAACCTAGTAAAATGGATAGAACCGACCTAGTTGGTCGCAGTTCTAACATAACAAAAAAAAAAATAATTGTGAAACATACAAAATGCGCGCGCATTTTGTATGTATCACAATTTTTTTTATTTATTTCATACTTTGTCCTAATAATTACATACAATAAAATATTGTAATATGAGGTTAATTACTTTTTGTTTTACTTTCCGTTTCCTGTACTAATAAAATCGATTACCTACATCTTTGTTTGAATGATGCACCTTTTGCTGGCTACTCCGCATTTTTTACAAGAAAATGAAGTTTAAGAGCTTGCGCGAATTTGAATTATTTCGTACTACATTTCAAACACCAAAAAGGTTTTACTCTATTTTATTCCTAAGTATTCTATTCCCGATCTTTTCGGTGTGGCCCTCGTATTACTAAAATAATTCAAATTCGCAAAATAGACATGGGTCTTAATTAGCTGGTATTTTTTTCAGTTATATATTTTTAATAGGTAAACACATTTTGATTTCTATAGATTTTAATTGATATGAGTAGATTTTAGATTGATATTTATTTAAAATAGTATACTTTTTGAATGGTATACATTTTGGCATGTATACTGCACAAGTTGTAAAACAGGTGATATTTAGTGTTCATAAACGTTATAAAAAATGGGTTTATGCTTTTCGAATTAAAAAAATTATGAATATATAGCTTTTAAGAATATAATCAGTAATGATTATGTCAAGTTCACATTATATCTTTTGAACTTTATTTAAATTAAAATATATAATTTGTTATTATATCAAACAATACGCACCCACGGGGAAGCGCGAAGGAAGGTAAGGGCCAACTCGAAGTAAACGGGTAGTACACATATAAATACACTATCACTTTTTCCTAACAGGTCCCTTCGATTTCCTTAGGTGTAGGAGACCAAGGCATGTGCTCAACGATCCGGACGACCCCATTAGTCGTGCGATTCCCCCCGCCGTAGAGTCACCTACGCAACGCTTCTTCTATGGGGGAGTGCAGCCGACATTTAAACCTTTTTTTCTTATCAAAAAAGAGCAATTCGTGCTATTTCCGGTTTAGGATCGAGAGACTCACTGAGGGAATTATTCAAGGAAATAGGTATACTTACTTTTGCATCACAATTCATATTTGAAAATATAATGTATGTAAGGAAAAATATTTCCATGTTCAATAAAGTAAGTGATTTTACAGATAGAAATTTACGTAATAAGAATGACTTAGTTAGCCCGTATTACAGGCTGAATACAGTCAGTAAGTCTTTTATGGGGAAGTGTATACTTTTTTATAATAAATTGTCAAAATCGGTCCTTGATATGCCAGACAGAAAATTCAAAGCTTATGTAAAGAAAGTACTTTGTGAGAAGGCTTATTATAGGACCGATGACTATCTTAAAGACAAAAAGGTCTGGCTTGAGCTTGGCGCGGGTCCCTCTTAAAGGTTTGTATACTTAGACATGTCATAATTTAGGTACATTGGTACATACTAAATTTACAAATTGACATTATTTTAAATTTCGTAATTCTTATAATTCAATTTAATTATGACATAATAAACAATGTAATATCTGTCCATCTATATAACTAATTTTAAGTTTTTAGTTTGTTAGTTGACGTCTTTGGAGAAAACGTGCAGTGCAGTTTGTTGCCGCTTCTTCTGCACTTGCGCCTAGGAAGCGGCGTAAACTTAGCTTTAAGTAACGATTTGACGTCAACATTTGTGCAAAACAAAACAAAACAAAACAAAGTGACTATTATTAAGAGATAATATAAATATCCTATGATAATTAAGATATTTTGAATTGAATTGAAATTGAAATTGAACGCAGGCACAGAACAAACATTAGCTCGATCACGAATCCCACTCGCCGGCGAGTGCGGATCAGAAATAGAAATAGGACTGGCGCGTTCACGAGGTACCGAACGGTACCCGGACGCTTTTCATGACCCGGATCTCAGTGACGCCCAAAGCCGAGGTTCGTTCCCACCCGGTGGGAGCCCTTTGTGCTGTCACTTTACGGTGTGGACAACATCTTGCAAAATGTTGGTCCCGCCTTAAACCCGTCGCGCCCGGTGAGCTGTAAAATGCTTTTAGCATACAGCGTAATACTTCGTTCGAAAAAAATCCTAACGGGGTAGACAGACCCATAAAACCCGAAAACCACGTTTATCCACGTGTAGGTCCAAATAAAGTTCTTAACTGGACAAAACGATGGAAAATCAAACTTAACGAGTCAAAATCAATTCAATCATTCTGCTCTGTGCGAGCGTTGAGTGTGGTGGTGTATAGCTAACGTTATTTGCGACAAAAATATATAGAATTACGTGCGCTCAAGTTTCAACCGTGTGCCTTATAGTATTACAAGTGAGAATCGCGTGTCTGTGAAGTTTATCTGTGCAGTTGCTCATCCCCGTCACTTGCAATGGACTTACAATTACAACACCCACCGCCAAGCGGCAGGTGCCCATCGGATTCTAATATTCCCAATTCGATCATGGATGAGAGGGACGTTCATTTCGGAACATCGAAACGTAAACAACTTGATCCCGACATGACATATCTGGATGAAAAATTTAACAAACAATTATCAGTATGGGTTGAGAGGATCATGAACTGCGTGAGTAAAGCGGTCAGTACATCGGTCTCCTGTGAGATGGCTGGCATCTCTGAGAGTCTTAGCGAGATTAGTAATAATGTGAAAGAACTCAAGGCTGATAACTTGGACATGCGCCGGTCGCTAACTGAAACCAATCAGCAACTATGTGAAGTAAAGAAAGCAGTAAAGTACACGTCTGAATGTCAAGAATCATTTGATGAAAGGTTGAAGGCGGTGGAGACAGGTACTTCTCAAAATAGTGGCCTCACTACACAGGTCCACTCGCTTGAACCTAAATTATCCAATTTAAAGCAGCAGCACAGAATACATAAGAGTCAAACAGAATGGTATCTCACAGCGTCTCCCGCAAATTGGCGTCCCCGCACCTCCTCCCCGCACTTTGTGAGCTTTGACGGCTCCAAACGGCTCCAGGGTTTAATTACTAGCCGCACGCAATACGAGACGTGTGTTGTCTTGAGAACTGTCAACCAATAGTAACCATCATAGTGAGAAGGTGCGCGTATAATAATTGTTTATCCACCCAATACGCTAAAGAACGTATATTTCATACATTTCCAAATGATGAAAACAGGTAAGCAAAGCAACAATATAATTTCACGTTATTACCCAGCAACCATCTTGATATATATACCCTTCTCGCTCTCTCGCATTGGCGGGAGATACACAAGAGCGAGATTGTAACATTACCGGATTGCTAATAAGCAATCCGGTAATGTTACATAGGCTCCTCGCTCACAGGTAATCACATACACGCAGATGGCAACTAGATTTCCGCGGGTTATAGTGCTAAATGCCATTGTTGACAATGACAACTTGACATGCTGTATGTAAGCGTGATAAACATTTGTTTATTTTTATTGAATTTATTCATATAATTACCGTATAGTTTTGCGCCGAAAATGCAAATTACTATATTACAATAGTGAATTAGAGAAATTAGTGCGTTACATTATAAATGACTCAATAATAATCAGTAAAGTGAACTATAGGTGAAATGGACAATAGACATAATGAAAAATATTTGTGAAGTGATATTACTCGTACGTAGCTGTTTCCGACTTTTCTGTAACATTTAATACATATAAAACAGAATATTTTTTACGTCATAGTGTTCGCAAATCTTCCGGTATGGAAAAATATAATCGTAAATATGTCGAACTCGTTAGTAGGTAAGTATTAAAATAATTCTGCGGTACGACCCTAAGTATAAAACTCACACATCGACGTGTGTACAGATAAATTGTTTCGTTTGTAGTAGTAGTAGGTATACATGTTACTCTGAATCAATGGAGAGTCAAACCAGTGGCAGCAGGCTAGACAGTCCAACATCGAAATCTCCAACTTGCCTGAGAGACGAAACGAAAATCTAATAGGTGTCTTGGAATGCTTAGGTAACTACATAAAACATCCGATACGTCCCGGCGACATCATCGCGGCACACCGGGTACCCCACGCTGATCCAGCCAATAGGCGGCCAAAAAATGTCATTGTAAAACTCTCCAGTAGGATCCTACGGGACAATATAATATCAGCTTGTCGTGCCGTTAAGGGAATTGACACACTAAAACTTGGTATTCCTGGATCATCAGTGGTTATTTACGTAAATGAGCACCTTACGCTAACAAATAAAATGCTATTTCGTGAGTGCCGTAATGCGGCTAAAAAGCTGGACTAGCAAGCAACTAGTGGGTCAAGCATGGGACCATACTCGTTAGGAAGACGGACACTTCTACAGTTCTTGCTGTTCGCTGCGTCCAGGATCTTACCAAAATCAAGTGATGGACATTTAGACCTACATATGTGTTATATTTTAAGTGCCTTTATGCTAAACAGTTTAGCCCATTGCTTCATTCAAAAAGGAAATTTTATTTTTGTTATAATTATAGGTTTAGCATCCTACTTGCATCAAAACAAAATAACAAATAAATTTGCAAATTATTTACCAAAATAGATATTTAATATTTGTACATAGTAACAATCTAAACTGGCTACAATGTTGGAGGTTACCTAATGAAAGTTCTGCCTTAATTTATTTACATTTAAACTATAAACATACCGCTAAACATATCTATGGTCAATTGTATTATGTTGCTGTTATGATCTCATTGGTTTTCCCACAATTCGAGGGACCGCAAATAATACATCGAATAGTATTAGGTAGAAGGTCACCATGTCGGGAAACATCTACTTTTTCATCTGGACATAATCTACTCAATTGTAAAGTTTGAGATTGTTTAACGAATTTCATCCTTTTAACCACTAAGACTGTTTTTTATTAAATGTTTTTCAATTGTAAAGCAATGAATATATATATTCGAAACGAACTGACTTTGTGAATGCTTAGCTCTGGAAACTCTTATACCTGAGCACCATGATATATAAGTGATTCAGTTACAATTTTGATCAGTTATTGTAAAGTAGTTCGGAAAACAGGGTATCAGTTGACATGGCTTTGAATATTGGAGATCACATGGATATAATAATTACTTCTAGGAGAATATTTAGCATTCACATATTAGTAGGGAGAAATTGGAGTTTTTGGATACAGGAAATCCAAAAACTCCATTTTCTCCTTTGAATTAATGGAATTGAGTATCAATCCATTTTCTCTTCTGAATTATTCAATTGAATTACGAACTTGTGTATGAACATTACGTACTTCGGTCTTACGCTTCAGTCAAGAGACTACGAGTTTTCTATCTATTTCACGGACTTCCAATCGAATTTTAGATGGTGATGGTTGCCATTTGTGAAAGGTATTAGAATAGCATCATATTGTTCATAATTTATAATATTAACTATGCAAAGACCACATAGTTCGTTACACTTTCAGTCAAGACTACTATATTTACATCCATTTGGGCTTCCAGTCACATTTTATGTCGATGAGCATTTTTGGAAACGCATCTTCCACTTCAATCAGGTCTACTTCTTTTCCATTTATTCGGGTGACTTCCAATCGAATTTTAGACCATAATGTAGCGTATTTCTGCGAAGGTATTATAATAGCATCATATTGCTCATAATTTATAATTTTAACTGTGTGAAGACCAAGTAGTTTCTCAGAAGTAATTATTATATCTAAGTAATCTCCAATATTCAAAGATATGTCAACTGATCCAGTGACAATCATTTTCACTATGCGAATGTCACATATTTTTCTCTTATAAATGAGCACTATATCCATGTGATCTCCAATATTTAATGACATATCAACTGAATCGATGAACAGGTAAATATTTTAAAATAACTGATACCCTGTTTCCCAGACTACTTTACAATAACTGATTAAAATTGTAACTGAATCACTTACTTATATCACATCGTTTGGGTAGATTGGATACTATGGGTTGACTGCCTTTATATTTTAAACAAGGTGTTTTAAATTTATTCAATCATTTTTTTTTTAATTCCATTCATCGATTTTAACACTGTTTGGGAAATAATACAAGGTATTACATTTTTAAATATTTATTTCGATTTTATCATAATTTTCTTTACACCATTTATACAAACTATGTACATTTTTATAAGCACAGATATTGTTATGATAGACACAGGTTTGAAGATCCGAAAAATATTTTTCATACAATGTTTCAAAATTAGGACAGACAATTCCTTCTAAATTATACACTTTACTGGTATCTAACATATCTTTAAGCCATACTGTTTTTTCATTACCTTTAGTAAAAATATTTTTGCCTTTAAAAAATTTATTATACTAGACTTATAATTATAGTAAGGTACAAAGCCTTCATTCCATAAAATTCCTCTATTTCTTTCAATCCATGCTACATTTGAACGTTCCTTTTTTGTTAAATCATAAAATGGGTAGGGAGGCTTTATTAATAATATCATCACATGTGATTTCAATAAAATTGCTATTTCTTTGGGAATGAATTGGTTTTTCTCATTCTTGAAACCTTGAACATCAACAATTACATTCATGATATCTTCCGAACAATACTACTCAGAGGTTTATATTCAAAAAGTCGATCGTTTATGATCAAGCAGTATCCTGTTGTATCTTCAGGTATGTCTTCAGAACACTCAATTTCTAAACGCACATCTACTGGTCCAGTCTTTAGTGAATCGTTTTGTCTTGAACAATCAATAACGAAAAGTGGAGCTTTTTCTTTGAATGACAGCAAATCAAGCAGAGGGTCTGGACTGAAGCCATAATAAGACTGACGGAAATTCGTATACATTTCATATAATATACTGTATTTTCCTTGATCAAATTTAAGATTAAGTGATTCATAGGGAAAATATTGTGAATTTAAAAACAGTTTAACATTGGTAACATTACAATGATCAAACACTGAAGAACTATTAATAGAAACATCTTTTCTATTACTTTGCAAACCGAATATAACAAATCTTGGTTTTTCTAATTAAGAAGCAGTTTTGATAGACCATGAATGTTTTGTTGTTTTGGGTAATAATGGATATTCATACAAATCCCAATTTCTGAATGCAAGATGTATGGGACGATCTTTTTCTAGGTGTTTCAGTAATAAGAGTCTACAACGATCGGAAACTTTAATATGCGGCACTCGCCATTGTACCTTCTGTATATCTATACGGATATTATTTGTTTTTTCAGTGGTTACACAATTTACAGCAGAACTGCTTCTTTGTAATATAAGTTCTTGTCTACAATTGATAATGATTTTATTATAATCTTCTGCGAAACCCAATACTTTGTTTAATGGGAGAACTATGCAGAAGTTTCCATTTGTTTGCTTTATTCCGCCCACTTTCCGACCCCACACCTAAGCGGCTCTATTTTCCCCTTCATTCATTGAAATGTATGATTTTATTGTAGTGGTGATTCCAGCATTTTTTATGCGATCTATTTCAATACCATTCAGTTCATATCTTATGTCTTGAAATAAAAATGGTATTGCATTGTTAATAAAATTTACTTCTTTTTTAGATATTTTTCCTGTTGCATCAGCACCACTTACATTCACATGACCCTCTATGTAAATTGAACTACCGGATGGTAGCACATATACATCTTGCTGATGAATAGGTATTCTAATTTCATCGTAATCCTTGAAACTATTGTTATAAGGATTATAGCTATGTATTTCATAGCTTTCTATTGAATGATCGTGATGTGGTAAATCCGTAATTTGTAACATTTTATGATTTAAATCCAAGAGCGCGAAGAAATATTATATTTTAATTTTTTAAAGTAATAGCTTTTTTCACCTAACCACTGCTCGATAGTAGTCTTCTTTCTTTCGATATAGGAGGTGAAATGATCTGTGTTAATTATAAATAGCTGTTTTATCTTATTTTAAGCATTTTTACACTTTGTATCCAAGAGCAAGAAGAAATTTTTTATTATTATCCGTAATTTTTTTTGCTTTAAAACCTTTTCGTCTTACTTGCTTCGTTATAGGTGAAAAAGTTTTCAATTTCTTTTGTACAATAGGAGTTTTATTAAAAACGATCATTTCAAATTTATGTACTTATTTCAAATATCAAATTTAAAATAATATGTAGTTAACGCGAGATACAGTAACAGACTGATTCATAAATAAACCAGTAACCATATTTATTTTTTAATTTTACGAATTTTCCAAAATGATTTAAGAAATTTTAAGCACAGATGCCCGCAATCAAATAAATTACTCCCTTGAAAATTATCATAATTGTATCGGATGTTGTCACCCACATATTCAACAAATTCTTTAGGCGGTTTCAGATTTCCGTAACTGTCAAAGTATTCAATGTAATCGTTTATTTTTGCGTAGGCTACCCAGTGAGTACCTGGATTCTCAGAAAAATCTAAATTGATAACACCACACTCCATTTTTGATGGTTTCTCAGGTAATTCATCTCTCATAAATACACCGCGAAAAAATGGAATATCTTTCGAATGCTTTATTATATCAATATTGGTTAACGCTCTTCTAGGCAGCCTCATATTTAGTTTTTTTGTGTCATGACATAGATTCTTAAACCATCTTTGTAAGGTTTTAAATGTAATCCTTTTCCAACGCACACTGACTCCATTTTACTATCTTGTCTTTTTGATTTTAAAAGTTGTTTCCTTCCAGATATATATTCACTGATAGCTTTTGCGATTCCAGCAACACCGTCAGCTAAACCACCCGCTGCAGATAATCCTGCAAATATAGGGATAAGAGGGAGAAACCCACCAGTTTTAGGTACAGGTATAACTCTTGGTATTTTGACAGGTAAGTCTGCAGCCAGTTCTTGAGCTACTGCGTATGCCAATTCCATTAACGCTTTGTTACATTTGGGTTTTAGATTATTAATATGTCTTTTAGTGTGAGACACAATACTTTTGAAGGTTTTTTTTATACCACGCCCAGTTTTATTTGTTTCTTTCTCCGAATTGGCGGGTATGATTTTTTTACTTCTATTTTTTTCACTAATTTGGCGTATTCTCGTCATTATGATGTCTATCTTGTTTAACGAATAATACACGAATGATTTTAAACAATAAAAAAACTTGTATTTAAATACATTCTTTTATTTTGTAATTATCATCGTCTTCAAAACGTTCGTCTGGTCTATCCAACTATTCTCACAATTTGGAAGTCCTAACCATTTAACATATACTCTGTTTCCTTTTTTTTCAAAACTTTTTCAACTAAATATACATCAGGGTGCTTAGTCTTTTGAATTTCTTGAGAATAAAATGCTCCTAAAATTGGTCTTGACCGAGCATCTTCCAATAAATAAGTTACAGGATTAGTGGGTTGTACCATGATAATTTTAAATATCTCTGTAGACCAATTAGGGGTGTATCCCATTTCAAAACAGGCTTTGTGTTTACATATTCTTACAAAATCTCCTACCCAAAATTTTTTACATCTTGAATTTTTTTTTGATACTGAAATATTCTTATACTTTTGTAATATAGTGTCTTTATTATTATGATCAATTGAAGCAGGATTAACGCCGATAGTTCTATGAAGAGTATGATTGTATTTGTGTACTACATCAATGAGCATACCGTCAATCCATTTTTTAACGTTCTTATAAGTCTTTCCACGATCGAAGCTTTTTTTGCAGAGTATGTTGAATAATGATGAATGTTATATTTCTTTGTAATGTTTTTAAATTTATCATTATAGAATTCTGCCCCCAAGTCTGTTTGCAAATTTTTAGGCGTACGTCCTTTTTCTTATAACGTTTGGAATGCTTTAGAAACGACTTCTTTATTTTTTTGCTTTAGTGGAATTGCCCAAGCATATTTCGAGAAGCCGTCAATTATTACTAATATGTATTTATATCCAGCATTTACTTTCGCCATATTCTGCATATCTATCAAATCTGCTTGCCTTAGATCATCTATGTCCTTGAGGATTACATGTCTTCTAGGAAAGTTTACTCTAGCATTTTTATGGATTTCATTTACAACATCTGATTTGCTCATAATGCTTGACGTTTTATTAGGCACAGTATTTTTTCAAGTTGTTGTTCTTTTAACTACAGTAAACTTTTAATTACTAACCTATATATAACTATGCTAGGGCTTTTATTCTTTTATAATACCAGCTTCTTTTAATTCCTCTATGATTGATATAATTTCATTGTCATGATTAATATTTCCAGCACTTTGTGATGCTATTAATAATTTTAGCCTTTCAATTAGTTCATTAGGATCATCCTAGTATATATAATTTGTATTCTTTTTATATGTTTTCAAATGAGGTAAGTTTCCACCAACTTTAGACTCTAATATTTCTTCAGGGTCACTTGCAACAGATGTCTGCTGTGAAAACAGTGGTTTAATAATCTGACAATATTTCAATCCTTTGTCACCTTTTAATTGACCATTAGAGCAATAGTCTCGTCTGTGTGCATTTGTACTTTCCAGCATATCTTTATATACAATTTTATCTTCGATGGTTACTAACTCTAGGTTGGGTTTATTGCGTATCAAAAGTTCTTTTAAACCTGGTGTCAATTGGTACTTAATGTTATTGATGGTGGCTATATACATTTTTTTATTAGCTGAAGAATTTCCCGTTATTGATAAATGCACATTAGCGTTTCCCATCATAAGTTTTTTATTTTCACTGCGAATTCCAAATGGTACATTCATATCATCATATATTTCCATCATATCTTCTTTTTTGAGTGAAATAAGTGTGTCATTCGATGATTTATTCGGTGTTCTATAGTCATCAGCGTCATCATAGTAATTTGATTCTTCAATTGAGTCCTTTTTAAAAAAGTCTTTGAAATCTTCATATTCTATAGATGAGTTATTTAAATCTTCTATAGTGTCATTCCTGTTTACACTTTTGTTAAAAATATTATCATCAGTAGGATTGTCATTTACATTTTGATTTATTTTAATCAGTGTTTCCAGAGGTTCAGTAATAGGTTTAAATGCTTTTTTAAGTTTCAGATTAACTACATCTTCATCGTTTTGGATCATTTTTATTTTATTTTTTATACTATTTACTGATTTAATCAGTTCCTCTTTTATATTTACCTCCATTGTATCTTAATTAATATTCAAGTGTTATATTGAAGTACTAAACTTGGAATGAGGTATTCTAAATAAAAATCGCTTTATATGGGTTTCTAAAAATATATGTACATGTCAAAGCCTCGTCTATACCTTCCTTTATTCAGTTCACAATCTTTATTTATCAATAAAAAATCGAATTGATTTTTCCATATTGTAAAACAAAGTTTTTTAAATTGTAGCCAATTTATATCTGTATTCACATGTTCTTTGTATATATGTTTTAAATTGGTATCGTCTTGTTTAAATATTATTAGTAGATTTGCATTATCTCTCAATAGTTGTTTAGGAACCTTAGAATAGGTTTGTGTTAAATAAAAGCTATCTATCTGTCTATGTCTTCCCATAGAAAAGTAATTTCTTATGTTTATTTGATTTTCGCACGCAACATCGTCAAATATCATAATTGAATTCGATAAAGCATCATTTGGATGAAGAACTTCTTTGCTATCACTGAAAATAAACATTTTCGCTCCAGGTATCATTTTAAGAACTTGTCTTAAAAAACGATACTTTGATTGGAAAGCTGTCTTTGAGTATAAATAGATATGTTAAAATTTAACACCATTTTCATGTATTAACAAATTAAGCATAAGGTTAGTTTTACCACAATTAGAAGGACCGCATATTATACAACGAATAGTATTTGGAAGCAGTGTGCTATGTTTTATTGATTGAGCATGATTTTCCAATTTAATATTATTTACTTCAAGAGTCTGAGTTTGCTTGACAAACTTCATGAAGGCAACTGTTGAGTATCTGAATCGTTGTTATCTTTTTATAGGCACTCTTAAGTAAAATCTAGGTCTCTTAAAAACAAAAACTGCATACAATACATGTATGTGTGTGTGTGTGTGTGGGTGATGGGGGTGTAGACATTTGATTTGTAAGCATATTTAGTAATTGATTTTTAAAATTAAAACTTAGCGTAAGTGCAAGGAGAGTCAGTTAGTCTATAGCTTTCGCTCGCAACATATCATTTATTTGTGTCTATAATATTTTTACTTATTTTAAATTAGTCGGTACGTAAATTTATTACCTAATAATAAAAATTAGTACGTCATTGCATCATACGTATATTGAATAAAATCACTAATTACCTCATTATTGTAACAGAAATGTCGAATACATCTCATGTTGATAATGAAGATAATCTATTTACAAATCCATTTCATTATACTCAAGATTTATCTACATACTTTACCAATTATAATCTTGAAAGCCATAAGCAAGAAGAACATGAAACAGAACAAACTAACCAAATTCAAAAATCATCTCGGAAAAAGAATTGCAATATAAAGCGGATAGCGCCACCACCACCACCACCCCCGTCATCACCATCCCTGCCATCAACATCGTCTTACATTATTCGTAAAGATTCTCAAAAAGGCCATCATATAATTAAAATTAACATAGAATCTTTAAACGGCTCTAATACTAATACTGGTATCAGTGTCCAATATGTTGTTGTAGATTTATATGATGAAATTATGGATGTAACAGAAACTGTGATTAAAAAAATTGTAAAAAAGTTAAGCGAACCGAATTCATAAAATCATTGTTGAATTGTAATTGTATTATTTTGAAGAAATTGTACTTTATAGAACTATTATTATTTTTTTATAATAAAATGCCCCAATCCCAACTTATATTATAAATACGAAAGTGAGTTTGTATATTTGTTTGTTTGTCACCACTTTACGCTTTAACCATAGAACCTATTTAGATGAAATTTGGTATGGATATAGCTTTTGACCCAGGAAAGGACATAGGATAGTTTTTATCCCCAAAAATTTCCCACAGGGGCAAAGCTCATGGCACAGCTAGTCATAAAATAAAAATAACAACTTCAGTTGAGTACTTTTATAATATCAATTTATACAATATCTTAACATAATACG
>OY756245.1:3649789-3895189 GCA_963576875.1 Acrobasis repandana
TAGTCCTAACTAAAGTGTAAAACTGCATGTATTCGAAAAAGTCGACATATATTATCAATACTTTTAAACTATCGCGTTGCATTATTATTAAATTAATGCATACGGGAATTAACGCGAAACGTACCTTTTATTTATTTATTTTGCTGACGTTTCATTCGGGTTTCACCGAACGTGGTCCCAGCTTGACTCTTGAGTCATTATTACAAGCAAAATAAATAAATAAAAGGTACGTTTCGCGTTAATTCCCGTATGCATTAATTTAATATATTATCAAGTTTAATTGAAATAATTCATTAAGTAACAAGTATTTGAACAAAACAGTTGGATAACGAACATGAATAAAACAATGAATAAAGATATAAAAAAACAATTGATACAATCAGTGAGCAGTATAATAGTACCTGTGAATACAAAAACATACATTTATTAGTCAAAATTTTTCATTTTTATAAAAACTTTCACTAAAATTTCAAATTTTCCCATAAGTATCGATTGGCTTTTACGTTTTCCTGATAGAACACGTTGAGCCGCATCTTTTACTCCTTTATAACGTTTCGATAGAATCAATACTTTTTGCAGTAGTTCAATTTTTCACAAATTTGGTCAACAAAATACCCTTTTTGGTCGACTTATACGTAACTCGTTAGGAAGATGGACACTTCCCCAGTTCTTGCTGTTCGCTGCATCCAGGATCTTACCAAAATCAAGTGATGGACATTTAGACCTACATATGTGTTATATTTTAAGTGCCTTTATGCTAAACAGTTTAGCCCATTACTTTATTCAAAAAGGAAATTTTATTTTTGTTATACCTAATTATAGGTTTAGAATCCTACTTGCATCAAAACAAAATAACAAATAAATTTGCAAATTATTTACCAAATCAAAATAGATATTTAATATTTGTACATAGTAACAATCTAAACTGGCTACAATGTTGGAGGTTACCTAATGAAAGTTCTGCCTTAATTTATTTACATTTAAACTATAAACATACCGCTAAACATATCTATGGTCGATTGTATTTATCATTAGTTTGCACTAAAAGCAATTGTTTACCCGCCATTTTAACTAAACTCCTTTTATATGAATTACTAAGTCATCACCAAAACTTACAATTTATATTTTCAACTAGAATCACTATTATATATGGATAACAATATTAGTATATACTACCAAAACTACCGTGGCCTTAGAACTAAGCTACACACATTGTACATGAACATTCTCTCGCATGATTACGACGTTATAATATTGACAGAAACATGGTTTCACTCGGGCATCTCGGATAGTGAATTTATCGATGCGAGATATAAAGTATTCCGCGCGGACCGTGACCTTGCTCGCTGCGGGCTTACAGACGGTGGTGGTGTGCTGATAGCCATCAGGCATACACTGTGCACTAGTGTGCGCCTTGTTCCCTTGCAGCACAACCTGCCGCCTGTAGTTAGTCACCTAAGCATTGAGTTTCGACTTAATACGCAGCTTTATTTTGTTAGTGCCATCTATATACCACCGAATCAATCATATAAAACATATAGTACATATTGTGACATGATTCAGGTCAGACTTATAAATGAGCCGAGTGCAAACTTTTTTTTAGTGGGTGACTTTAATTTACCGCATTTGAGGTGGATAAGCAATACCAATGACACGTATAAACTTTACACTGGTAATAGTGAAACCAATCAAACTCATAGATGTATAATAAATTTTATAACGTCATTGAATTGTTATCAGCTTAACCCGCTTAAAAATGTTGATGATCGAACCCTTGATTTATTTTTTACTAATATTGACTAGACTGTGGCTTGTCACCAACTGTATCCATGCTTGACCCACACGAATCGATAGTCCAGCTTTATAGCCGCATTACGGCACTCACGAAATAGCATTTTATTTGTGAGCGTAAGGTGCTCATTTACGTAAATAACCACTGATGATCCAAGAATACCAAGTTTTAGTGTGTCAATTACCTTAACGGCACGACAAGCTGATATTATATTGTCCTGTAGGATCCTACTGGAGAGTTTTACGATGACATTTTTTGGCCGCCTATTGGCTGGATTAGCGTGGGGTACCCGGTGTGCCGCGATGATGTCGCCGGGACGTATCGGATGTTTTATGTAGTTACCGAAGCATTCCAAGACACCTTTTAGATTTTCGTTTCGTCTTTCAGGCAAGTTGGAGATTTCGATGTTGGACTGTCTAGCCTGCTGCTTTAAATTGGATAATTTAAGTTCAAGCGAGTGGACCTGTGTAGTGAGGTCACTATTTTGAGAAGTACCTGTCTCCACCGCCTTCAACCTTTCATCAAATTATTCTTGACATTCAGACGTGTACTTTACTGCTTTCTCCACTTCACATACTCGCTGATTGGTTTCAGTTAGCGACCGGCGCATGTCCAAGTTATCAGCCTTGAGTTCTTTCACATTATTATTAATCTCGCTAAGACTCGCAGAGATGCCAGCCATCCCACAGGAGCCCGATGTACTGACCGCTTTACTCACGCAGTTCATGATCCTCTCATCCCATACTGATAATTGTTTGTTAAATTTTTCATTCAGATATGCCATGTCGGGATCAAGTTATTTACGTTTCGATGCTCCGAAATGAACGTCCCTCTCATCCATGATCGAATTGGGAATATTAGAATCCGATGGGCACCTGCCGCTTGGCGATGGGTGTTGTAATTGTAAGTCCATTGCAGGTGACGGGGATGAGCAACTGCACAGATAAACTTCACAGACACGCGATTCTCACTTGTAATACTATAAGGCACACGGTTGAAACTTGAGCGCACGTAATTCTATATATTTTTGTCGCAAATATCGTTAGCTGTACACCACCACACTTAACGCTCGCACAGAGCAGAATGATTGAATTGATTTTGACTCGTTAAGTTTGATTTTCCATCGTTTTGTCCAGTTAAGAACTTTATTTGGACCTACACGTGGATAAACGTGGTTTTCGGGTTTTATGGCTCTATCTACCCTGTTAGGATTTTTTTTTGAACGAAATATTACGCTGTATGCTAAAGGCATTTTGCAGCTCACCGGGCGCGACGGGTTTAAGGCGGGACCAACATTTTGCCAAAATGGCAAGATGTTGTCCACACCGTAAAGTGACAGCACAAAGGGCTCCCACCGGGTGGGAACGAACCTCGGCTTTGGGCGTCACTGAGATCCGGGTCATGAAAAGCGTCCGGGTACCGTTCGGTACCTCGTGAACGCGCCAGTCCTATTCCTATTTCTGATCCGCACTCGCCGGCGAGTGGGATTCGTGATCGAGCTAATGTTTGTTCTGTGTCTGCGTTGCGTAGGTGACTCTACGGCGGGGGGAATCGCACGACTAATCGGGTCATCCGGATCGTTGAGCACATGCCTTGGTCTCCTACACCTAAGGAAATCGGAGGGGCCTGTTAGGAAAAAGTGATAGTGTATTTATATGTGTACTACCCGTTTACTTCGAGTTGGCCCTTACCTTCCTTCGCGTTTCCCCGTGGGTGCGTATTGTTTGATATACTAACAAATTATATTAAATTCATGCATACGGGAATTAACGCGAAACGTACCTTTTTTTATTTATTTTGCTGACGTTTCGTTCGGGTTTCACCGAACGTGGTCCCAGCTTGACTGAAGTAGTGATAACGCCTACGCCTCCCCCTGCCCGGTGTGATCTTCGTCCACCGTCATATTGTTCATTCTCTAAGTACCGTCACACACTACACTCACAGTGTCCCTATTCCGTAACTCAACCGTATTCTGGTGATTAACCGATTGTGCACCAAACCGGGGTTGTGTTTTGTTAATCACTGGATTCCACACTGCTGACAATTTAAGGCCATCTTCTCGGTTGAAATTGTTAGGATGTTTCTTAATTTCAATCGCCTCACGTACCATCCTAGTGCGATAGTGGCAATCGCCAGCGAGGACTTGCGTACGATGAAATTATTACTTAGGAAATCAAAACTTCCGGCTAGTAACATTACTATGGAAGAGCGTCAAGCACTAAAAAGTATAAAGGAAAACCCAGATATTCTAGTGCTTAAGGCCGATAAGGGAAACGCCACCGTGGTGATGAATATAGCTGATTACCGGCAGAAAATAGGGAATCTGCTATGTGATGAAGAGGTGTACAAACCGGTCACGTACAATCCGACGGCCAGAGTCACACGTAGAATACGAGCTCTCATCCAGGACAATCGAGACTTATTTACAGATGACGAGTTTGACAAATTATATAAGCCTAAAGCACATCAACCATCAAAATTATATGGCCTACCTAAAATACATAAGTCCAACGTGCCGTTGCGGCCAATCGTGAGTCAAATTGCCTCTCCTACTTACGATCTTGCGAAGCACGTTGCGTCAGTATTACAGCCACTAGTGGGAAAAACAACGTCTTTTGTAAAGGATTTCTGGCATTTTATCCAAATGTTACAAGGTCTTACATTGGAACCGGACGAAGTGATGGTGAGTTTTGACGTGGAGTCACTTTTCACTAACGTTCCAATTAAGGAGTGTTTGGATGTCGTAAAAGAATAGTTGATAAGAATAGCTTTTTTCGGCGGTAGTTGTAAAAAGACAACACATAGCTCCTCAAATAAAATTTATTTTAATTAAAAAATTAAGACTTACTGAGTTGAATACTATTGTAATTTGAAGTCCAAGAGGTGTTTTCTAGATACACTTGTGTTTTGCACTGGATATGAAGTAAACTGGTAGTATTTACACTTGTCCTGCCAGCCATACAACACTCTCATAACCTATAATATTTGTCAACAATCACATAAATTACAAATCACTTAAATCTTCAACATGGCAAATTTTGAAGACGTGCTTGAAGGCCAGAGATCATTAATGTCTATGATGACCACGGAGATGGGGGAGTTTGAGTCGCAGCTGAAGGCGTCCAAATCTACAGCATCCAGCAGTCATGTGTCGACGGTCCTTGTGGAGCAGTATGAGGAATTCAAGAACCAAGTCTATGGTATGGTGAAGCTACTTTTCCAACAGATAGTGGCACTCTCTTCATCTGTGGACCATTTGGTGACTAAGCATCGAAGGAAAAATCTGCTTCTCAACGGTGTATCTGAGGATGTAGTAAGCGGACTGTCTCAGTTTGTGTCTAGACTGTTTGGAGAAAAGCTGGGGCTGAATGACATCAAGCCTGAAGATATCACCGTGTGTCATAGAATCGGGAAGGTGTCTGAGAATAGATGTAGGCCCATATTGTTAAGATTCTCAGAAATTTCCAACAAGGCTGCGGTATGGAAAAAGAAAACGGCTTTTAAGGGCACTCCGTATAGCGTGGCCGAGTTCCTGACTAAACAGCGGCAAGCCTTGTTTGTCCAGGCACGCCAAAAGTTCGGGATGAGTAGGTGTTGGACCTCGAATGGAGTCGTCATCGTAAAACTACATAATGGCTCGTTGCGGCGTCTGTTTACGGAGGCTGATCTCAGCGGCATGCCTCAAACTGAGGAAGCGGAGTTGTCGGCGGCATCAGGCGCTGCAGCGGCTGCGCCCAATTCACCCGAACTGACTGGCAGGCCCAGAAGGAAAGCCAAAGGCAGGAAGTGAACTGTGTGGACATTTCTATGTGGTCCCAACTACTATATTTTTTTTTTCCCATTAACCCTTTTCGCATTGTTCAATTCGTACTTTGGCTTTTACGTAACCTTTGTCTGAATGCAATTTGTTTCACGTGCGGGTTGGCGGTGGTTTATTATTGTAATTGTATTATTGTAGGATTTGTAGGTAATTAAATAATTGTAAACAACACAATTTTCTTGTTAACATTCTCTATCTAATGTCAATGTCAAACTAACAAATTTGCGTTTTGTTTTCATCTCTGGCCTCCAGCCTATTTGCCGTTAATGTAGTTAATTTTGTGTTTTGCTTAGTTTTTTTTTTTTTCTTTTCCGGCAACCGGCAGGACATGCAGATATGTTTTTACTTTATTTAAATATTTTTGGAGTTGTATTTGTATTTATAATTATATATATTTATTTAATGTATGATGTCTGATGATGATGATTCATTTCACTCTTGTGTCTCCAGTAATGAATCGTTTCATGATGTTGATACGCTGGATACTTTTCTTTCAAATACTATGTCTGGAACATCTTATAACTTTAACGTATGCCACCTGAATGCTCAAAGCATACCAGCTCATCATGCAGATTTATTGGATACCTTTTCTTCAGGTCTTTTTGATGCGATACTGGTCTCAGAGAGTTTTCTCAAACCGTGCCTGTCTTCAGCATTGTATGCAATTCCTGGGTATATATTGATACGTAATGATCGAACAGGTGCGGGTTGCGGAGGTGTTGCATTATATCTCCGTAGCCATATCCAATATAAAATCTTGTTGACTTCTCCTCCTGAGTATTCAGGTGCAGCTGAATTTATATTTTTGGAAATCCCTGTCAATGGAACTAAAGTCCTTCTTGGAGTCGTATACAGTCCTCCTGGTATTGATTATTTTGCTCAAATTGAGTCTGTTCTCGACTCCCTTTGTTCGGATTACACACATCACATAATAATGGGTGATTTCAATACTGACCTTATTCATAGCGAAGAATCGCGTTCTCAGAAGCTTCTTAATATACTCAAGTCAGTCAATCTCTCTGTTTTGCCCTTGGAGCCTACTCATTTTAATCCAAAAACTGCTGACACATGGCTTGATTTGATTCTTACTTCCTCCCCTAATTTAATAGCAAAGTATGGACAAGTTGCAGCACCCGCTTTTTCAAGACATGATCTTCTGTACATGTCGTATAGATTAAAGGGACCTAAAGCTAAGCCTAGGGTTATTTGGACGCGCAATATGTCTGGTGTGGATCGTGACAAGTTACTGAGTGATGCAGCTAAGTTAGATTTTACTCCTATATTTGAGGCAGCAACTTTGGATGAAAAAGTCACTAAGTTAAATTCCATGGTGATTTCCTTATATGATGTCCATGCTCCTCTTAAATCAATGAAATGCAAGCGTCCTCCATCTCCATGGATCACGAGGGGCGTCAGAATGGCCATGACCAGAAGGAATCGTGCTTTTCGTATATTTAAGCGTGACAGGTGCGATATACACTGGGATGCATACAAGAAGGCACGAAACCGGTGTAACAATATGGTAAGGGCTGCCAAGCGCAAGTACTTCTGCGACAATTTAAATAACTCTTCTTCGGCTAACATGTGGAAGTTTCTTCGTACTCATAATCTTGGTAAAAATCCTACAAATTCTTATTCCACTTCATTTTCACCTAATGATTTTAATAATCACTTCTCTTCTACAAATACCCTAGATCCATCTGTCAAGTTAGCGACTATTTCTAAAATATCTTCCATGGCCAAACCTTCAACTGACCCTTTTACATTTTCTCCAGCTACTGAAGACGACATTCGTAAAATAATTATAGCGATTAAATCCAAAGCAGTTGGATGTGATGATGTGAGTCGAGAAATGATAACAAATATTTTAACAGTAATTCTCCCAATTCTTACTCACATCATAAACTTCTCATTAGTTACCGGGACCTTCCCTTCTCTTTGGAAGAAAGCGTTTGTCATACCCCTTCCTAAAGTCCCCACTCCTGCCCTTTTGAATAATTTTAGACCTATATCTATCCTTCCTTTTCTTTCCAAAATACTAGAAGCTTTAGTTCACGCTCAAGTGTCATCCTATATCTTTACCAATTCCCTCCTTACTCCTTTTCAATCTGGTTTTCGTCCTGGCCACAGTACTGCCACTGCTCTTCTTAAAGTCACCGAAGATATTCGACTTGGCATGGAGAATACGTTGGTCACCATTTTAGTTCTTATCGATTTCTCCAATGCTTTCAATATGGTAGACCACGATATTCTGCTTGCTGTCCTTGAGCACCTTCAATTCTCGTCTTCAGTGTTGGATTGGTTTTCTGAATATCTCTGTCACCGCCAGCAGGCAGTTCGTATGGACCGCGTTTTCTCGGACTGGAATGATCTGTCTAATGGCGTGCCTCAAGGGGGTATCTTATCACCGTTGCTTTTCTCTCTTTTTATTAATTTACTTTCCACTTCCCTTGGCTGTTCTTACCATTTTTATGCTGACGACCTACAAATTTATGCCCAATCATCAGTTGACGACCTTGATTCTAGTGTAGCGAGTGTAAACTTGGCTTTGTCGGCTATCTTGTCCTGGTCCGATCAATTTGGAATTCAGGTTAATCCCTCCAAATGCCAAGCTATAATTGTAGGCAGTACAAGGCAAATTTCTCTGATTGACTTTAATGCTGTTGCACCTGTCATGTTTAACAAGTGTATTATCCCCTACAGTAAATCCGTAAAGGATCTTGGCTTTCACATTGATTCCACACTTAGTTGGTCCACTCAGGTAGCTGAAGTCAGTCGTTCTGTTACTGTTGCTCTTCAACAGCTTAATCGTCTAAGGAACTTCCTGCCTTTCAAAACAAAGCTCTTATTAGTCCATACATTGATATTACCCATCATTGATTATGCTGATGTGTGTTACCCTGATCTCAATGTAGATTTACTGAATAAGCTTGACCGTCTCGTTAATAATTGTATACGTTTCATTTTCTGCCTTCGCAAATATGATCATATATCATCTTTTCGTTCTGAGCTTAAATGGCTTCCTATCCGTGAACGCAGACAAGTGCGAATTCTTTGCACTCTCTTTTCAATTCTTCTGAATCCTAATTCCCCTGAGTATCTTAGATGTAAATTTAAATTTCTTTCTGACACGCATGATAGGCAACTTCGTTCTACTGATAATCTTCTCCTTTCTGTTCCTCCTCATCGCACAAATTTTATGGCGAACTCTTTTAACTTACAAGCTATACGGCTCTGGAATGCTTTACCCATTGACATCAAAGATATTTCGACAAAATTTTCTTTTAAGAGAAGAGTGCACTCTTATCTTTTTGATAGATGTTAGTATCTTTCTTTATTTTTCACCATCATCATTCATTATTTATATATATTGTAGGTTTGTATATATTTATTTGTTATATGTATTATAGATAGTCTTATGTACGTATGTAGGTATATTCTATGAGTTATATTTTATATGTATATTATATATTGTGTAGTAGACATATATTATATTATGCACATATTTTAATACTTTATTTTGTATCTAGTTTTTTGCGCCGCAACATGATTTGTTTCTGTTTATCCCTATGGTTGACTGGGAGAGAACGCTTTTAGCGTTAAGTCCGCCAATTGTACCATTTTTTTTTTAATGTGGAACAATAAAGTTTTTTAAATAAATAAAATAAATAAATAGTTGAGTGACAACGAGATGCCCTTTAACTACATTGAGCTACTGGAAAATTGTTTAGATGGCAATTATTTCCTTTTTCAAGGTCAATACTTTCTCCAGATTGATGGTGTCGCAATGGGAAGTCCCGTAGCCCCTGTACTTGCTAATCTCTGGATGGAACATTTTGAAGAAAAAGCGTTAAGCATTGGCCCTAAAACGATTAAGTTGTGGAAGAGATACGTAGATGACGTTTTCAGTATCGTGAAAGGAGGAAAACATGAGGTAGATAAGTATGTTGAACATCTTAACTCAATCCACCCGAAGATAAAGTTCACTTATGAGATGGAAACAGGCAGATCGTTGTCCTTCCTGGATGTCAAAATAACCGTTAGTCCCGATGGGTCCATGTCTCACTGTGTGTACCGGAAACCTACACACACAGACAGGTACCTACATGCCACATCACATCACCACCCGCGTCACTTGCAATCCGTTGTGACATCACTTAAAAACAGGGCACTTGACCTCTGTGACCCTGAGCATGTGGAAAGCGAGCTGAATCAGATTCAGGAGGTACTCAGGAACAACGGTTACAAGTTGAGCAGGACGCACATACTACCGAAAAGGAGACGCAAGCACCCGGATGTATGTAGGCAGCCGGCATACATGCCCTATGTCCAAGGAGTAACAGATAAGATCGGAACCATGTTGAGAGCGTATTCTATACCTACAGTATACACACCATGTAGTAAAGTAATCAACATGGTAGGCACTCCGAAGGATGTGCTGCCACTACAAACTCCAGGCGTCTATAAGGTGGATTGCAGCTGCGGTGCTTCCTATATAGGTCAAACGAAGCGGACTATAGCTGAGAGGATCAAGGAGCACATCGCCGCTGTAAAGAACCGACAAATCACCAAATCGGCCATTGCAGAACATCTACTCGAAGCAGGCGCTAATCACTGGATTGAATCATCGTACGCAAGTCCTCGCTGGCGATTGCCACTATCGCACTAGGATGGTACGTGAGGCGATTGAAATTAAGAAACATCCTAACAATTTCAACCGAGAAGATGGCCTTAAATTGTCAGCAGTGTGGAATCCAGTGATTAACAAAACACAACCCCGGTTTGGTGCACAATCGGTTAATCACCACAATACGGTTGCGTTACGGAATAGGGACACTGTGAGTGTAGTGTGTGACGGTACTTGGAGAATGAACAATATGACGGTGGACGAAGTTAACACCGGGCAGGGGGAGGCGTAGGCGTCATCGCTGCTTCAGTCAAGCTGGGACCACGTTTGGTGAAACCCGAACGAAACATCAGCAAAATAAATAAAAAAAAGGTACGTTTCGCGTTAATTCCCGTATGCATGAATTTAATAATAATGCAACGCGATAGTTTAAAAATATTAACAAATTATATATTTTCATTTAAATAAAGTTCAAAAGATATAATGTGAACTTGACATAATCATTACTGATTATATTCTTAAAAGCTATATATTCATAATTTTTTTAATTCGAAAAGCATAAACCCATTTTTTATAACGTTTATGAACACTAAATATCACCTGTTTTACAACTTGTGCAGTATACATGCCAAAATGTATACCATTCAAAAAGTATACTATTTTAAATAAATATCAATCTAAAATCTACTCATATCAATTAAAATCTATAGAAATCAAAATGTGTTTACCTATTAAAAATATATAACTGAAAAAAATACCAGCTAATTAAGACCCATGTCTATTTTGCGAATTTGAATTATTTTAGTAATACGAGGGCCACACCGAAAAGATCGGGAATAGAATACTTAGGAATAAAATAGAGTAAAACCTTTTTGGTGTTTGAAATGTAGTACGAAATAATTCAAATTCGCGCAAGCTCTTAAACTTCATTTTCTTGTAAAAAATGCGGAGTAGCCAGCAAAAGGTGCATCATTCAAACAAAGATGTAGGTAATCGATTTTATTAGTAAAGCAAACGGAAAGTAAAACAAAAAGTAATTAACCTCATATTACATTATTTTATTGTATGTAATTATTAGGACAAAGTATGAAATAAATAAAAAAATTGTGATACATACAAAATGCGCGCGCATTTTGTATGTATCACAATTTTTTTTATTTTTGTGATGTTAGAACTGCGACCAACTAGGTCGGTTCTATCCATTTCACTAGGTTAGGGAAAACCTATAGGTTATAGGTTCATTTATTCGTATAACCAATGATTATTAGGCGTAATAATATGTATATATAACGTTTATTATACATAACAACTAATCGATTTGTTAAATGTTATAATAATAAAACGGTATAATAAAGGTTTGATATGTTGAATAATTGTTATAATAAAAGATTTTAGTTTTTTTAAACTTATTTCTTTTGATTTTTATCTCAATTGATAATTATACTGACCAAAATTATATATTTCGTTGATATTTATCTTAAAATATATATACTTTGTGTTTATTTGTTATATTACTTACCCCTTACGCCTCCAGTCAGATCCGCGTGCTTGTAATATAACGATAGCTACGCGTTGGCGTATTGACTAATTTAAGATTTTATAAATATTTTATTTTATTTTTGTTTGTTGCTCTCTTTTATGTCACATAATTCAATGAAATACAGTGGAGTGCCGATAAAAGTGAACAAGTGGGTGTCGGTTACGGTAACGGTGTCGCGACTTCAATGGTTTTTTTCCCATCTCAAAAAATGACCAATGCGCCTAAAGAAGTTGTCACTTCAAGAAGAGTTCCAAGATCACGCCGAACAAGATTTTTTCATCGACGAAATATTTGCCGCCCTGCTAGTCCGCCATTGTGTCAACTGCTTCCACTTCTTTCTGTCATTCACCATAATTGCACTAGCCCCCCGTTCCTTCATATCTGTCCTTATAAAGTATATCAGACTTATTGAAATCGTATAACAAAATATATTTTGCCTTGATTTCAATATAAGTATTTTTTTACAGCAAGAGAAAAGCCACCGGCTAAAGACGCGAAAATACAACACAAAACAAAATCTGACGGTCAGGAGGCATTCTACACCAGGCACAATATAGAGCGCTGGGTGAAACAGACAGTGAAGCTGAACGTTGCTCGGAGCTCGGCGGTAAGGACCCACTTTGAAGGTCCCCACCTTACCAAACAAAGGAAACAAACAAAAAAAGGAAGGAAACAAAGATACCAGCATATCTTCCTCGACATCGTCAATCATCATGGGTTTAGTGGGCGTTATCAGGGTTAAATGCGAGCACAAAACAAAATAAGTAATCGCTTTTCATTAGCTGCTTTTCATACAATTTTTTTCCATGTTTTGTTACAATGCTTTGTCACTTCACTATTACACTTCGTAATTTATATTATTAAAACCATTGAATGAAATCTAAGCAGTGGATTCAGGACACCGCTCGTGCTCTTCCAAATACTAAATATCTCCAGGATCCACCTCGATCCAAAATTATTATTCAACTACACCAAACAACTGATTATCTTCCCGAGAAAAACCAAGATGGCGCCTGACCCCACGCCGGGCTGGCCCTCTGCTCTGATTGGCTATGACGTAAATTGCAAGAATCATAACTTTTAATGAATTGGTTGGATTTTACACAAAGTAAACCATTTCAGAAATCATATTAAATTAAATTAGGTTTTACAAAATATTTAAATTGAAGTTAATCAACTTTTAACATTAAACGCTATTTAAACAGCAATGAAGACGACTTGACACTTCCACCAATACGGCCATCCTGATACTTCACACGTCCTCGTGTGATATGAATGGCATCATCGTAATCTGTAAAAAACACAGAATTTTGAATGAGACAGTTCGGCCTACTTACTTACTCCTGACCAAGCTTTGTCTATGATACACTCTACATTACAACAACTTTCTTTGAAATGTTGTTCTTTACGCTATTATAAATAAGCACCTTCGAATTTCTCTTTACAAGGAATCTCAAATTATAATGGCCTCCACGCTACGTACTCAAACAAAACAGCCACCGCGCCGTTCTCGTCTGTAAGATCATCTGTAATAACAAATTTAAATAGCCACCACCTCTCATTAATTGGTATTCTAAACTTAGTATCATCATGCCTCTGGGCCAACTCGCCTCTGGGCCACCTCGCCTCTGGGCCACCTCGCCTCTGGGCCACCTCGTCTTTGGGCCACCTCACCGCCTCCGGGCCACCTCGCCTCTAGGCCACCTCACCTCTGGGCCACCTCGCCTCTAGGCCACACCGCCTCTGGGCCACCTCGCCGCTTGCGTTTAGCCGCGAAAGTGCGATCTCTGGGACGGAGCAACTGAAGCCACCGATCGACAGTGTATTCCTGTTATCAATAATTTTGAGCACAGCAAGTATTGATATTGGAAATTATCAAGCATTTATCAATTTCCAATTTTGCTGTGTCGGAAGCCATCTTTATCAAGTGTGCATCCACATTCCACATCCGCGAGTAGTTCTCCTACTCACCGCTGCAACAAATTTACTACGTGGTAGCGCTGTAGTGCAGTTACCGCTACTCGACACCGCATCGGTTGCAGCACGCACGAAGGACGTCATCTCCGCTTGGAACTCCTACAACTGCGTTAAGTAGTTCTGCTACTCACCACTGCGCCAATTGTACGTCACCTCGGCGCTAGTGTGCTGCGCTATCCGCCCGCCATCTTTGCTGTGAGCTCCCGCCTCTGCCCGAAAGGTTCCGCTGCTCTCCGCTACAACATTGGAGCGCTATTGTGCTACGCGGGAAACAACGACATTGGTGGAAATACTAGTTCAACCCCTCGCCGCAGCAGAAGAGCGGCGCCACCAACACAGGAAATCGTAGGCGCAACACAACGAGTTCATTTCATTCGGATTTCGGCCATTTTGATTGTCACTTGGCTTAATTTCGTTTTTTGTGACGGACAATTAGTTTTATTTTATTTTATGTTCACTATTTTAAGGTGTAGTAGTGATAGTTTGTAAAAATGCCTTCTAGTGAAACTGACGATACCGTAGTTGCGTCAAACTTAGCCGCGCTAACCAGGCAGCGTGGCGTTGTGAAGGGGTTTGAAGGGTTGTGGCGAAAATGATATACACATAACAGGATAAACTGGGATTTATTTATATACGTTCAGTGTACAAGCAACCATTACTCACAGGCATAGATCAGAGAGAGTTATTAACAAGTAAAATGAGTGACGTTTCATAGTTTGACAGTGACATATACATGACGTTGACGTATGACAAATATTGTGTTTACTCTGTATCAACACTGGCCCTTAAACAAATATTTATAACATCAATTTACAATGTATGTACCTACCTATACCAATGTAACCCTAATTCATAACATCACAAAACAAACTTGTATTACTTACATGTTTATGAAATAAACATTTTTAACATTTTCAACACTAAATACATAATACATTTAATGCATACTTAGTTTAAATACTCACTCATCATATTGCAACTGAATATTATATTTTTCAAACAATGTATATTTTACATTACAACATAAACTAAGTTAATCTCAATCCTACCAGAAATTTACTGTGCACTTCCCTATTTAAAGGTTTAGTTAGTAAGTCTGCTAACATTTCTTTTGTACATAAATACTTTACATCTATATTACCATTATATATATGTTCTCTTATGAAATGGTGTCTTATGTCTATATGTTTAGTTCTAGCATGAAACATTATATTTTTACATAGCTTCTGAGCAGACTGGTTGTCATTAAAGATTGTAACTTTACATGAAATACCTAAAATTTCATTTATGAAATTTTGGAGAAACAGGGCTTCTTTACAAGCATCAGAAAGTGACATATATTCTGCTTCTGTGCTTGATAAAGCTACTGTTCGCTGTTTTCTGCTCTCCCAGGAAACAATGGACTTACCGACTTGAAACACATAGCCTGTATATGACCTCCTGTCGGCTTCGTTTCTTCCCCAGTCTGCATCTGCATAGCCTATAATAGTTTTACCACCCTTCTGAAAATTTAAAAATAAATCTTTAGTACCTTTCAGATAGCGGAGGACTCGCTTTGCAGATTTCCAATGTGTTTCGTTATAGCAGTTGTTGAACTGGCTTAGATAACCGACTGCATGTGCAATATCTGGTCTTGAACCTACTGCAATATACATTAATGATCCTATGAGACTTCTATAATCAAAGTCCGGGCTATTTTTAGTGTCTGCCTTTTCCAGTTTTACACCTACTTCCATAGGAGTCGCTGCAGGCTTGCAATCTTCCATTTTGAATCTCTGCAATACTTTCTCAATATAGTTTGTTTGATCAAGAGTTATTTTATCTTTATATTTGCAGATTCTCATTCCTAGGGTATGTCTTGCTGGCCCTAAATCTGTTATTTCAAACTCAGTTTTGAGTTTATTCTTTATGCTATTCACTTCACTCTCTGCGTTTGAAGTAAACATTAATAAAATATCATCTACATATAGAGCAATGAGAATAAGTTTGTCATTGCTGGCTTTAAAATAAACACATGCCTCTGATGATGACTTAGAAAACTTTAGATTATCACACAGTACATTATTTATCTTTTCATACCATGCTTTCGCTGCTTGTTTTAAGCCATACACTGCCTTGTTAAGCTTAAAAACTTTGTTTTCATTTCCTTTTAATACAAAACCCTCTGGTTGTTCCATATAAACAGATTCCTGAAGGTCTCCGTTCAGAAAAGCTGTTTTTACATCAAGGTGATGTATGTTCATGCTATATTCAGCAGCTAGGGCAAAAAGCGTTCGTATACTTGAGTATCTAACGACGGGAGAAAATGTTTCAGTATAATCTATCCCATATCGCTGTGTGTAACCTTTCGCTACTAATCTGGCTTTGTGTTTCAGGAGTTCCCCATTAACTGCTAGTTTCTTCTTGAAAACCCATTTACATTTGACTGGTGCCTGACCATCAACTTTATCAACAAGTGTCCAGCATTTATTGACAATAAAGGAATTATACTCATCTTTCATTGCATGTTTCCAGCAGTCCGCCTCGGAAGAACTCAATGCCTCTTTTACTGTTTGTGGGTCGTCTGAGTCGCTGGTGCAAGATGTTCCTTTTGCAAGTTGAGCTATCCACGAGTCATCGTCAATATTGTCAGTACTCGGACTTGAGGAATTCTCTTCTTCCTCTTCATCTGGAATGTATGTTTTATCCGAAGTATTATTGGAATAAAAGCTCTCCTCACTTTCAGAATCATGTGCTAATATCACACTGTATCTCCCGTTATCCTGATTTAAATTTGTGTCATCAGAATGAGTGACCTCAGAGATATTGCTTTCCTCAGTAAATGATTCTGTAGGAGGTAACGTTTCTCTTATTTCTAAATGTGAAACTAACTCTTTATTACAATTATCATCATTTGACACATTTTTGTAATGAAATTTGTCTTCAATAAAAGTCACATCACGTGCTTTTATGCATCTTTCTGGACATTCAGGGTCTAATAGTCTGTAACCCTTGGTATTTTCACAGTAACCAACGAAAATATATTTCTTAGCTTTGGGTTCCAATTTCTTTCTAATATTTACATGTGCATATGCATCGCACCCAAAAACTCTTAAATGTGAAACAGATACCTGTTTATTTGTCCACTTTTCCTCAGGAGTATGACCTTTGACTGCTACTGTGGGAGATCTATTCTTGAGATAGACAGCTGTGTTGACAGCTTCAGCCCAGTATTCCTCTCCAAGACCCGCTTCTTGCAGCATGCAGCGTGTCTTGTCCATGATACTCCTGTTGACCCGTTCAGAAATTCCATTCTGACTCGGAGAATGAGGTACCGTTGTGTGGTGCAGCAAACCATTCTCTTTAAAGTATTACTGAAATTGAAAATTACAATACTCTGTACCGTTGTCACTGCGTAATATTTTTAACTTCTTATTTGTCTGTTTTTCTACTAAGGTTTTCCAAGCTATAAATGTATCAAAAACTTCATCCTTTCTTTTCAAAAAATAAACAAAAGTCTTTCTCGAGTAATCGTCTGTGAAAGTTACAAAATATCTTGCTCCACTGAAGGATTTAGTACTTATTGGTCCACATAAATCGCTATGAACTAGTTCTAAGATATCTGTTGCTCGACTTAATGACTTTTTTGGAAAAGATGTACGAGTTTGCTTACCCTCTATACATGATACACACTTTTCAAAATTGCTATTCTTATAAGAAATGCCTGAGACCATACCTTTTCTTAGTAGCTCCATGCTGCGTTGATTCAGGTGCGCAAGTCGACGATGCAATACCTGTTGTGTTGCGTCACCAGCAGGCACTGCAGCTAACATTGTAAGTTCCTTGCTTACAGCAGACTCACTTTCCGCACAAACCTTCGCAGGGCTGCCTGTATCTGTGGATTGAGGTAAAGTATCGCATTTCATAGTAAAGTTACAATCCAAAGTAGGTCCCGCCACTGTATCCAGTTGGTAGATACCATTACATAACGTGGCAGTTGCTATGACAGAGCCTTCACTATAAATCTGACACATTCTAGAACTGAACACTACTTTATAACCTTTACTGATCATAGCACTAACAGACAATAGGTTTGCTGTTAACTGTGGTACATAATAAACATTACTAATAGTTTTTGCATCACCATTTTTCATGTATACCCTAACAGAACCTTTCCCAGCAGTGTACAACTTGTTACCATTAGCTACATTTACTTCTATTGACTTATTGTCACTCACAAAATCACTCATAAGATTCTTGTTCCCGCACATGTGTCCTGTAGCACCGCTGTCGATGTACCACGCACCTTCCTTGATGTTTGCCGACAATGCAACCAATAGAGCCTTTGAATTGTCCGTATTCTTCCTAGATTTATAACCAGGTTTAGGACAGTCCTTAATAAAGTGTCCTATTTTCTTGCATCGAAAACATCTCTGTTGTTTCTTGACTAACAGGGCTGTGGCAGTTTCATTCTTCTGTGATTCATTCCTCCGGATGTTCTCCTGAAGCAGCTTCCCTTTAACATTTTGACTAGAAAGCTTCACATTAGAATTTTCCATTGTCATAATTAGTGGATCATAAACCGTTGACAGCCCGCTCAGCATAATTACTGCTATAAAGTCATCTTCCAGGGGCGAACCTATTTCACTCAACTGTTGAGACATCTCTGTGATTTTGTTAATGTAACTCTCCATGCTCTCGCACTCATCCAGCTTGGTTGCAAAGAGCGCCCTTAAAAGACCTAACCTGAGACATAAACCTTTGTCTTGGTACGCCTTTTCCAGATTATTCCAGGCTTCATACGCTGTTGTAGCATTGCGTATGTGGGGAATAGCTGATGGTTCCACAGACAGTGCTATCCTAGCCAAAGATTTCTGTTGCTTCTTGGTATTAGCGCCAGTTTGATCCTGCACACATTCCCAGAGCTCTTCCTGTACCAAAATCATTTTTGCCATGAATTTCCATGAGCTGTAATTATCGATACCTTTCAGCTTCTCTATTCCGTAGAGATGATGATGACATCCCATCTTGAAAGTCTTGAAACCACGTTACGCCGCCGCGTTGTAGGTTATACTTTTAGTAGAAAAAATATTGCGCACGAGCGTAAAAATATACTTGATTTTCTTGACTTCGCGTACTCTGGGCCATAACCTGAAGGGTTGTGGCGAAAATGATATACACATAACAGGATAAACTGGGATTTATTTATATACGTTCAGTGTACAAGCAACCATTACTCACAGGCATAGATCAGAGAGAGTTATTAACAAGTAAAATGAGTGACGTTTCATAGTTTGACAGTGACATATACATGACGTTGACGTATGACAAATATTGTGTTTACTCTGTATCAACAGGGTTACTCACCAAATACTTCAAATTTATACAAGAAGCGAAGGCGCAAACCTCAACTATGGAGGCGCTTTTAATTAGGGAGGAAAGGCATCGCTCGTCCTTTGAGCGTTTCGAGGCTCTCAACCTCGAAATATGCAGCCTTGATCCGGAAGCTGATGACTCGGAATTGGTGGAGTCGAAGAACATCGACTCTTTGGCATCATTGAAATGCCTGATTCAGCAGTGTACGCCTTCGCAACCGCCTTGCTTGCCTGCCAAACCTGAAAATGCCTCACGGCTACCTAAAATAGACGTACCAATTTTTTCTGGTAAGTACTCAGATTATAAGCCATTCATAGGATTGTTTGATGCCTTAATTCACCGCAATAATGCGCTAGAAGACATTCAAAGGCTATTTTACTTACGTAGTTTTCTTGAAGGTGAACCATTAGATTTAATAAAAAAATTGCCATTGGTGCCGGAAAGCTATGTCGACGCTAGGAACATTTTAATTGAAACATACGATAATGTTTACAAAATAACAAATGAACATATAGGTACATTATTGGACATTTCTCCTATTGTAAGGTCTACGGCATCCAATATCAGGCAATTTGTATCTGTTATAAAACAGCAGCTTGCTGCCCTTAAAAACTTAGGCCATAATGTATTATTGTGGGATCCAGTTATCCTCTTTATTATAACTAGAAAACTTGATATTCTTTGTAATTTCAGCTTGTTAGGGATGAAGAACCCACTGTCAATTCGTTAACTATTTTTCTAGAAAAGCGAGCTTTAGCGCTTGAAAATGCAGAAAGGCAGCAGGTGCAGGCTTCTAAAGCCTCTCATGTGGCAACTGTTAAGGGGAAACCGGGTAACACTCCCATGAAGTCTTCTACAGCCTGCGAGTTATGTAAGTTACCCCACAGATTATTTTCTTGCCCAGAATTTCAACTTTTATCTGCTTCACGCAGACTTTAATTTGTTACAGACAACAAAATTTGCAAAATATGTCTTAATAAGCATAGTAAAAGGTGTCGATTCTTCTTTAAATGCGACATTTGTAAGGAGAAACATAACAAGTTACTTCATCAAGAAAGTGTTCAATCTCCAGTAACATTATTTACAGAATCAAGTACCAGGCAAGTGCTTCTTCTAACTGCTCGAGTCAAAATCATTGCGAGCAATGGAACAGAATATCATGTAAAGGCTATACTAGATAGCGGCTCACAGGTTTCATTTATAACCTCTAAATTAGTTCGATTGTTAGGTTTACAGCCATCCCCAGTAAATACACCTATTGTTGGAAATGGCAATACCACAAGTAACATTAAGGAGCGTGTCAATGTAAAACTGCAGTCACTCATTAGTAACTTTAATATTTCTGTCACTTGTTATTTATTACAAAATATTACTGGAAAACTTCCTCAATCGAAGATAATTGTAGATAATTACTCATTACCTCCTAATATAGAGCTGGCTGACAAAGACTTCAACATGCCAAGTGTGATTCACATTTTATTGGGAGCTGACGTATTTTTCCAGCTGTTGGTGCCGCCTGAGCGTCAGTGTCGTCATGAAGCTGCGCCAGGGGATGCCTGCAGCAGTGCATCAGTGGTTCCTGTGCTTCACACTCACTTCGGTGCTGTTATTGCTGGGTCTCTGCCAGCCACTCAACGGTCAAAACAAGTAACATCTTTATTTTGTAAAATTTGTGACAGCTCATTGAATAACACTTTATCTCAGTTCTTTAAAACTGAAAGTATACCTGAGTATTACTCAGAGGCCTTGTCAGAACATGATACTTGTGAAAAACTATTCACTGATACCGTCAAATTGGACACTCAAAATGAAAAGTTTGAGGTATCACTTCCACTCAAGTTACCGTTGGAGTCTATTCATGAAAACCTGGGAAATTCATTTAATTTTGCATTAAATAGGTTCTTAAATTTAGAAAAAAGACTTTGTAAGGATCCTTTAGTTTATAAATTATATAAAGATTTTATACATGACTATTTGCAACAAGGTCATTGTACCATTATTGATATCAGTCAGTATAACTTGGATAAGGATGCAGTATACTTTTAAGCACATCATGCTGTACTTAGGTTAGATAAAAGAACAACTAAGTGCCGGGTTGTTTTTGATGGGTCTATGAAGACAAATAAAAAATTTTCTTTAAATTATATGCTTCTGAATGGTGCAGTGGTTCAAAATGAACTGTTTGATATTTTAATATTATTCAGAATTGATGAATATATTTTTGTAACTGATATTCAATCAATGTTTAGACAAATATCTCTCAACCCTGCACATAGAACCCTGCAAAATATTCTTTGGAGAGACAATCCACAAGATAATATACAATGTTTACAATTAAATACTGTAACATATGGACTTAAAAGCTCCACGTACTTAGCTACAAGATGTGTTAAAGAATTAGCAAATAGGTATGGGAAGGAATTTCCTTTGGCTGCATCTATAATTGAAAATTCGTCTTGTCTCTGAAAGTTCTCCTGAACGATTAATGGAATCAAAAGATCAGTTGTGTAATCTTTTAAATAAGAGTGGATTTATATTACATAAATGGTATTCTAATTGCCCTCAATTATTAAATAGCATTCCTGAGAGTCAACAACACTTTGATAATGTGGAGTTACAAAAGGACAACACTTATTTAAAAACATTAGGCATTAATTATAATGTTAATTCTGACACATTCATGATATCCTGTCCTAAGACTAATAATGAAATGCCTACCACAAAACGTAGCATTTTAAGCTTTATAGGTAAATTTTATGATCCACTTGGACTAGCTGGTCCTGTAGTTTTGAAAGCCAAACTAATTATGCAATCACTATGGCAAGCTCAACTCCCTTGGGATGAGATACCACCTGAAAATCAGCTTAACACCTGGACAGAGTTTTATACTAGCCTGCATGAAATGCAACCAGTGCACATTCCACGCTTTGTTAATTTAAGAAACGCACAATCAGCTCAGTTGATAGGGTTTGCGGACGCTAGCAATGCTGGCTATGGATGCTGTTTGTATTTGAGAGTAACAGATTCTTCTGAAGAGGTCAAGGTTACTTTGCTTTGTTCAAAATCACGCGTTAAAGGCTTAGACAAAAATCTCACTATACCGAGAGTCGAGTTGAATGCTGCAGTGTTACTTGCTAGGCTAGCTTCCAGAGTGCATAGCATGTTAAAACTTAAGTTAAATATTGAAAAGGTTATTCTGTACTCCGATTCTCAGATTGTTTTAGCTTGGATAAAAACAAATATAAGCATGCTTAATTCATATGTGGCTAATAGAGTTAAGGTAATTGTTCAGCTCACAGACGCTCCTAACTGGTCATGGTCATATGTAAGTACAGACGAAAATCCTGCAGACTGTTTAAGCAGGGGAGTTTTGCCGCACGAGTTACACCGTCACCCGTTGTGGTGGACAGGCCCTAAGGCTCTTCATAGTAGTGAGTATACCCAGGACTTAGTAACAGACTTACCTGTTCCCTGTGAACTACCTGAAGTTAAGGTGGCCTCTGCATTTTCATGCGCTCTGGTTTGTACTGTGACAACTGATCAAGTTTTATGTTTAGATTTTCTAGATAAATTCGCTGATATTAATGAAATGAAACGTGTATTGGCTTACATTTTGCGATTTATTCATAATGCGAGAGCTGGATCCCACAAAAATAAATTAAATTATTTAAGTAGCGCATAATTAAACAATTCATTATTACTTATTGTAAAATGTGAACAGCAAAAATATTTACAAGATGTTTTTCGTGACTTAAGATTAAGTAGATCTGTTAAAGGTAACTATAAATCATTGTATCCATTTATAGATGCCAATGGATTGCTAAGAGTGGGTGGTAGGTTAGAAAACGCTTCTATTCCATTTAGTCAGAAACATCAAATCATTTTGCCAAAAGATTCTCGTATAACACATTTGATAATTCAAAATGAGCATTTAAAAAGTCTCCATGCTGGGCCAAGACTGGTACTTTCAGTTCTCAATCAGAAATTTTGGATAGTGCATGGTTTAAGAAAAATTAAAAAGGTAACTCATAAGTACATTACCTGTTTCAGATTAAAAGCTAATGCAGCTAAACAACTTATGGGTGCATTGCCCTATGACAGAGTAAATATGTCTACTCGGCCATATCAAAAAATTGGTTGTGACTACGCAGGGCCTATATTTATCAAACAAAGCCGTATTAGAAAACCTTTACAGACTAAAACCTATGTATGTATATTTGTATGCTTTGTCACCAAAGCCATACATATCGAATCGGCTTCTGATTTAAAAACAGACACATTTTTGGCCTGTCTTAAACGATTCATAGCGCGTAGAGGTATTCCAAGTGATATTTATTGTGATAATGTGTTAACATTTAAAAGTGCTAGTACAAAATTAACTGAATTGTATAAGCTTCAAAATTGTAAAATACATCAAATGAAAGTTCATGACTTTTCATCCCAGCAAAATATTAAGTTCCATTTTTTACCCTGTTACAGCCCAATATTCGCAGGTTTAGCTGAAGCTGGCGTTAAAAGCATGAAATTTCATTTGAAACGTGTAATTCAAAATACTTCTCTAACATATGAGGAAATGAATACTGTACTGTGTCAAATTGAATCAATATTGAATAGTAGACCTCTCTTACCTTTATCAAATGATGTAACGGACTATGCTTATCTTAGTCCTGGACATTTTATTATAGGATCTGCTTTAAACATGTATCCAGAGCAGGATGTAGAAGTTTGTCATGATAAGCTACAATTTTGGAGGGTGTGTACTCATATCAAAAATTCATTTTGGAAAGTGTGGCACAAACATAATCTTAATATTTTACAAACACGTAACAAGTGGACTAGTGCACAACCTAATGTAACAGTAGGGTCTTTAGTAATTTTAAAAGATGATAATACTGCTCCCATGTATTGGCCAATGGCCAGAGTCATTAATGTATTCCCTGGCGCAGACAATAAAGTAAGAATTGTAGAAGTAAAAACTGCTAATGGGCATACTCATAGGCGTTCGATTGTAAAAATTTGCCCTCTTCCAATACAATAATTTTGTAAATTTTTGTAATGGAATTTTAATGTTGTAATTTTGTTATATTTTCTAATTGATAAGTTCACATAGTAAGTACATACATACCTATTATAAGTTAATAATTTACGAAGTTAATGTAGATGTTATCTTTGTTGAGTGGCAGTATGCTGATAGCAGCATTTATATGCTTGAATTAAGTTTTAAGTTAGTTATAGTTTATTTACTGTAGAATTCTCATAAGTCGTAGACACTAAATAGGTACATAATCTTTTATAACTTTTATCTGTTTACGTTCCATAGCTAACTTTATTTTGCTAACAGATAGGTACTGTTTGAAATTGCATACATGTTTAGCTTTAATTTTAAGATATTTTGTTTCTCTTAAGCTTAAAAACATTGTATTTCTGTATCAAAATATAACAAACTCGCATAAACAACTTTGTCATTCTATTATTTTGTATAGTTGTTCGAAGCAACAGAAGTCAATTGTTATTGTTAATTTAAATACTTTATTTTACTTAACATAATTTAAAAGTTAGGTACAATGTTGTTCATCTCGTATTTTCTTAGATAGGCAGTATGTTAGTAACTCTAACATTTTAGTTATAACTTTTTAATATTGTCTATGTTAAGTTTCTATTTTTAATCTGTGAACATTTTTGTACTGCCCTTCCGCTTCTATCGTTGATGAATACACGACACGTAACGAAACACCTCCGGACCTTTTATTTTACCAGCACCTAATTCATACAGTTTTTTCCACATATCATTTACTATTTTTAACAAACACAGTGTCTTACAAAACAGTATTTTCAACATATAAATGTCCTCTCCGTCGCCACTAACGCCACATTTAAGATAACAGAACAGCCTTCAAACCGTTAAGTTGTAGTAAGTAACTTATGTTTTATAAAACACATAAAGGTAGACAAATAGAATCACTATTTTGGACAGTAAAACATGACTGATTTTGAATAAAATTAGAATGTATGAAAATTTTGACAGGCTTAGGTAGACTTTAGCAATACCAAAATAGAACCACACTCGAATTTTTCAAAAACTATTGACGCTACGTATGCAAATGAGGTGTCAAAAGAAGCGGCTTGGCGAGTAGTACTCGAATATCATAAAAGCCGATACGTTACTGTCCAAAATAGTGATTCTATTTGTCTACCTTTATGTGTTTTATAAAACATAAGTTACTTACTACAACTTAACGGTTTGAAGGCTGTTCTGTTATCTTAAATGTGGCGTTAGTGGCGACGGAGAGAACATTTATATGTTGAAAATACTGTTTTGTAAGACACTGTGTTTGTTAAAAATAGTAAATGATATGTGGAAAAAACTGTATGAATTAGGTGCTGGTAAAATAAAAGGTCCGGAGGTGTTTCGTTACGTGTCGTGTATTCATCAACGATAGAAGCGGAAGGGCAGTACAAAAATGTTCACAGATTAAAAATAGAAACTTAACATAGACAATATTAAAAAGTTATAACTAAAATGTTAGAGTTACTAACATACTGCCTATCTAAGAAAAGACGAGATGAACAACATTGTACCTAACTTTTAAATTATGTTAAGTAAAATAAAGTATTTAAATTAACAATAACAATTGACTTCTGTTGCTTCGAACAACTATACAAAATAATAGAATGACAAAGTTGTTTATGCGAGTTTGTTATATTTTGATACAGAAATACAATGTTTTTAAGCTTAAGAGAAACAAAATATCTTAAAATTAAAGCTAAACATGTATGCAATTTCAAACAGTACCTATCTGTTAGCAAAATAAAGTTAGCTATGGAACGTAAACAGATAAAAGTTATAAAAGATTATGTACCTATTTAGTGTCTACGACTTATGAGAATTCTACAGTAAATAAACTATAACTAACTTAAAACTTAATTCAAGCATATAAATGCTGCTATCAGCATACTGCCACTCAACAAAGATAACATCTACATTAACTTCGTAAATTATTAACTTATAATAGGTATGTATGTACTTACTATGTGAACTTATCAATTAGAAAATATAACAAAATTACAACATTAAAATTCCATTACAAAAATTTACAAAATTATTGTATTGGAAGAGGGCAAATTTTTACAATCGAACGCCTATGAGTATGCCCATTAGCAGTTTTTACTTCTACAATTCTTACTTTATTGTCTGCGCCAGGGAATACATTAATGACTCTGGCCATTGGCCAATACATGGGAGCAGTATTATCATCTTTTAAAATTACTAAAGACCCTACTGTTACCTGGATGCAGACCGCTCTAGATCTTTCTTTCAGAACTCGATCATTTTGGAAAACCTTGAGAGAGGCCTATGTCCAGCTATGGACGCTAGGACACTATGCGGCTGAAATGATGATGATGATGATAATGATTCTCAACCTCAATTGCCATTCAAAAAGGGAACGCAGCTAACGTAATGGTTACCTTTAAACCGAGCTCTATTTGGGTAAACTTAAGTACTCGTATTTCAATACAAAAACACAAGCTTATACAAGGATGTAAACTGAATTGATAAATGGGAATAGAGATCTTTTTGGTAAAAACCAACATGAGACTCAGATATTACTATATGCTATAAACCAGTACCGACTTTTGACGTGGTGACGTAAATGATTATGGTATGAAAACATAGTAAGCGAATAGAGCATATGAATAGAGTATATAATAGAGTATATAAATAGAGTATTTGAATGGAGTCTATTAATAGAGTGTATGAATAGGGTGTATGAATAGAGTATGTGAATAGACTATATGAATGGAGTGTATAATTTGAGTGTAAGAATATAGTGTAAAAATAGAGTTTATAAATGGAGTTTATGAATGGAGTTTATGAATGGAGTTTATGAATGGAGTTTATGAATGGAGTTTATGAATGGAGTGTATGGGTAGAGTGTATGAATAGAGTAATAAATAGACTGTATGAATGGAGCGTATGAATGGAGTGTAAGAATATAGTGTATAAATAGAGTGTATTAATGAATAGACTATATGAATAGAGTGTATGAATGGAGTTTATGAATGGAGTGTATGAATAGATTGTATGAACAGAGTGCATGGATAGAGTGTATGAATAGAGTATATGAATAGAGAGTATGAATAGAACATATGATTATACATAATATGTGAATAGAGTTTATGAGTAGAGCATCTGCGTAAACTATGATAAATATTTAATCACATGAAATAGCTATAGTAAGACTGTAATTGATAGATACTCACATTTTATTTCTCTCCTTTGCACGTACTTCAACAGCTAACTAATTTTATCACAAGGACCACTGCCACTGGACCAGATTCCTCCAGGAAGTAAAACAAACTGTAAGTTCACTCAACATTGGGATGGCTTAAATATGTTTTTTTCATAAGTACCTTATTAATAAAAAACAATGATGTAAAATTTTCTGAAGATCTCGCATTATGTCTGTCGCTGTAAGTATGCTAAGCTAACAAATATCTGAAACATAATATTGATCTCTACTCACATGAATATAAATAAATAAATACCTATATATAAAGGGACAAATCACACTGATTAGGCTAGCCCCAAAGTAAGTTTTAAACTTGTGTTATGGGATAATAACTCAACTTTACTATATTTTATGATAAATACATAATAACAGAATAACGCCCAAGACCCAGGACAATTTAAAAAAGACCATTTTCCAACTTGCCACGGCTGGGGATCGAACCCAGAACCTCCGGATTAGTGGTCTAGCATGTTAACTATTATGCCCCGGAGGTCGCCACAGAGGTTGATATAAAGTGCAATTACAAACAAAGCTATCCTGATAATCAAAGTAGGTACTTACTTACTTATCTATAGTAAAAGCACACACTGATCGTAACGTCTTTTGAGCGTATCTAAAGATTTATTTATCAATGGCAATAAAAATGCATGGTTTGCATGTCGTCCAAATAAGCAAAAGTACCAGGTGTTGTCTTCATGGTGGTCTCCGTATATACATTGTCTTACTATGGTTTTATGTTCGGAGTTACAAAAATGACAATAATTGGAAGTCTTTTTACAACACAAAAATATAAAATTAGAAAAGATTTTTTTTGTTACTGTTGAGAATACAGATATTATACATGTGAGTTGATACATAAAATCAGTGTGATTTGTCCCTATATATTTATTTATAAAATAAAACAGACACCTTCGAAAAACAGTACCTTTCTTCAGCAGTCGGTTAAATATTAAAATGCATACATAAGCAATATCTAAGCTAACCCGAGATACAAAGGTTTAATGGATTTTGAACTTTAATGAAAACAAATACCTGTATATAAATATGAGGTCTAATGTGAATAAAATTATTAGTATTTTTTGAACCAGAGCAATACAAACATGTCGGTAAGTGGCAACTTATTTTA
Source organism: Acrobasis repandana (assembly GCA_963576875.1). Classification (NCBI taxonomy): domain Eukaryota; kingdom Metazoa; phylum Arthropoda; class Insecta; order Lepidoptera; family Pyralidae; genus Acrobasis; species Acrobasis repandana. Next base: position 3,678,318 of record OY756245.1, read on the forward strand.
ATTTTTATATTTTTTTACATTTAACTTTTTTCTGTATTGTTTCGAGAGTATGCTGCATACATATAAATTTATATCTTTTCAGAAGTATGTTAAAGTTATATAATTTGTACATGTTACAGCTCGACAGCGGTGTCAACAACTTGAGGTACTCACCACTCTCACCACCCCTCTCCGCACCAGAGCCAGAAGGAGCAGCCTTTAGAAGACTAAACAATTTAGAGTTCGAAGCGCCCAACATCGAAGCTGACATTGCATATCAACAATTACTCAACAGACAAAAACAATTAGTTTCTAACGTTAAAATCACTACGAGTGGCGTGAAACTAATTAGAATTGAAGTATATGACGCAAACCAATTTAATAATGCAGAAGGATCCATATGTCACTGCAATGCTGAAGTTTGTGCTCAGCATGTAGTGACAAACATTTTTAGCGATAATATTTACTCCCGAGTGAGGGAAATTTTAAGGAATATTGAAAGTAATGTAACGTTTTTGAAATTATTAACATTATTTTATAAAGTATTTAATCAAACATATTGTAAGACTATATTTATTAAACACATAATCATTCAAACCAGTGGTTTTTTTTAACTTTAATATTAATCATCATATCTCTCATAACCTCTATTCACAAATTCTAATACGAGTAATATGTTCTATTCAAACACTCTATTCATACACTCTCTTCATTCTATTCACAACCCACAATTGATCAGTTATTGAATAGATATAAAGTATAAAATCAGCTTGAACTGATGAATTTATCTAGATGAATAGATGTTAAGCGAGATTGAAAAGATAATATTAGGGAACCTGGATACAACCTGAATGGTTGGATCCAGGTTCCCTAATATTCATCTGCTTTTATTCGATAGAGATATGAAGCTACCGCTGCAAATTAATTGTAGTACCTACCATTTTTATCTAAAGAAAATCATCTACCTCTCTATCTTTTAGGATAGTTTATAAAATATGCATTTCTATTATTTACAGAGGGGTACTGCATATCCTGACGCTTCAGAATTTCCTCAAATGTTCTACTTCGCTCACCAAATGTATTTTGCGGAATGTGTGTAGGATTTAGAAAATTATGGTCGTTATTATAATAGTTCTGTAATGGTGGTTGCTGTAGGCTCAATGGCTGGAGTGAAGGCCCCTGTAATGGTGGTTGCTGTTGGCTCAATGGCTGGAGTGAAGGCCCCTGTAATGGTGGTTGCTGTTGGCTCAATGGCTGGAGTGAAGGGCCCTGTAATGGTGTCTGCTGGTGCTGCGAAGCTTGAAGAAATTGAGGTTGCAGTTGCTGTGACATGGATGAAATGTTTAGGATGGGCGGTTGCTTACCCAAGGCGTTCTCCACGAGTCTTTGGTTAAGCTGAGTCGGGTCGCAGTAACGAGGCACTCTTAGATCATTCCTTTGTGGCGCATACAGGAGTCTCTCATCGTACGGGTAGATGTTTTGCATCTGCAATAATTTGTAGATCAGAAATCAAAATATTTATCCCTCTTGGCAATCGACCATATTATGGTTGATCCTTAGCGGGCATGTTTATTTTACCGAAAATTTACAATTGATGGCGTTTGTTTCATAAATTTGACACTATAAAAAGTGACAAAATAGGATTTAAAAATATATAAAAAAAATTGTAGATTTTTTTATAACAACAGGGCAACCCATTGAGGGAGACCAGTTCAATGCGCGGCAGATATTTAGGCGCCAACATTTAAAATGTAAACATTGTTCACTGTTTGTTTTTTGTTTTTATGAACTTGTTGAAGGATAACTACAAATTCTGAATCTTAGTTACAATCTGAGAGGTTTTGCGTTATTTCATTAACACGTTGTAGCATTCACTAGTAATTTAGGGCTCTGTAAATTGATTTTCATATATTACACGGAAGTGAGTGCTTTTATTAACTACCCATTTTATTGATTTGAAAATAATTTTTGTTTTGTACCTACTTATGTTAGTTTAACTTACGGATTGCATAAATAAACAAAAAAAATTAATAATTCCAAATATACAACGTGGAAGGGACATACCTATAATAAATAGAACCATGGGCTATACTAGATCACTAAAGTAAAATGAAATTAAAATAACAGTCAAAAGAAAAAAGAAAATCGACACACTTTTGTATTAAATGCCGAGAATTTTCTTTTGTTCCTTTGCTGTTATTTAAATTTAATTATACTTCAATGATCTAGTATAGACCGTGGTTCGATTTATTACGGGTATGTCTGTTCCACGTAGTATATTTCCGTATTTGGAACGACTTTATGCGAAACCGCGCGGTAAGGAGTGTACGCTGCCGGTTAAGGGTAATGTGAACAAAAATGGCGCGCCCAGTTGAGAGGGTTCGTATAGTCTTCTTTTTTGATACTTATTTTTAATTTGAACCTCATTAACAAATAACTATAATAAAAACGAACTATAGAATTTAAAATTAAACATTGAACATTGTACCGGGAGATACCGGCACAGACTGATTGTATTGATATGGAATTAAAGTCACTGATAGATAACGGAAATTGAAATGTATTTCTGATAACTTATTAAAGGTATGAAATTGATGTATCTGATATGAGTACGCGCAACTCTCTTGCTGGCTGGCTAATTGCGAACTGTTTTTCAAGTAAAAATGCGCATCGAACACTCACAACACCAGTACTTAGTACAATAAAATACTGCATCGGCACAAACGTGCCGATGCAGCATTTTATTGTACTACTTGCTCGTACAAACATTATTAAAAATTCAATTAAAATTACCGAATGCATCTGTTGGATATAGGGTGGTGGACATACTCTCTGCGTCACATCTGGTATTTGTGTTCGCGTCACCTGTTGTGGAGCAGCGGTTTGAGTTTGTTGGGCATGTGCATTGTTGCTCTCGACCATTTGATGTTTCTGAATACTCTCATCTGTTTTCGCCTGTTTGCTTTTATTATTGTCAGTAACTTCAGAGGTTGCTGGTCTTTTTTGTAGCAAAACTTCGCATTCCACATTATCTTCGTCTTCTACTAAATCTATGGTGTCTAAAATATTACTTTGTTTATCATTAATCTCAATGTAATTAAATATTATTTCAAAAATTTCTACAATCAAATTCTTGCTGATCTTGCATAATTCTTTATGTATTATAGTTTCTTCAGCTTCTCGTAAGTTCAAACCCTTTTTTAAAGAACTAAGGACTGATTTATTCAAGTCACTGCATGCTCCTATTAGTTGTGTAGTAGAACATTTTATATTTTTCCTTTTAAGAATCAAAGAAATATTTCCTTTGCCTCCAAATTGCTTTTCTGCATTTTCTGGTAAGGTATTTTTATTATTTTCCTTATTATTGTTGTCTAATTTATTAATATTATTACAACCATTTTGGTTATTGTTAATATGAATAATGTTTTTTTTGAAAATAGCGAAGATGATCAATAGTGTAGTCGAGATCATTCATAAATTTTAATAATTCCTTTTGCTTATCATAAATTATAGTCACATCGTCCGTTTATGTGTCTGATTCTAAATAATTTGGCAAAGTTACGTTAACATTTTGGTGAAAATATTGTAGATCTTCAATACTAAATTTAAAATCATGAATTATTATTAATATTTTTTTCTCGTTTGCCGATACAATATTGACATCATCAGTCTGAGATGCTGATTCTAAATTGTGAGGTAAAGTTACGGGTATATTTTCGTTAACATTTTGTAAATGTTTTATAGTCGATTCTAATTTATTATTTTTTTTTAACATTCCAGTCTCATTTACCGATGCAATATTGATGTAGTCGGTTTGTGTTACTACTTCTGAATATTGAGGTAAAGTATCGGATATACTATCTGTCTGAGAAGCAACATGTACGCATTCAGCAGTGGCTTCAGGGACTATGTATAAATGTTTGTAGTGTGTGAATTCAGTTTGACAACCAGTTGAGGTTTTATCTAATATATTATTGCTCTTATTTGTACTGTCAGTATCAGACCAGTCTTGCAGGATTTCAAGGAGAGACATTGTGTCTGATTGACCAGTTTGTTTGAATGTGCCTCTCGTCTCTTGTACAACTTGTGTTTTTTCTAGGTACTTGTGGCAACTGAAAGAAAACATTGGTAACTTATAAATATAGTAAGAAATTTAAACGTATATGTTGTTTAGTATAACCTTATAATAGAAACGTGCAATAATAATAATAATATTCGTTTATTCAGACAACTGAAGTTAATAATTAAAATAAATATTTCTTTGAATAATTATAAAAATAAGTTCTTATTTGACAAACAAAGATATATTACAAATTGATGGTTCGCTAAGTAAAAAGCAACAATTCGGTGCAAATACTATAGGTATGCTATATTCCGCTATACGATGTATGGTTTTAATACAAAACAACTACTAAGTTATATTAGAAGATTGACTTTAAAAAAATAGTATTTCCAAAAATCACCCATGGAACGTTCAAACTAAGAACAAACCCAACGGCAAAACAAAATAGAGAAGAATTTATTTTAATTTCAAAAAATGTTTTGGTTAGGTGCTTAGGTCTTAACTAGGACAAATAAGTTAAATAGAGCAATATACCACTCTGTGATGAAAATAATGAAAATAATGACATGTACTGGTATGTTCTGTCGGGCACTCTTCCTGTCGTCGGTGCGAATATAGGATTTTTATAAGAAAGCCTCTTTTTCAGAGGCATGCTCGATTCATACTTTTTGTAACTAGTATTTAATTTTGTAAGATACATTTCGTGTTTGTTTATATCCAAATTATTACCAAAACTTTGATAGAAATATTTAAATTCATGTTTTTAGTATTAATTTAATTTCAAACTATACAATTCCTACAGTTATTTTTATTACACTTTTAAATACATAATAACGAGTACACACTTCTAGAGAAATTCTAAAATGCAAATAAAAAACAATGTAGTTATCGTTATTTCATTACTAGCAAATGATGAACAAGCTCGAAATGCGTTTAACTTTTGGTTACTTTGAACACGGGCACTCAGGTTGAGTTTCCCGCCACGACTGCAGCCGCCTAAGGCCCTTCGGGCCGTGTCGAGTTCGGAGAGGGCGAGACCCGCGAAACTTTCCCGCCAATAAAGTCGGGGGTGCGCGCGCTTAGCGAAGCAGCTTCTATAGCTTATCACCTCAACCACCAGCCTTTACGAGGAGCTAGCTGCATGTTTATAGGTTGCGATATTTGTTCATAAATTTACGTTTTATGGAGGTATTATATAATTCCTTGAATTTATCGGAAAAATTTTACACACATTTTTTTACTATTTACAAAAAATTTATAATTATAAGTTAAGGTAAAATTATGCAAATTTGTTCAGGAGGTGGAGATGTAATATGACCCTATGACCAGAAGATAATGTATATTAGAATATAAAACAAATAAATAAAAATAAAATCATTTTTTTTTTTACAAATCTTGGCGGGTAATTTACTTCCGGACTAGCTGCCTATTACACCAAATTACATGAACGATCTAAAAATTGATAATTCTTCTAATATTTTTTTTTTCCTATTGAGTGTAAAGTTTTGCAAAGCTAGGCTAAAATATCTTTGACACTTTTTACCATTTTATGCAATTTTAGAAATTTATTATTGTATTTTTGTAATATAAATTTGTTTATTTAATGATTTCTCTTATATTTTTACCTTTTTGACATCAAAGTTTTTCCTATCCTGTACCCTTTGTTATTTATTATTATATATTTAAGTCATTAAAAAAACAAGCAAATATACCTGTCGACTTGAAAACCTACTCCGTTATTTTTGTCGCCATATTTATTTATTTCTTCATGTTAATATGATTAAAAAAGAATCACCATCAAAATTCAAAGTTTAAATGTTTATTCAGTAAATAGGCCATTGCAGGCACTTTTACACGTCAATAAGTTTTGTATACATCACTTGTAATGTTTAAATGTTTATTTATATTCTAGTTAAAATTGTAAATATTAAATGATTGATGTATTGTCATATATAAAAAACAAGCAAATGCACCTGTCTATTTGAAAACCCACTCCGTTATTTCTGTCACCATATCGGAAAAATGATTTGGAATAAACCAGTCAAGTGCGAGTCGGGCTCGTATGTGAAGGATTCCGTACCTCCCTACAATGTTTAAAACGCTAAAAAATCACGTTTTTTGTATGACGATCCCCTCTAATTTTTACTTTATCTTATTTTTATTATTCTTATAACGGTCACAGTAATACATAATCGTTGAAAATTTAAATTATCTAGCTATTACGGTAATTAAGTAATACTTTATTGTACACCAAGAATAAAATACTTATATACACACAGAGAAAACAAGACATTCAGATGTACAATGGACGGTTCAAGGGATAGAGCCCTGTAACAGGCGAACAGACAGCGGAGTCTCAGTAACAGGGTTCCGTTGGCACTATTTGGGCACGAAAACCTCATGATATTTGTCACCCTTTCCGCAAACTGGCTAGATCAATCAGCCTCCGTGCATATCCAGTGAGCACTAAAAGCATTTCCTCGACACCCTCGCATCACACTGTGGACTAAGTTAATAACTGAGCCATGCCTGGCCATTTCAAAGCCTAGTTAGCGGGTAACTTCACATTGATAGAGTGTGTACTTTTCTGGATTGAAAGGGAAAGCAAATATTTACACAGACAAAAGGCCTGCGGATGCAGGTTTCTCGTTTAAAGTTTTTATTGTCTGGAGCAAAAGTATTTTACGGCATCGCCAGTGGGTTGACTGGTAGATAAAGCCTATGGCTTTAAGTCTGCTTATTACGTTTGTAATAAAGTTAAATAAATAAATAAAAATAAATATTTTTAAACGATTTCATAGATGAGGTTTCTTGTATGACGACCCCTTTAATTTTTATTTTATCTTATTTTTTGTTATAGCGGCCATAGTAATACGAGTATATAATCTGTGAAAATTTTAACTATCTTGTTAATGTCATTATAAAGATCTAGTTAAAAACGCTAAAAAAATACGTTTTTTGTATTACGACCCCTTTTAATTTTTAACTTTTTTTATTTTTAGTATTTGTTGTTATAGCGGCCGAAATAATACATAACAATCCTAATCCTAACTTTCTAACTAATATTATAAATGCGAAAGTGAGTTTGTATATTTGTTTGTTTGTTTGTTGGTTTGTTTGTTTGTTTGTTACCTCTTCACACTTAATCTACTAAACCAATCATCTTGAAAATTCGTATACACATAGTTAAGAGTACTGAGAAGGATATAGGGTACCTTTTATCCCAAAAAAAGTAATAATCCCGTGGGAATTGGGATACGCGAGCGAAGCTGCGGGCAAAAGCTAGTAATACATAATAGGTGAAAATTTCAAGTGTCTATCTGTTACGGTTCAAGAGATAGAGCCCTGTGACAGACGGACAGCCAGACGGACAGACAGACGGTCAGACGGACGGACAGACGGACAGACAGCGAAGTCTCAGTAATAGGGTCCCGTTTGCACCCTTTGGGTACAGAACCCTAAAAAGGAAAAATAAATGTACTCGTATTAAACTGTTCTAGCTATTTCTTCTCCACTTCGCAAGGTATACGGCATCCTTGGGTGACCATTGACGTGCCCATTATATTTGAGAAGAAAATGCGGAAAAGCGCACCTCGGGCTCCGAAGCAGCACAGCTGAGGATTCAACCAGGAACGCGCTAAGACTGAAACAAAAAGGTATACATGCAAATTGGTCCTATTGTCACCAGGTCAAGATCTGATGATGAAATCCTCGAGAAATCAAGGGAACTTTTTTAGACACACAGTGACTTTGATTCTTTTGTCAGTGAATCAAATATTTCCGTTCAGAAAGTATGATTTGGTGAGCTGGAACTGATGAATAAATAAACCGGCCAAGTGCGAGTTAAACGCACGTGAGGAGGGTTCCGTACAATTGATTGAATTCTTATAGGTTTTCAAAATTTGAGGCTCAGTAGTTTCGGAGATCAGGGGGGGGGGGATGGGATGCTCAATTTTCGTCTTCTTTCATGAATAAAATCAAAACTATTCATTTTAAAATAATAACAAAAAATATATTAAGATCCTCATAACGAGCCCTTTCATTTGATATATGACACAGTAAGGTTTGCAAAACTTTTTTTTAAATTTCCTAATTTGTCCCCCGAAAATGACCCATAATTTAAAAATATATATTTTTTTTTAAATTATAAATAAATAAATAAATAGGGACAAATTACACTGATTAAGCTAGCCCCAAAGTAAGTTTTTAAACTTGTGTTATGGGGATACTAACTTAACGATACTATATTTTAAGATAAATACATATATAGATAAACACCCAAGACCCAGGTCAATTTGAAAAAGGCCATTTTCCAACTTGCCCTGGCTGGGGATCGAACCCAGAACCTCCGGATCAGCGGTCAAGCGTGTTAACCATTACGCCACGGAGGTCGTCAAAATTATGGGTAATAAATTCACGTTTTTAAAATTGAATTCCAATCAGTTTAGCAGTTTTTGCGTAAGAGAGTATAATACAGTCCTGAACATTAAATACTAATCAAATCGACTCGCCCACCACTCAACTAGTCTCCAACACTAACTGGAGTAAATCACAACTTATTTGGTTGGAAAGTCTACTCGACCAATGTAGAGCTAGATTTACAACGAGTGAATTAAGTCGTAACTAATTTGCCATCGCCATCGCACTAATTACATCGTGCGTATCGTGTGACGACACGGATTGACTTGACTTTAATCCCTTTAGGCGATGATTTGCAAGTCTGATGCACATCACGGAATGACCGCTGTACAGTGTACACAGCTATCAAGTAAAGCTTGATACATTTTGAGCAAAATTCAAACAATTATAGATACGCGTCTCGTGTGTGATGAAGCCAAGTCAAATGTGCTTTTCTTGTACCTTATATATATATGTGTGTATGTGATGCAGTTTTTGTAAATAAGCGTCTTATCTATCTTATCTAAATTTTGAGATTCTTATAAATAAATTAAGGATTTTCTACAGAATTTGGCGCCTATTTAGATCTCAATTCTTCTTCCATACAGTATTTACAAGTACTGCACATTTAGTGCACTAGACATTTTCGCGCGTAGCATCTTGTAGCCCTTTGTAGCGCTTACTTAAGCTACGACTTCGTAGCACAGAATTTTTAGGGTTCCGTACAAAAAATGAAAAAACGGAACCCTTATAGGATCACTCGTGCGTCTGTCTGTCCGTCCGTCTGTCACAGCCAATTTGCTCCGAATCTACAGGACCGAATTAGGTGAAATTTAGTAGAATGGTGTAATCTTATGACCCAAACACATATGTGCAAAGTAAATTAATATTTTTTTAAAATAAGGGTAATTTTCGGGGGATAAATATAGGAAATTGAAAAAAAAAGTTTTGCAAACCTTACTGTGTCATATATCAAATGAAAGGGCTTGTTATGAAGATCTCAAATATATTTTTGATATATTTATTGAATAAACAGTTTTGATTTTATTCATGAAAGAAGACGAAAATTGACCATTTCCCCCCTGATCTCCGAAACTACTGAGCCTAAAATTTTGAAAAAAATACGAAATATAGTTCATTGCTTGTAAATTACATAAAAACCTATAAGGATTCAATCAATTGTACGGAACCCTCTCCACGCGAGTTTAACTCGCACTTGGCCGGTTTTATTTATTTAAAGACCTTTAACTTGCAACCTTTGTATGCATGTGTGTAAATAGGTATATTTCCCATTTTCAAATCATATTGAATCACTAACTGGTACCCGATTGGGTTGGATTTGATATACATTGTTAATGACCATGTAAAATTATTATTATATCATTACATTCTAATGCGGTTGTTGTGACGATATCAGTAGGCAAATGATTATGCATATTCTTGATACTTTACTTCAAATAATAACACATATTGTAAATTTCTCCCTCTCTTCAGGCAGGTTTCGCAACCTTTAGGGAAAGGCATATGTGACTCCTTTGCCAAAAGTCTCCAATCACACGTGTAAGTAATCACAACATGGCAGGTATGATGGGGTCAGTCGTGGTAAATCCATGCTAGACAATAAAGCAACAAAAAAAACTTTCTGCATCTGCAAAGAATGTACTATTAATTGCTTATTGATGACGTACTTTCGACGTTATTTGGAGTGGGTGCGACGCTACATAGAGTGTATCATTGTATGGAAAACAAGACAAACCAACCAGAGTCAAAGAATAGTTTGGAAAATCCAAAAGTGCACGCCTCATAATCTAATTTTTTTTATACAGTGGTATATTAGTTTTTTATAAATTATAATTAAACGACAGTACTTAGAACGCTAATATTAACTAGGAATCAGCACAGTGTAATACTTTATATATTAAAAAGAAAAGTATTCCGGTAAGATGAATTTTTCGACCAATTTCTCTGCCACATACATGGTCACATAAACACAGACTCACGGACGTCCAAGAATGATTAGTTTTAATGTTATTATTTATTATATTAAACAAATTAATTGTTTATAAAATGTACCATATGTGCTAGACAGATTATTTAACTTCATATTAGTGCACTCATATTATCCTGTAAGTGTTATATTAAAAAAAAAACGTAATTTAAGTTTCGAAAGACTGGGTTTTTTGACATGTCGAGAGTAGAGCACTACCTCAACGCTCCGCTTATGAGGCGTGCAATTTCGACGTCTTAAGGAATTGGTAATTAAATCGAGTGACGTTACATAGAGTTTACACGTATTTTTGAAATGTGTTTTTAAAACCTTTATCATTTGATACCCCATTCGGTATGATTCGATTTATTTTGATTTTTAGTTCATTACTTTTTGAACTATACAGGGCGCCACCGTAAATTTAGTGTGACGTCACATAACCTAACACCAGCAGTCAGCCAAGACGTTTCTAGCAATACCTCGTTTGTCAAAGTGTCATGGATATCTTTGAAGATAGGAACATATATGACGACATCCGTGGCGTAATGGTTAACACGCTAGACCGCTAATCCGGAGGTTCTGGGTTCGACCCCCAGCCAGGGCAAGCTGGAAAATGGCTTTTTTCATATATTGTCCTGGGTCTTGGATGTTTATCTATTTATGTATTTATCATAAAATATAGTATCGTTGAGTTAGTATCCCATAACACAAGTTGTAAAAAAACTTACTTTGGGACTAGCTTAATCAGTTTGATTTGTCCCTATTCATTTATATACAATACAATACAATACAAAAATCTTTATTGCACCAAATAAAAACAATAAAAAATCACAAAGTTTACGGAACTTATAAATAAATAAGGTACAAGAGGCGGCCCTATCGCCGAAGCAATCACAGGTGGCGCAGTTAAATTTAAAATATAAATTATAAATAACCAATAGATATTAAAATACTTATACAAAATATATAACATTATACAAAAAAAGATATATTTATATAAATAAATGAATATATATATATACATATTCATACCTATATATACATAGCATAATAATAAATAATTTATTACATACATACAAATAAATAAATATCACAATGATGTAAACAGAAATAGTAGGGGAAAGAGATGAGGAACTAAACAGAAGTAAAAAAGTGATTTTTAGTTAGGGTTTTAAATTTATTCAAAGTTTTGGCGAATCGAATGGAAAGGGGTAGAGTGTTCCAGAGATGAATAGCATAGACAGTAAAAGAATATTTGTAGAAATTGGTCGAGTGGACTGGAATATTGAGAAGAAGTTTATCTGCACTGCGTAGAGGCCTTGAAGAGGCCTTTTACTTATTTATAAACATACATACATACATAACGGCAAAATACAGAGCCGTCCTTTCGGCTTTGCCCGTAGTCGGGTAAAAATACATAATGTATGGTACTGACGTAAAATTGCTTGATGCTACATTCGCAATGATACAGATACATCATTTTTACCTTTCCTAATGGGGCAGACACAACCTAGGGACATAAGACCCGCAAGGGCCATGTTTAGCGAGATGGTGGGTGTGAAGATAGAAAAAAATAATTAATATAGTGATGGGTTGCTAGCCGCATCGCCTATTAATATAATTCATATTTGCTCCCGTTGCCTCAATCGGCTTTAACGTTGCACTGGTAGTGAAGCCACTGTTACAATCTACGTTTTATCCTTCCTCCCAGACCAGCATGATCCCAACTAATATTATAAATGCGAAAGTGAGTTTGTATAAGTATTTGTTTGTTTGTTAACTCTTAACCAATATTCTTGAAAATTCGCATACACATAGTTAGGAGTACTGAGAAAGACATAGAGTACCTTTCATCCCGGAAAAATATAATATTCCCGTGGGATACGCGAGCGAAGCAGCGGGCAAAAGCTAGTAATATATAAATTAATATTAGGTTGGGGAAAAGACTTTTCGCATATAGTATGTATGAACTTGTAATAAAACCACTATTCGTACCTGGCTGGTTTTCGTATCATTTAAAAGTTTAAATTTTAATGAAGATAATTCCAAGTTCAAATTAGGAAAATGCGTGATTTTCATTTGTTTTTCTTACCGTCAAGATGAGTGAATCTAATGAAGAAATTAGATACATTTTAAAATTTTACTACCAAAAAGGTAAAAATACAACGCAAGCCGCGAAAAAAATTTGCAATGTTTATGGACCTAGTGCAGTGTCTGTGAGAGTAGCACAAATTTGATTTAAGCGTTTTTTATCCGGAAATTTTGATGTCAAAGATGCACGTCGCTCTGGTTGCCCTGTTACGGATAAAATGGATGCTATTTTTGAAAAAGTGGAGCAAGATCGGCATACCAATAGTTACGACGTAGCTGAAAAATTGGGAATTGACCACAAAACAGTTTTGGCGCATTTGAAAAAAAATGGGTACACAAAAAAGCTCGATATTTGTGTACCTCACGAGCTCTCTGAAAGAAACCTAATGAATCATGTACTCATTTGTGATTCTTTATTACGACGTAATGAGACCGAACCATTTTTGAAGAAATTGATAACTGGTGATGAAAAGTGGATCACGTACGACAAGAACGTGCGAAAAAGGTCATGGTCAAAGGCCGGTCAGGCTTCACAGACTGTGGCGAAACCCGGGTTAACTCGCAACAAGGTGATGCTGTGTATGTGGTGGGATTGGAAGGGCATTATTCATTATGAGCTGTTACCACCAGGCAGGACCATCGATTCAGAACTCTATTGCGAACAACTGATAAGTTCAAAGCAAGAAGTTGAGAGAAAGCGGCCGGAATTAATCAACAGAAGGGGTGTGGTTTTTATCATGATAACGCTAGACCTCACACATCTTTAACCACTCAGCAAAAATTAAGAGAGTTTGGCTGGGAGGTGTTAATGCATCCGCCGTATAGTCCTTACCTGGCACCTTCAGATTTCCACCTATTTCGGTCTCCTCATAATTCTTTAGGCAGTGTCAGGTTAACATCACGAGAGGACTGCTAAAACTACTTGACGCAGTTTTTTGATCAGAAGCCCCAAAATTTCTATAGCAATGGGATCATGTCCCTACCTATAAGATGGCAAAAAGTTATCGAACAAAATGGTACCTACATACTTTAGTTAAATGTAAATAAACTATATTAAAAAATGTTTTGAATTTTCATATAAAATGCGAAAAGTCTTTTTCCCCAACCTATTAGTTAAGGACAAATCAAATTAATTAGGTTTGCCCCATAGAAAGTTTAAACTTGTATTAAGGATACAAACTCAACGATTCTATATTTTTTATATAAATACATTTAGATAGTAGGTATAACACCCAAGAGCCAGGACAATTTAAAAAGGCTTTTTTACTACTTGCCCTGGCTGGGGAGCGTGTTGAGGCTACGGAGGCTTCCCGGTTGCAACCGCAGCGGTAACGGTTCAGAGCCCGGGGTCCGCTACCTAACCTAGGTGATTTGACTAAGTTACTGGTTTTTACACAGATTGACTGCCGTCTGACCTCTGCAACCCAAAGAGTAGACCAGAACCAATCCTAGGATAGGTTTAAACAAATGCTAGATGGCGTTCGGGACCAAAAGTTTTACGTGGCTTTCGAAACACGGAATCATTAGTGATTTTCAAGGCTTCAAATATCCTAACCAGAGCGGAAACAACTTTTTACAAAGTATGCTTCCCAGTAGGATTTGAGCCCACGACCTCTGGATCACAAGACAAACTCCTTGACCACTGGTTCACGGAGGCAGTCGACATACCTACTTTATTATTGCAATTAATTATTAGAGTTGAATACCGCTATATGAAACTGCACATTGCCACTGTGTTGTTAACTATTTATTAGGGTTCCGTAGTCCACAAGGAACCCTTATAGTTTCGTCATGTCCGTCCGTCCGTCCGTCTGTCTGTCCGTCCGGGCTCGTACTCCGCCGCTACTGCACCGATTGTCACGAAAATTAGTGGAGAGATAGATATTGAAGTTCCAAAAGTCGATTTTTAAAATTATTAAAAAATGTTTTTTTTGTTTCAGCCCCTCTCCCATACAATGAAAAAAGAATTTAAAAAATTAAATTGAACTAACCCCAACGTGTCGGGTACCGTTGAAAAGGTCTTTTAAAATGCAACAAAAACTGCTTCAAAACTATGTAGATCAAACCCCCCAGTCTTGAGATAATCTAATACAAAGTTAAAATTTGAAGTCTCCCCCCACCGTAACTTTTGAAATATTTCTAAAATAATTCTGAAAAAAAATGTGGTATATACCTCAAAGTATGTACTTTCAATTAAAACTATAGCGGTCTCGGTATAATAGAAAGTTATTTTTTAATACGTCTTAAATCGTAAAATGTTACTTGCTGCTACGGAACCCTTCATGGGCGAGTCCAACTCGCAACTTGAAATTACTGCTCTTTGACACTCAATGGTCCATACCATTGAGTGTCAAAGAGCAGTAATTTCATTTCAATTTTAATGCGAAATTTGTTAATTTAATATTTTTTAAAATATCCAAAATTACCTTCCTCATTATAAATCTTTATTCATATCCAAATTCACATCAGTCTAAGTTATAATTTTACAAAAAATTGGATATTTTCTAACATAACATAAAATCGTTTCTTTTAGTGTGAGCAGTAATAATTTATAAATAATTATACAGGTACATATAGTTTATATATTATAAATTATAATATATAAACCACATTCACATTCAAAATATGAACTTGAAAGAAACTTAAGTTATATCTTAATTTGACCATCAGTATGGAAACCTTCTACACCCTTTGGCATATTTTCTTTCAAGATCATATATTTTGACTGTCAAAAAAATTGTTATACGCCTAGATATATGCAATTTTATTAAAATTACAAATACTGCCGAAATCAGACATGTAATTTCAAAATAAAAGTTAGACTACGTTTGTATGGGAAATTCTTGGTTATGGGGATTTCTACCGTCTTATTATAAAAACAGGACTAACTTTGTTACTTTTAAGGTGAATATATAAGCAAATGGCCTTGAAGTGTGAAATAAATTGTTACCTCGTAAATATGGTGATATATATATTTCCATATTGCTCTTCGTCATGCACTAGATAGCCCTTTAAATTATTTTATGAACCACCGTTGAAATTATTTACATTAGTCCGTCTAGCTTTAAAACTTGCCTCCGCCAAAAGTGGCCACGGCAAGTTTTAAAGCTAGACGGATCACCAATAACAGTTTCAACGGCAGTTCATAAAATAATTTAAAAGGATATCTAGTGCATGATGAAGAGCAATATGGAAATTATCACCATATTTACGAGTTAACAATTTATTTATTGGATTATTTTAATTTTATTACCTATCCTTCGACCAAGATCTTCAAGTCAAGGAGATTGATCGGCGAATCCAACTGGGATGGGTGGCATTTGGTAAGCTGACGGATGTATTGAAAAATAGGAAAATACCACAATGTCTAAAGACACGCCTCTTTAACCAGTGTGTCCTGCCTACGATAACTTATGGTGCCGAGACATGGACTCTTACAAAGGGAACCATGTATAAAATAGCGGTTGCGCAAAGGGCCATGGAGCGAGTCATGCTCGGTATTAAATTGCAGGACCGAGTTCGCAATGTAGAGATCCGGCGTCGTACGAAAGTTTACGATGTGCTCTCTAGGGTTGCGAACCTTAAATGGAACTGGGCGGGACACCTGGCTAGAAGGAATGACGGGAGATGGAGTAAGGCAGTCACCGAGTGGTACCCCAGGAATGGAAAACGGAGTGTTGGGCGTCCGGCGGCTAGGTGGGTCGATGATATCAAACGGATTGCTGGAAAGAACTGGATCGCTAAGGCTGGGAATAGGATTCAGTGGCGCAGACAAAAGGAGGCTTATACCCAGCAGTGGGTCGTTGAGAGCTGACGATGATGATGATGATGAACAATTAATTTCACACTTCAAGGCCATTTGCTTATATATTCACCTTAAACCATTATCCACCCAAATCAAGTTGACATTGGCAGGTGAGATAGTTTGATATTACTAGATGTTAACTTGATTTGGGTGGACAATGGTTTAAAGCTAGTAACAAAGTTAGTCTGGGTTTTATAATAAGACGGTTTAAACTTAGCTAACTGCTAAAACTATCTCATTGCACGAGTGGTGGCTGTTGCAACGTGTACTCAAATACCTCTTCATCTTTCAGCGTTCTTGGATATATTCAGCGGCGGCTTCAACCATTGCGAGGCCCCGGGCTTCAGGATTTTGCGAGGCCCTAGTCCTCTATATGTCATTCGAAAGTCTTCTTTCAGGCTCTGCATGATTAACACATTTGGCGCCAGTAGCACAGAAAACAGTAAGAGTATACAGAACGGAATCTTCTAAGGTATGCGCAATATGCGTCCCTGTTTCCCGTCCCCGCACCTCTCCCCCATTCTTGTGCGACCGCGTGTGCCGTGCAGTGTATTCCCCCGCTCTCGCCCCTCGACAAGGCGAGAACGAGATAAGGTGACGGGGACGCATATTGCGCGGGACCTTAGGAGATCCCGTGCTCTATACTCTTTCTTCTGGGCCAGTAGGCTAATCATATTTCCACCCCTGAATGTACCGCCCCCAAATCATTTTCATGTTATGAGAGAAAGAAAAGAAACACGGGGATTGCCCGAATGCTTTGCGATATGCACGATAGTAAAGAGTTTCTCAGTTATTGTTGTATACAGTTGTTTTATTTATTGTAATTTGTTTTATTATAACTAAGAGTGAGAAATCAAAATACTAAATTCATAAAAATAAATCAGCTCGGGTTGTTGCGCGAGGCCCCTGCAAGAGCGAGGCCCTGGGCGATTGACCTGCTCGCCACCCCCTAAGGCCGCCACTGGATACATCCTTTGTGCTGCTTCGGAGCCCAGGGTGCTGGGCTCTTTGGGACGGTTACGGACATCGGTTACGTCAAAAACTACATTTTGTAAACTACTAGCGGCCCCGCCTTCGCACGTTACAGGTATGTACTTACTATATATAGAAAAACTTAAACCGCTCTTCCTATTGATAAATATAATAAATAAAAAAATATATATAGACAAATCACACTGATTGAGCTAGCCCCAAAGTAAGTTTAAGCTTATGTTAAGGGATACTAACCAAACGATACTTTTATATATTTTATAATAAAGTTAATTTCCATACCTTGTTTCCACTTAGTTTCTTCATTTTGTCCTGTTATGTTTTCTTTGTGTAAGTTGTATGTATGTATTTAAGTATTAGGTGTATGTATGTTTATTATAATTATTGTATAAAAGTATGTTTATTATATTGACCACCCCGCACTACCTAATTTCCCATCATTTTTTCTATATAAACGAGGTTGCCTGGAAGAAATTGCTTAGCGATAAGGCCGCCTTTTGCGCATTTCCTAATTTTTGAGATAATTATGTTCTGTTGGCGCAGATAGCTAAGATTACGTTCTGCTACCAAGAAATGTTACTAACTACGCTCTTGGTACGAGTCCGGCAATCCCACCGGCAACAAACAAACACACAAACAAACCTACGCAGTCTGCTACCACCCTAGATAAGGTCCAGTTGTTAAACTTAAGTTAAACTTAAATCTAATTAAAAGTAATTAAACTAATTACAAATGGAAAACAATTAAAGATAAAACTTACCGCATCCATGCCGTCTTCAGGCAGCTTCGCCTGGCCTTCGCGTCGAGCCCGAAGTCCTCCTCAGGGCTGGCGACGGCCTTAGGTCCCAACACGGGTCCCAAGGCAGTGGTGAAGAAAATGGGGTCCCTAAGCGAACCTACCCATGAGCTCATGTATGTCGCCCCAAACGAATACGTCGTATTTATAACACCACTTCACCACAGCACAACAAAGTTTCATCTTCTTCTTGACCGTTTATGGGCATCCACGCCTCCAAAATTGGTTCCTTTTATAGTCAATTTACAAATACTTCCGTATCACACGGGCAATAGGCAAAAATCAACAATTTATAATGACGCCATGTCACGCGTTTTACATTTGACACAAATCACTGTTCTTATCCGTACTACGAACTATGCCCGGCTCCACGCCGTTTCAAACAAATTGGGCACACAAACAAACAACAATTAGCGATAATTCTTCACAAAATATTCGCAATATAACAAGTACAAAATATGCCGGCATGCTTTCACGCGACGGGCCAGCGAAACCACTCATTCATAATGGCGTCAGTCAAGACTGGGCAAAGACAATCCGCGCTCCACAGAATATCGCTAAATCGATAATCTTGCCCGTGTTTGTGGAGATCACACGCAGATGGCGCTAGTCTCCTAACAATAAGTACTTTTATCCAAAACATGTTCTGTTTTTTACTTTTGTGCAATAAAGGGTATTGTATTGTATTGTATTGTAATAAATACATATATAAATAAACAGCGAAGACCACAATTTGAAAAAGGCCATTTTCCAACTTGCCCTGAATTGATAAAAACCGCATTTAACCACCCAAGGATGCCAAATACCTTGCGAAGTGGAGAAGAAATCAATTTAAACACTAGGGTTAAATGATTTGGATATAGTTTTACGACCGGCCGCCTGCCTGACGTCAACCCTGTTGGGAATGCATGTGAGAAGTTTTACAATCAGTCGCCGACCGACGTTACCCGCCTTGGAAATGCAGTTATAGAATAGCACTAGATGTTTGTGCTTTGTCCTTTAATCGCCTTTTATGACATCCACAGAAAGAGATGAAGTATTATGTATAAGCCGGAGGCCACACGGCAAAGCAACTCAATAGAGCCTGGCAAATAGTAGGCGTCTACTGTTTGTTTTTATTGTAAGTGGCCTACACTGTTGTCAGATTTTAATGCTGTTTTGGTAAGGGCATCTGAAATAGCTTGACCATTGCCATACCACGATGATAGCCAGGACCAATGGCTTAACATACCTTCCACAGCTCGAAAGAACTCTAAAAATTATATATTTAATTTTTATGCCACTTTTGGTCACCCATCCAAGTGCGGACTACAGCCGGTGTTGCTTAACTTGCGAAAGCGCTAGCAATGCATTTTCCCACCGAGCCACCGGTATGTACTACATTGCAAACTTGCTAAACAACTTTGTCACAAGTTTAACCTAACTAAAGTTAGCTTACTTCTAAAACGATCCCGTTCGAGCAACAAGTAGGACACGAGTCGCGACATTTACCTACTTACCTACTTACACAAATAACTCCTCACCGTAGCGCCGGATTCCTCCCCTAGCGGAGAAGCGTGCTAACAAAATGTACCTTGTGAAGACTTCCCAAAGGGTTTAAGTCGGATATAGCTGGTATCCTGGTCGGTAAGGAAAGATATATTTTGTAAATACGCAGCGTAAATCACGTGTCGAAACTTACTTAATCTATGCTTGCTTCCACAAACATATCCCTATTATTATTTTTTCTTTCGTGTTTGTAAGTGGCCAATACTGGTGTCAGATTTTTCACGATGACCAAAAAGGATAGACATACTCGTAGATTAGAAGTGGTGTTGAAGGAGAATGAAAAAATAAGTTGGACATAAAAGTACCAAATGTATCAGAGAACGTGGGATAGAAAAGGCAAAATATTACTTATCATAGAAAACAGATGAGGTATATGTACGGTCATTTACTACGACACGATGCTTTCTTAATAACAATAATTGAGGAAAAGATGGAAAACGATGAGTAAGAAAATCCAGAAGAAGGTTTATTGATCAAATAAAAGAAAATTCAAAGTGAAAACTTATAAGGAGGTTAAGAACTTAGCGAAGGGAAAAGAGACATACGAGTAGAAAGCACTCTATTTATTTATTTATTTATTTACCAATTTATGTATACAGAGAATACATAAACAAAAAGTTGTACAAAGGCACTACTTATCTCAAAAGAGATCTCTTCCAGTAGGCACTCTACTGACATGAGCGCAGCTCTAGAATACAAGAAAGAGAGAAACCTTCGGTAAGGTATATTTTGTAAATACGCAGCATAGATCACGTGTCGTAACTTACTTAACTTACCTATTATGCTTGCTTCAACAAATACATCCTCATTATTTTTTCTTTCTTTCGTGTGTGTAAGTGGCCAACACTGTCAAACTACGTCAGATGCTAAAGGCATCTGACGTAGTTTGATGACAATGATGGGACTGGGACTAACGGCTTAAGAGGATTGTGTAGTGCCGATACGCATCGCAAGTAGGTATTTCCAAAAATTCTATCTGTTTTACGCCGCTCTGCTTCGGACCCGTGTCGTGCGATAGAAAGAGTTGCAATTCTTAGAGGCGATGGACTACTTTTTCCTTTTGAAATATTGTTTCGGGCGATAACGTTTCCACCCCCTAAAATCTTTACAAAATGAGGCAATTTTGGTATCATTCAATTCAGTACACCTTAATCTAGGGCTGTACGGTTTCTTATTTTAGTAATTCGGTTTAGTTTAACTTAAATCCGTAAAACTGGCAATATAAAATCGGCGAAAATCGGCAAAAATCACCATAATTTGTTGCTTTTTAGTTGCTAATTAGTTGCCAAAACGATGATTTTTTTGCTCTAACCGATCGTGAGAAATCGGCAACAGTTCCAGTTTTACATTAAGCTAACGTGTCAAAAATCGGAGAAATGTATAATAGGTTGAGTAAATGCGGGTGAATTTGTTGCTAATTTGTTGCTACAAAAAAATTGTAAAAATACTAATTTTTGTTATGATGCCGTAAAAAATACTGGACTCGCTAGCTTAACTTCCGATTTTTGATAGTGAAATTCTATACAATAATTTGTTGCTGCTTAGATCTTCACTTGTTACTGTGTATTGAGTCAGCAACAAAATAGAAACCGGAAGTTGAGGTAATTTTGAAATCGTTTATCTCTCAAACCGGTCACGCCAGCTTAACTTCCGATTTTCAACGGTTAATTTCTATAGAATAATTTGTTGCTGCTCATATCTTTATTTGTTACAAAGTATAGAGTCAGCAACAAAATAGAAACCGGAAGTTGAGGTAATTTTGAAATCGTTTATCTCTCAAACCGGTCACGCCAGCTTAACTTCCGATTTTCAACGGTTAATTTCTATAGAATTATTTGTTGCTGCTCATATCTTTATTTGTTACAAAGCATAGAGTCAGCAACAAATAGAAACCGGAAGTTGAGGTAATTTTGAAATCGGTTATCTTTCAAACCGGTCACGCCAGTTTAACTTCCGATTTTCAACGGTTGATTTCTATAGAATAATTTGTTGCTGCTCATATCTTTACTTGTTACAAAGTATAGAGTCAGCAACAAAATAGAAACCGGAAGTTGAGGTAATTTTGAAATCAGTTATCACTCAAACCGGTCACGCCAGCTTAACTTCCGATTTCTGATAAATAAATTCTATAGAATAATTTGTTGCTGCTAAGATCTTCACTTGTTACAGTGTATTGAGTCAGCAACAAAATAAAAAAAAGGGAGGTTGAGGTAATTTTGAAATCGGTTATCCCTCAAACCGGTCACGCCAGCTTAACTTCCGATTTTCAACGGTTAATTTGTATAGAATAATTTGTTGCTGCTCATATCTTTATTTGTTACAAAGTATAGAGTCAGCAACAAAATAGAAACCGGAAGTTGAAGTAATTTTGAAATCGGTTATCTCTCAAACCGGTCACGCCAGCTTAACTTTCGATTTCTGATAAATAAATTCTATAGAATAATTTGTTGCTGCTTAGATCTTAACTTGTTACAGTGTATTGAGTCAGTAACAAAATAGAAAACGGAAGTTGAGGTAATTTTGAAATCGGTTATCCTTCAAACCGGTCACGCCAGCTTAACTTCCGATTTTCAACGGTTAATTTCTATAGAATAATTTGTTGCTGCTCATATCTTTATTTGTTACAAAGTATAGAGTCAGCAACAAAATAGAAACCGGAAGTTGAGGTAATTTTGAAATCAGTTATCTTTCAAACCGGTCACGCCAGCTTAACTTCCGACATTCAACGGTTAATTTCTATAGAATAATTTGTTGCTGCTCATATCTTTATTTGTTACAAAGTATAGAATCAGCAACAAAATAGAAACCGGAAGTTAAGGTAATTTTGAAATCGGTTATCCCTCAAACCGGTCACGCCAGCTTAACTTCCGATTTCTGATAAATAGATTCTATAGAATAATTTGTTGCTGCTTAGATCTTCACTTGTTACAGTGTATTGAGTCAGCAAAAAAATAGAAAACGGAAGTTGAGGTAATTTTGAAATCAGTTATCCCTCAATCCGGTCACGCCAGCTTAACTTCCGATTTCTGATAGTTAAATTCTAAAAAATAATTTGTTGCTGCTTAGATCTTCACTTGTTACAGTGTATTGAGTCAGCAACAAAATAGAAACCGGAAGTTGAGGTAATTTTGAAATCGTTTATCTCTCAAACCGGTCACGCCAGCTTAACTTCCGATTTTCAACGGTTAATTTCTATAGAATAATTTGTTGCTGCTCATATCTTTATTTGTTACAAAGTATAGAGTCAGCAACAAAATAGAAACCGGAAGTTGAGGTAATTTTGAAATCGTTTATCTCTCAAACCGGTCACGCCAGCTTAACTTCCGATTTTCAACGGTTAATTTCTATAGAATAATTTGTTGCTGCTCATATCATTATTTGTTACAAAGTATAGAGTCAGCAACAAAATAGAAACCGAAAGTTGAGGTAATTTTGAAATCGATTATCTCTCAAACCGGTCACGCCAGCTTAACTTCCGATTTTCAACGGTTAATTTCTATAGAATAATTTGTTGCTGCTCATATCTTTATTTGTTACAAAGTATAGATTCAGCAACAAAATAGAAACCGGAAGTTGAGGTAATTTTGAAATCGGTTATCCCTCAATCCGGTCACGCCAGCTTAACTTCCGATTTCTGATAGTTAAATTCTAAAGAATAATTTGTTGCTGCTTAGATCTTTACTTGTTACAGTGTATTGAGTCAGTAACAAAATAGAAACCGGAAGTTGAGGTAATTTTGAAATCGTATATCTCTCAAACCGGTCACGCCAGCTTAACTTCCGATTTTCAACGGTTAATTTCTATAGAATAATTTGTTGCTGCTCATATCTTTATTTGTTACAAAGTATAGAGTCAGCAACAAAATAGAAACCGGAAGTTGAGGTAATTTTGAAATCGGTTATCTCTCAAACCGGTCACGCCAGTTTAACTTCGGATTTTAACGGTTAATTTCTATAGAATAATGTGGTGGCGTAGCAATTTACCTTCGCAAATCCTTACCCTATAAGATTCTATGTGCCTCACCTCCCTCTTATTCCGCGTCGGCTGAATATATTTTTCTAGAACTGACCATGCAACATTCTAAAATACTTCTGGCAGTTTTTTACTCTCCCAGTCTTCACGTAAATTATTTCAGCTCCTCAGATTCTATCCTTAACGATTTATGTCGTTTGTACGAACATGTTATTATCATGGGTAATTTAAACACATGTATTATTAAGAATGACTCACGTACACTTCAGCTTCAAGATCTTTCTTCTTCGTACAATCGTAATATTTTACCACTTTCAGCTACCCATCACGCTCCTAATTGTAGACCATCTCTTCTAGACTTAATAATAGTATCTGGTCCTGATAATGTTTCCACACATGGCCAACTTGCCGCACCCTTCTCGTATCATGATTTAATTTACTTATCATACTGCGTGCGTCCTCATAAACGCAAGTCAAATTATCGACATCTTCATAATTTCAGAGGCATTAATACGTATGCATTACTAAGAGATGCTGGTAACATTAATTGGAATCTAGTTCTGGAGAAGGATAACATAGATGATAAGGTTAACACATTTAACTCTTTAGTTCTTGGATTATTTGATCAACATGCTCCTCTCCGACGTGTCAAGATCAAACATAAACCCGCTCCGTGGCTTACAGATGAAATAAAAGCACTCATGGCGCGTAGAGATAGAACGAATCGTAGATTCAAACGTTGTTCATCTGAGACTAATTTAAAATGCTATAAGGTGCTTCGCAATCGCTGCAATCGCATGTGCCGTGATTCAAAGAGACGTTATTTTCATGATTCGCTTATCAACCGTAGTCCAGCGGAAACTTGGAAATTTTTAAAATCTGTTGGTGTGGGAAAAACTTCAGAGGTCGCTCAATCTGATATTGACATAAAGGAACTTAATAAACACTTTTCTAAGCCACCTGTTGCTCTCGATCCTTCTGTTAAGTTAGATACTTTAGCTGAGTTGCGTAACTTACCTCATCCTTCCTATCTTCCTTTAGATTTTAGTATAGTCTCTCAAGACGATGTTAAAAAAGCTATAAAACATATCTCTTCTAATGCAGTTGGTAATGACTTAGTTTGCTCTAATATGATCACTCGAATTCTTCCGGTGATTCTCTCTATACTTACCCACATTTTTAATTTTTCACTCTCGTCGGGTACATTTCCTTCAGCTTGGAAGCAAGCACATGTCATACCACTACCAACAACCACCAATCCTTGTTCTTTTTCTGACTTTCGCCCTATTTCTATTTTGCCTTATCTTTCCAAAGTTCTGGAGCAAATCGCACATAACCAGTTTTCTTCTTTCCTCTTCAAAAACAATCTCATTAGTCCCTTTTAGTCTGGGTTTCGACCGGGCCACAGCACTTCTACCGCTTTGGTGAATGTGACTGATGATATTCGCCAAGCTATAGATAATAAAACGTTAACTTTACTAGTTTTGCTTGATTTTAGTAACGCCTTCAAATCAGTAGACTTCGATATCTTTTTAGGGATCCTTCACTCTATCAATGTATCTCCTTCTGCCTTAAATTGGTTTAGTTCCTATCTGCATGGACGCTCTCAGCGTGTCTGCCTTGATGAAACTCACTCAGACTGGTGTGAGCTGGGTGCTGGTGTACTTCAAGGAGGTTGTCTTTCCCCTTTACTGTTTTCTGTTTTTATAAATACCATCACTAAAGTTCTATCCTGTAAATTCCACTTATACGCGGATGATCTGCAGCTGTATCGCCACTTCCCGGTGGATGATGCTGAATCAGCCATTGCAGCGTTGAATGATGACCTTTGTCGTGTTTCGGAATGGGCTTCGTGTTATGGTCTCAAGGTAAATCCCATTAAGTCCCAGGCTATGGTGATTGGCACTAGTGCTTTGCGTAACCGGATTGACTCTAACGGACTTTCGCCTGTAATATTTGAGGGTTCTGTGATTGCCTTAACTGACACTGCCAAGAACTTGGGAATTTTAATGGACTCTAACCTCAAATGGACAGCTCAAATAAACAAAGTCAGTCGTAAGATCCACTTTTCTTTCCACACCCTTAGATGCCTCCAATACTTCTTGCCCTTCGAGACTAGGATTGCTCTGGCCCAATCCCTTATTCAACCAATCTTGGATTACGCGGATGCATGCTACTTGGATGCAACAGAAGACCTTTAAGATAAACTGGAGCGTTTACAAAACCTGTGCTTCCGTTTCATCTTCGGATTGAGGAAGTTCGACCATGTGTTACAAAGTATAGAGTCAGCAACAAAATAGAAACCGGAAGTTGAGGTAATTTTGAAATCGTTTATCTCTCAAACCGGTCACGCCAGTTTAACTTCGGATTTTAACGGTTAATTTCTATTGAATAATTTGTTGCTGCTCATATCTTTATTTGCTACAAAGTATAGAGTCAGCAACAAAATAGAAACCGGAAGTTGAGGTAATTTTGAAATCGGTTATCCCTCAAACCGGTCACGCCAGCTTAACTTCCGATTTTCAACGGTTAATTTCTATAGAATAATTTGTTGCTGCTCATATCTTTATTTGTTACAAAGTATAGAGTCAGCAACAAAATAGAAACCGGAAGTTGAGGTAATTTTGAAATCGTTTATCTCTCAAACCGGTCACGCCAGTTTATCTTCGGATTTTAACGGTTAATTTCTATAGAATAATTTGTTGCTGCTCATATCTTTATTTGTTACAAAGTAAATAGTCAGCAACAAAATAGAAACCGGAAGTTGAGATAATTTTGAAATCGGTTATCTCTCACACCGGTCACGCCAGCTTAACTTCCGATTTCTGATAAATAAATTCTATAGAAAAATTTGTTGCTGCTTAGATCTTCACTTGTTACAGTGTATTGAGTCAGCAACAAAATAAAAAACGGAAGTTGAGGTAATTTTGAAATCGGTTATCCCTCAATCCGGTCACGCCAGCTTAACTTCCGATTTCTGATAGTTAAATTCTAAAGAATAATTTGTTGCTGCTTAGATCTTCACTTGTTACAGTGTATTGAGTCAGCAACAAAATAAAAAACGGAAGTTGAGGTAATTTTGAAATCGGTTATCTGTCAAACCGGTCACGCCAGCTTAACTTCCGATTTTCAACGGTTAATTTCTATAGAATATTTTTTTGCTGCTCATATCTTTATTTGTTACAAAGTATAGAGTCAGCAACAAAATAGAAACTGGAAGTTGAGGTAATTTTGAAATCGTTTATCTCTCAAACTGGTCACGCCAGTTTAACTTCGGATTTTAACGGTTAATTTCTATTGAATAATTTGTTGCTGCTCATATCTTTATTTGCTACAAAGTATAGAGTCAGCAACAAAATAGAAACCGGAAGTTGAGGTAATTTTGAAATCGGTTATCCCTCAAACCGGTCACGCCAGCTTAACTTCCGATTTTCAACGGTTAATTTCTATAGAATAATTTTTTGCTGCTCATATCTTTATTTGTTACAAAGTATAGAGTCAGCAACAAAATAGAAACCGGAAGTTGAGGTAATTTTGAAATCGTTTATCTCTCAAACCGGTCACGCCAGTTTATCTTCGGATTTTAACGGTTAATTTCTATAGAATAATTTGTTGCTGCTCATATCTTTATTTGTTACAAAGTAAATAGTTAGCAACAAAATAGAAACCGGAAGTTGAGATAATTTTGAAATCGGTTATCTCTCACACCGGTCACGCCAGCTTAACTTCCGATTTCTGATAAATAAATTCTATAGAAAAATTTGTTGCTGCTTAGATCTTCACTTGTTACAGTGTATTGAGTCAGCAACAAAATAAAAAACGGAAGTTGAGGTAATTTTGAAATCGGTTATCCCTCAATCCGGTCACGCCAGCTTAACTTTCGATTTCTGATAAATAAATTCTATAGAATAATTTGTTGCTGCTTAGATCTTCACTTGTTTCAGTGTATTGAGTCAGCAACAAAATAGAAAACGGAAGTTGAGGTAATTTTAACACTACGGTACACGCGCCTCTAAAACATTCATGAGTACTCGCGTGGGCTTCACTTGTAGCCCATTTTAAATTGAAATATCCTGAAAGATAATCGTAATTTTTTTAAATAAAACACATTTATTATTATAAATGACAATTATTATGAAAACTGAAATAAAAAAAATATCTTCTCTTTCTTAAACTTAAAAATATTCACAAAACTTCAGACTTCTAAAAAAATCACATAATTTTTACTTATTTGAGATCAATCAACTTTTGGTTTGATTATTCCATTTTTATTTTTCTATTCTTTTTAATTTTCATTAGGTACACGAAGGACAAATTAAAATTTGGTGATCATTACATATAAGCCTGTAGCATATCGAGCGAGTTTTCGTTGTGCTGCGATCGCGCACTCTGCCAAAACGCACAGCATGCGACCCCCCACAAATTGGTATATTTTCTTGTTGAGGAGCTTCTTACACATTCAACAATAATTTTGCTTTTGTTTTTATGCTTCTAGAATGAACTATATTTTCTTCTTCCCTCAAATCCTCTTCCTGTTCACTTTCAATCAAATCATCCTGATATAACTCCTCTTCTAGCCATCTTAACAAGTTTCTTCCATTCTGCGATCCATATTTAGCAATCTGTTAATAAAATATCAACCAACAGTAAGTTTACAGTATATAAATATAATAAATAATACAAAAATTAATAAGAAAAGATAAATACTTACATCAATTTAAAAAAATATTTTGCTCCTAAGAAATTCCGACAGTGCACGCGTGGGCTACATATGTAGCCCAACAACTTTAAATCGTTATTTATCGCACGTGCGCCAGCGTTGATTGCTCACGCCGCACTGAATGCGTAAAGTAACAACCAATCGAAGCTTAGCTAGAGACTCGAAGTTAAATCACGCTATTTCATAAAGTAATAAACAAAAACAATACCCTGGGCTACATATGTAGCCCGCGCGTGTACTCTAGTGTTAAAATCGGTTATCTTTCAAACCGGTCACGCCAGCTTAACTTCCGATTTTCAAAGGTTAATTTCTATAGAATAATTTGTTGCTGCTCATATCTTTATTTGTTACAAAGTATAGAGTCAGCAACAAAATAGAAACCGGAAGTTGAGGTAATTTTGAAATCGGTTATCTCTCACACCGGTCACGCCAGCTTAACTTCCGATTTCTGATAAAAAAATTCTATAGAATAATTTGTTGCTGCTTAGATCTTCACTTGTTACAGTGTATTGAGTCAGCAACAAAATAGAAAACGGAAGTTGAGGTAATTTTGAAATCGGTTATCTCTCACACCGGTCACGCCAGCTTAACTTCCGATTTCTGATAGTTAAATTCTAAAGAATAATTTGTTTCTGCTCAGATCTTCACTTGTTACAGTGTATTGAGTCAGCAACAAAATAGAAAACGGAAGTTGAGGTAATTTTGAAATCGGTTATCCCTCAAACCGGTCACGCCAGCTTAACTTCCGATTTTCAACGGTTAATTTCTATAGAATAATTTGTTGCTGCTCATATCTTAATTTGTTACAAAGTATAGCGTCAGCAACAAAATAGAAACCGGAAGTTGAGGTAATTTTGAAATCGGTTATCCCTCAAACCGGTCACGCCAGCTTAACTTCCGATTTTCATTACTTAGTTTCTGTAGAATAATATTTTGCTGCTCATATCTTTATTTGTTACAAAGTATAGAGTCAGCAACAAAATAGAAACTGGAAGTTGAGGTAATTTTGAAATCGTTTATCTCTCAAACCGGTCACGCCAGTTTAACTTCGGATCTTAACGGTTAATTTCTATAGAATAATTTGTTGCTGCTCATATCTTTATTTGTTACAAAGTATAGAGTCAGCAACAAAATAGAAAACGGAAGTTGAGGTAATTTTGAAATCGGTTATCCCTCAAACCGGTCACGCCAGCTTAACTTCCGATTTTCAACGGTTAATTTCTATAGAATAATTTGTTGCTGCTCATATCTTTATTTGTTACAAAGTATAGAGTCAGCAACAAAATAGAAACCGGATGTTGAGGTAATTTTGAAATCGTTTATCTCTCAAACCGGTCACGCCAGTTTAACTTCGGATTTTAACGGTTAATTTTTATAGAATAATTTGTTGCTGCTCATATCTTCACTTGTTACAGTGTATTGAGTCAGCAACAAAATAGAAAACGGAAGTTGAGGTAATTTTGAAATCGGTTATCCCTCAATCCGGTCACGCCAGCTTAACTTCCGATTTCTGATAAATAAATTCTATAGAATAATTTGTTGCTGCTTAGATCTTCACTTGTTACAGTGTATTGAGTCAGCAACAAAATAGAAAACGGAAGTTGAGGTAATTTTGAAATCGGTTATACCTCAAACCGGTCACGCCAGCTTAACTTCCAATTTTCAAAGGTTAATTTCTATAGAATAAATTGTTGCTGCTCATATCTTTATTTGTTACAAAGTATAGAGTCAGCAACAAAATAGAAAACGGAAGTTGAGGTAATTTTAAAATCGGTTATCTCTCAAACCGGTCACGCCAGTTTAACTTCGGATTTTAACGGTTAATTTTTATAGAATAATTTGTTGCTGCTCATATCTTCACTTGTTACAGTGTATTGAGTCAGCAACAAAATAGAAACTGGAAGTTGAGGTAATTTTGAAATCGGTTATTCCTCAATCTGGTCACGCCAGCTTAACTTCCGATTTCTGATAATTAAATTCTATAGCATAATTTGTTGCTACTTACAAATTCACGTGCGGTGTATAGAGTCAGCAACAAAATAGAAACCGGAAGTCTATGTAATTTTGAAACCGTTTTTCGCATTTTTCAGCTTCTTAAATTTTTGGTTTTCAAATTTGTAGTCGATTAAGTTTAAGAGGATTCTATTAGCATTATTATCTGAAAATTATATTTTAATAATGCTATTTTAAGTAAAAATTAATTCATCTCTAGTTTAATTTAAATTGATTTATTTTGGACAAATCATTATACTATGCTGATCTTAAAATAATGTTTCATTCAATTGTAACACAGAAAATGAAATCTACTGTCTGTCTCAGCGGTGTCTAAATGTTCTCTTCTGTTACCGATTGTGAAGTTTTGTTACAGAATTAGTTACTTATACATTATTACGCATCAAGGTGCGTAGAGTCAGCATCGCCATAGAAACCGCAACTTAGATAAGTTCGTTGATAAAATCACACAAGTGTATTTATAGAATCTTTATATTTTCAAAATTTGTTATTAAGTTTGTGGTAGGAAAGATTAATATGCTATCATTTGAGTTTTGCAATATTTTATTCATCTTTACAATCAAAAATCTTTGTCAATTTATTTTAACATACATTAATATGCGAGGAATAATAGAACTGGAATTTTTTCTACTAATTTCCTTTTCAACGCGATCATCGTATTCCGTCCACTGCATTCCTCGTAAACACACCGCCGTAAAGTGTCCTATCATTTTATCTGTAGATGATCTCCGTGTCATTACCGGGGTCATATAATCTACTGCTCCAACAAGTCTGTACTTGTCGTTTGTATTTAAGGGATTTTTTACGCTCCGTGGCAGCGTATTCAATTTTATTTTAGCATTCGTCCCATCATCAAATACTTCGAAAACGATGACATTCCCTGTTAAACATAAATTAAAATTATATTATGTAAGTCATTTAATGTTTAACCTAAATAATTAGGTATTATACAAGTTATCACGCAAAAGATTGTGAATTATATTCTTCAATGAAGACGGCTGCCCAATTTCAAAACACAGTAAGGGACGAATTTCTCAAACCTGATTTTTTAGCATTTTCCGTTCTAATTAAGTCGCGTAACCATAATTAAATTGAAATTTAACTTTTATCCTTTACTGTGCTTTGAAATTGAGCAGCCGGAGAGTTCGTTTCTCATTTTAGTATGATTATTATCAATCCAGTCGTTAGACTACACGGAATCAAGACGAATCGTATTTTATTTCATGTATACCTCAAAGACCTCATTGATAAAATAATTCAAAAGTGAAGAAACCGATGAAAAATTATCTATGCTAATTTCACAAAAATCAATATAATATTTTTTTTTTCTCATTCGATGGTTTTAAGTGGCCATAGACCATTACATGTTTGAAATTCAATAGACGGTAGGCCACGCATTTTAAAATTTCCAAATTCTTTATAATTATTCCAGTATATATATATATATATATATTTACCTAATGAAGAAATTGACGTTTCTTGACTTCCTTTACAACCTTCTGCCTTGCAAGGTGTCTTCATTGACAAATTTTTCAGCTTGGTTAAGTCGATGTCGTCATCACCCTTGTAAATTAGAGGTGCAATAATATTTCTCATCTTTTTAACTTTGCATGTATCACATTCAATTGTTATTTTAACGCTTGGCGTTTTTTCAAATGTTTTCATAACAATTGTTTCTACATTTGTAACACATTCCAATAAAATTGATCCACCAGGTTGTTCTCTGTGTTCAATAAAATCATAGTGGAATTTTGCCCGATTTCTGTAAGTCGCTGCAGAATTCTTAAAATTTCATAGCTTTCAATTTAATACTTACGTTTTCACGGAATTCCGACCAATCGTAAATCGAGGCAACTACTAATTGATAAACACTATCAAACGGACAAGTCCAAATAGCAGTAACTCTGCTTCCGTCAACGTTTACTGGGCTTAAGCCATCGCAAGAGCCATTTTTTAAAATTGCAATTTTCTTGTGCTTCTTCCCTTGAATTAGCAACTCTTCATTTATTTGTTTGCTTTTTCCACCGTAGTATTTCGCTACTTTTCTTGGAGTTTTTGCGAGAGTTTCAGTTGAGTTCGATAGTTGCGTTTGTTTTTTTTCTCTCGGTAATTTCAAAGCTTCATTGCCCCAATTTTCTTTTTCTCTATTTGCAATTATAACATCAATACTTCCTGCTTTTTGACAGGGAAAGCAGATTCTTCTTTGCCCAAACCCTTCATCCAAGTCCAGTGGGTGCGAGCAAGAGTCTATATTATGTACTGGTTTGTTGCATATAAAACATTTATGGTTACCGGTTGGCTGGTCACCATTTGCACAAACAGGACATAAGTTATTGTCATCTTGTGATAAGTCAAGCGAAGTATTTGATTCGACTACACGGTCTTCTTTTTCACTCAATGCAGTTTTATGAATCTTGGCGTCCAGTAATTTTAATCGACCATTTATATAATCTATAAATCTTGCCACATAATCGTCAACTCTTATTGGTAAAGCTAAATTTTTCAAAAATGAATAGTTCTTAAGTATGTTAAATTCACTCTCCACCGAACTACTAGATGGCGGAACGCGACCATACCCAAATTTAGGTCTAACAATGCAAGACCACAGAGGTAAATCGCGCAGGTCTGTTAATAATTTTTCCGCGAGTTTGAGCAAATAAAACGGGTTAACTCGATGCCCCTTCTGAGTTTTTACTATTGTTTTTACTTCCTCATTTATCTGTTCCCCTATGTCTGTCCATTTATTAGATATTTTAGTGTTTTTTTTCATTGTCTACTGTCAGAACTTGAGCTATCGTTGTCACTATCATCTGTATTAGAATGAATTTCTTCATCTTCTTTTGTTGGATATTCATCATCATGAATTGATTCCAGTCGCTAAAAAAAAAATCAAGTCATTATTCATACATGATTCTTTATTCTAACTTTATTAGATTAATTAATTCATCCGCTTTTCATTATATATATTAAATTTTTTTGGAAAAGAATTGAAATATTAAAATAATTAACATGAATATTATATTCAAACAACGGTTATTTAATTCTGCAATGAAAAATATTTTTAAGTCATTTATATAAAAACAAAAAAAAAAAGTAAACGCAAAATCTTTAAATATTGAAAAGATGTGGCTATAAATAATGTTACGAAACTGGGGTTCGAATTTGGAGAAAAACGCCAAACTTCGTATGAGGGATTTATTCACTACGGAACCCTAAGTTGACACGTGAAGATGGTCTTCCAAACGTCCAAGGTCCAAGTCGCGTAGCAGCTGAGGTCCAGGTATCTCGCCAAGGTAGTCGCAGGTACTTCCACTTGTCGCACTAATGTAGGTTTCCTTCGCTTCGAAGTGATCGCTTTGATAGCTCGTATTGAACTGCCGTGGCGCACCCACGGTTCCCTATTTATATGCGCCTTCGAATAGGTCCACATTAATCTCGAATATTCTACATAATCGACGATAGGGTTTCGAAGCATCCAGGCGCCGGGTATGTGTGTGAGTGTGACATGGTCAAGCAATTCTAGACTTTATAACACAGGACATATGGGCCAATTTGGCTTCCACCATTTTATTCTATCGTATTTCTTTTGGCTCGCGAACGTTGTTCGAGAAGGTGCTGTCACGTTCGCGACAATAATATGAAAAAATTAGAAATGTGATTATTAAAAAAAAGGTAAAATTAGGTGAAGTAATGTTTGGCTTCCACGCTTTTAACCGACTATATTTTAACTATAACTACAGAACGTGTTGTAATGGTGTACTGAACAAAATATCTAATTTATTATTTTATAAGTTAGGTAAATACAATATCTTACGTTATCATCCGTAATAAGCGACATTAAATAATTTTTGGCCTTTTCTGCATCTGTCTCTTTCCCATTACGTAAATTTCCCTCTGTCTCACTTTGGGATACTAAGAGTAACGATCGAATAATTTTTTTAGCAGTATCTAGATCCTGACAAATAATTAGTTGTCCCATCACGGCTTTATAGAAAGTCCCAACTTGTCGGGGTTGGTTGTCCAATAACTTAACGTAAGTATTTATAAAATGGGCGTTGTCTATCCTAATAAAGCATGGTGGTACATTAGAATCATAACATGCATCGGCATAATCACTAATTGTTGAGTAATTAGTAAAAGCTTGAACAGCCGCAGTAATTATAGCCCGTCCACCGTCAATTACTATTTCTTTCGGCGAAGCAGCACCAGATTTTATCCACTGTGTCAACCAAAAATGAATGGTACTTGAGTCATGGGCTTCACTTATAATTTGTAGTACAGGGAATTCTGCTTCTTTAAAGCCAACCACTCCATGATACACATAAATGGGTCGAAGTTTTGTTTTTTCATTATGTTTAATTCTCCTTACAATTTTACCAGTAGCATCTATACACAAGCAACTAGATCCTTTATTCACGTAATCTCTGTACATAGCGAGTTGATGCCGGCTCCAGTAGTGTACAAAAAAATTATCGAGTCCTATTTGTCTTACAATGTGTGCCGCATCGTTTTGTTTCATTATATGTAGAGCTTTTATTGGATCTTTATCAATATATTGTTTTTTCCGGGCCTTGCTCTTCGCTATTCGAAGTACTAGAGAAGAAGGTAAATTCGGTGGCTCATGATCACCTTCATCCATTTTCTCAGCAGCTTTTTCAGATCGGTATAAGTGCACAGTTTTATCGCCTATTTCTTTGATTGTTCTTTCACGTTTTGCATTTCTTAACCATCTCTTGCCACATGTCCTACTGCCCTTGTTGATGGTACAGACTATCTCGACGAATTTTTTGTTGGAATCATCATTCGTGAGAACTCCATCAATTTTACTGCCACAAGCGCAATGAGCTGTTGGAAATATTAAATGATTTATAGATGCTCTTAAAAGTAAATACAAATCTTAACGCTTGACTGGCCACCTGATAAGTATTAAACTGTGCTTAATTTTATCATTCACGTTTCAATTTTATTTATTTTAATAATATTACTGAGTCAACAGTTATTATTTGAATTTCTCTAATTATCTTGACTTAAAAATTTATCTTTTCGTTTAAACAGAAGCGTTTACTAAAATAATTCGGAAAGGTCTATTATTTGAAATTGTTCAAGGAATATTTTTGGAATTTTAGTTACTTTATCAGAAAATCAACTAAATGAAAAATATAATACTATGCGGCGGTATTTCCCTAATCAGTTACCAGTCTAGGGTTTAATTATAATTCTTCAGAATTATATGAAAAGGTTACAATTAAAAGATTAAGATTAAGATATTTAAATCGAAAAATAGTTTTAAAGAGCTCACACGATCTGAAAAATAAATTTTATCAGAACACAATATTCCTGTACTACAATTTGTAAGGTCCAGTGTTGAAACTAATCTTCTACAGCTCTGATAGTTAAAAAGTGTCTTATTTAGACTGATTCATAAAATACTATGTACAACATATTTATTTTTATTACTTTAACATTCTAAATACTTGATAATAATGAATAATTTTTTTTTCATTCGAAATTTGATTTACAAAAAAATATATCTACAAATATTGTTAATAAATATTTCTCATAGTTGTGGTGTTAATTTTTTTCTCTTCTTCAAATACCAACCTTTAAATGATCCATAACTCTCATCATATAAGAGATTGAAATACATCTTTTGGTAGAAATATCTTGTAAGACCTTGTTATATTTTCAGGACTACTGGAATCGCTGGCATGAGATAAATTAACAGAATCTTCAGCGGTAGTGTCATTGCTATTTATTGAGATATCTGGTAATATTCCTTCATTTTCATACAATTTACTTCTTATCTCAAATCTATTATCAGTTACGTAGGAATACAACGATAATGGTAAGATTGCGCTTTTCAATTGGTCTGAAATTGATTTCCAAATAGGGTTGGTTTTCTCAACTATACTTCCATTTTTAGAAGTTATTATTTCCTTAGACCGAGCTAAAATAGCATCAATAATTTTTTGTGACTCATTGGCAGCAGGTCTACCACGTTTACCCATTTTTTATTTTAATATCTGAAAAACAGAGTAAAAAAATGATTATAAATAAAACAAAAATGTATTTAACTAAATAATATTAGTATAATCTTTAATAGATGTTAATTTGTACACTTTATAGAAGAAAAATATTTTACAAACATGAACTTTATATTATCAATTAGAATAAAAGTTTACAATGAGCAAATATAAAATGTTTAGACTTACTTTTTCAACTGTGCAAGATTAAAACACGAAACAAACGCAGATCTCATTACATTATTATTGCCTTCAGATACATTAAAAAATATTTTTAGACATAGATATATTTTTAACTTTGGTAATAATTAGCTAATAAAATATTCACTATACTTAAATATTAAAATATTAATTTATGTCAAACTATTTTTTATAAAAACTTGGTGATGATTTATCAAGTGATTAAATTAAAAATAAAATTACTGATAGTCAAATAGAGTAATAGAATTTAAAATTTGTTGTCAAACTGCAAACTACATAAATCACGAATAAAATAAAACAAGAATATATACATCTATAAAATATAAAGTTAGTACTTTTAACTTATTGGAACAAAATATAAATAATAGATAAATCACAGACTGTTTAACAAGATCACCAAGCAAAAGAATAAGGTTAAGTTTGCTTGTCAGCTGATTTTGAGTTCCATTTAAAAAAATCTGTTTAATAACTTGTCAGACTTTATTTAACTTTATTACGACTTGACATTTGAGTGTCAAATTATTTTAGTCTGTAACATCCATGCCTTAAAGTAGTTCTTTTCCATCGCAGTAATAGATCAATTATTTTTATTTGTATTATTTTTATTATTATTTTTTTATTATTTTTATTATAATTATTATGGCTGTACTACACTTGAAACGACACTCAACTACGAATTATATTTCACACAGTGTTGAAGGCTAAACTCAGGAAGCTTGCGCAAAACATATAGAAGACAATACTGTGCATTTAAGTGTACTTTTGGAGATATCTGGACTCGATGATATTTTTCGGTAATTATGCTTTTAAAAACCAGATGGCGAATACGACACAACCTTTAAGCAAGGTTACTAGAATATTCTAGTAACCTTGCCTTTAAGGATGTGTTCGGCCCCAGCGCCTTGAAGCGGTAAATTCTTTGCGGGAAATTTGAAATTAAAAATTGTCATTTTAACTTGTCGAGAGACAATTCTGAGCATCATTCATACAAGTGTAACTTTTGTAGTAAAATTGAATCCTCATTAAATAAGTTACATTATTTATTTGACCTAACGTAATTTTTTTTACTTTTTCGGAATTTCCATCAAATTTTTGGAAGTTTTTCTGAAATTTAAATTTTCAATAATTCGAAGTTGAATTGAAATAAAAATAAATTTAAGAATGTACATTCGTTTGAATGATACTCAAAATCGTCTTTTTACAGGTTAAAATAATACAATTTCTAATTTTGGATTTTAAATTTTCAGCAAAAAATTTACTGCCGCAGGGCGCCAGAGCGCGGGATCAGAACATACCACGAGATGTTGTCATGTAATTATCTATTACTATCAATGATACTTTTAATGTTGACGCCTAGTAGGTAATTATGTAGTATATGGATGAAAATCAGAATCGTTCCATTGTCATGAAGAAAAAATATCGATTGTTACTTAAAGCTGTAATAATCAGCATACATAATTTGGTTATTTACTCTCTCCTAATGATATTGTTTTATATAATGATTCAGTTATTGAATATATTATTATTAAAAATGGAAATGAAATTTTCTCTAGACTTGTCAATGTTTAAATTTAAATCACGCAATTTATAGTATTTTATTCTAGATTTTACGTGTGAAGACAAGCAAGTTGAAAAGATTTTTCAAGGTAATTTTTTTACTTAGTTATCATTTATTCAAAATTATTTTTTCAATAAAAATTTTCAAGATTTCATTTTTTCATCTGCTTTTTAAGATTATAAGAAAATCAATAAATAATTAGCATATAAATACATTTTACTTTATTGATTATGTGCGCTAAAATAAGTGATAACGCAACTAAAAGATTTTATAAGCCTTAACTTTTAAAACTCTGGTTTTGTAAAAATTTATTGCATTTTCTTCAATGATTTATAGAATATATCTGCTTACGATCATTTACACGGATAAAATATTTTTTTATAAATAAATCGATAATTATTGAACATTCTAAATAATAAAATTCTAGACTGATATTTAATTGAATAACATTTATCATTCTCAAATTATTAAATTTAAATATAAGGAGTTTAATGGGAATCATGGACCAGTTTCATGTACAACACTTTGAAACTGGTCCATAATTCCCATTAAACTCCTTATATTTATACAATGGACGTAAACAACAGAAATTAAATTTAAAGTTTATGCATTAAAAAGTACTACTTGGATGTAAGAAATTACAGTTTTAAAAACTAAAATTTACTATAATGATTATGGAAT
The DNA here is from genome assembly GCA_963576875.1 of Acrobasis repandana. NCBI lineage: Eukaryota > Metazoa > Arthropoda > Insecta > Lepidoptera > Pyralidae > Acrobasis > Acrobasis repandana. Next base: position 3,717,143 of record OY756245.1, read on the forward strand.
TTCGCTCACAAGGTACCCCAGGTTTTACATCACTATTTAGAACAGTAAAATTGACATTTATTTTAAACTTCCCGCTAACAAAATCAAAACTTGCTCGAAAAATCGGGGATTTATTAGTTTTATCCCGTTTTTCAAAAATCTAGTTTTGGTAAGATCTCGATGTTTTGAGGTCCTTAAAAGCTATTCGGGCCGGTCTAAATCAGTTGGTTCATTCGTGCGTTATCGTAAACCGAAAAAATTCAAAAAATTGATTTAAAAAAAAAACTCAGAAATTTCTCATCTGATCGATTTGCAGTTTGAAATTCTTCGTAGAACTCAAAAAATTTCATCGACTGCTGCCAACAGCGTGAATATCGATTGAAGCATTCAAAAGTTATAGCACACGGAAAAAAAATCGCTCTTGTCACAGTTCAGTGAATCGTGAACAGAATATTGTGATCATTACAAAACGATCTCATTAATATACACTGAAAAAAAACGGTATGGTGCTTGCCATACTCGTCCCACCACTCGTACCCACGCCTCACCAGTCCCCGGTGAGGCGTGGGTTCGAATCCCGGTCTGGGCTGAAAAAATTATTTTCAGTGACCTATATTCGTAACTCACGCCGGGCTGTACAGGCTTGGGTTTTTTGGTGGTTTCCTTAATCCCTGTGCTACCGGTGGGGCACAGGCAAATGCGTGTAGCTTCCCTAAAGTCGGTCCATCGTCTCAATATGATCCAGGTTGTGGGCAATATGGTATAATAATTGGCACAAACACTGATAAAAATTATCAACCTGGATCCCCTCCCCCTGGCACAAAAATGCCAACCCGTATCAGCACAGCTGTAAAACGGTGTAATAAAAAAAAATATATACACTGAAAAAAAATATGAGTTCCACACTTAAAAATATTGGTAATATTGAAATACTTGGTATGAGCAATGTTCGCTCTCGACGAATATTTTACTGTTTTTTTTTTTTGCCAAAATGGATAGTTATTTAATATTTTAATTTTGTTTTATATGTATTACTTATAAAGGCAAATTTAGAGGTATGTTAGTGACTTTTTTCTATCGAGCCAAAAATGCTCAATCGTGTTTTGGATATTGTGGGTGTCTGTTAAGCCTTAAGATTCTTATGTATTTTTGAGGAATAAACTGTAGTAGTTTAATTACAGTGATTTTTAAAGTTCCCGGTATAAACATCGCTACCTACTGCGAAACGTCGACATCGCAAATTCGCCCTTATGTACCAGCGAACTTTCGCCGAAAAGTCTTCGACGCAATTCACAACGTAAGCCATCCCGGAATTCGCAGTACGAGAAAAATAATAGCACAGAAGTACTTTTGGCCGTCAATGAACACGGACATTGGATTATGGGCGAAAACTTGTATTCCCTGCCAGAAAAGCAAGATACATCGACATACTCAAAGCAAACTAGCCGAATTTCCGCCTACGGACAGATTCGAGCATTTGCACGTCGACATAGTCGGACCTCTCGAAACTACCGCACAAGGACATCGCTATCTCATCACCATGATCGACCGAACTACGAAATGGATAGAATATGTACCAACAGACCACATAACAGCCGAAAACGTCGCAAAAGCAGTGTACGACCACTGGATCACAAGATTTGGATGTCCGATCACCGTAACTACCGATCAAGGCCGCCAGTTCGAAAGTGAACTTTTCACCAAACTTATGAACCTCATGGGCTGTCAACGGAATCGAACTTCGTCCTATCATGCTCAATCGAACGGGATCCTGGAACGTTTCCACCGATGTCTGAAAGCTGCACTCCGTGCCAAGCTCACCAGCGCAAATACCCATTGGGTCAACGAACTCGGAACAGTACTACTGGGACTTAGAACCGCCCTACGCGAAAATGGAGTTACGCCCGCGCAACTCACCTATGGCTGCAACCTACGACTTCCTGGAGACTTCTTCACCACCTCGCCATCACCAGAAAACACCCTGGACTACAACTTCGTCGAAAAACTACGAAAAATAATAGACGACAACAAGCCACGAAACGCAACGACGTCACATCGAAACAGCAGGCGTATTTGCGTTCACAAGGATTTGAAAACATGTAGTCACGCCTTCATTAGGACTGATGCAGTTCGAAAACCACTCCAAACTCTATACGAAGGCCCATACAAAGTACTTTCATGAACCGACAAGCTATTTAAACTTCAATTACCGAACCGGCAATCTACTATTTCGATCGACCGACTGAAGCCCGCCTACATTATAGAAGATTTTCAAGATAGTTCACATTAAGACACTTCACTCCCGGATTCGTCATCACAAATCATCATCACACAGCACTGCAATCCCATTCCAACCGCAATCGCCCGCGCGTTAAATAACGTCAATGACCCGCCGCCGCGTACCAGCAGCGAGCCGCCCGCATCGCATACGCCGTCCGCGCGATCCAGTTTACGCATCCTAGCCGCGCCTGATACAGCGCCACTTCCCGCCACAAGACAAACTCGCTCCGGAAGGAACATCAAGTTACCGGTACGCTTTCGCTAAGGAGGGAGTTCTGTAGCCACTACAGCATACGTCGCGCTAAAAATTCATCACCATATTTGGTCATCAACTTGCATCGCACGCGCTATTTGTAGACAACTCCAAATTAGGAAATGTATCGGGACACGGGAGCAGTACCGCACCGCGCCGGCCAATCAAAACACAGGAACGAGAACATTACCTTATTTGGCTATCTGTTTGTCCCTAACCACTGTATATTAACCCGCATTTTGTTAATAAATTATTCATTCGACTATCGACTCAGGAGCATAGAACACGCATTATTATTTACCTCCAGCTAGGTACACGTATCCTACTACACACACCATCGTTAGCATCCATAAGCTACACTGTGTAACCTACATTGAGGCTTGATTTAACTACATACATAGTTGTTCGCCCTAAACTTTGAACTCGCGACTTATGTCTTATCCACGAAAAATCAGATCAGATCAGTGTGTAGATCAGTTCTTCAGACCTTAAGGGGTAGACAGTACCTTAGACCATAAGACCCAAAGGCCACATTCAGCGTGAAGATGGAAAAGGGAATCAAAATAGTGCCGGTTGACTAACAGCATCACCTATTGGCGTGACACCTCGAGATTTTTGTTTCGAAAAATTTACAAGGAGACAGCGCATTGAAGTTTCAGGGCCCTCTGAAAATCGTGCTAGATTATGACGTGACGTCATGCGTTTAAATGTGCTGTATCTTCGTAATTTTTTGCTATTCAAAGAAAAGAAAAAAAATTGTATAAAAATACAATATTTTTAGGGTTCCGTACCCAAAGGGTGCAAACGAGACCCTATTACTGAGACTCCGCTGTCTGTCCGTCTGTCACAGATAAAAAAAAAATTAAGTTAAAAATTAAAGGGGGTCGTCATACAAGAAACGTGTTTTTTTCAGCGTTTTTAACTCGATCTATATAATGGCATTAACTAGATACTTGAAATTTTCACCGATTATGTATTACTATGACCACCATAACAACAAATACTTAAAATAAGATAAAGTTAAAAATTAAAGGGGGTCGTCATACAAGAAATGTGTTTTTTCAGCGTTTTAAAACATTGTACGGAGGTACGGAACCCTTCATGTACGAGTCCGACTCGCACTTGCCCATTTATTTAATAATCTTCCTGTTGAGCCAAAACTATTAGTCCACACAGCTACCTAAGGGCGCAATCAGAGATATGCTTAAGATGTGATAACTTTGATAAGTCTAGCTATTAAGTAAGTACTTTTTTGACACTTACCTGTAACTATGCTCAGCTTTAAAATGTGGAATAAAAAGTTTATTTACATCAAGAAATTGTTTGTTTAACCTCTCAGCCGCCAAGCCGGCGTCGCGTGTGACGTGTGACGTACAAGTCAAACCCCAAGCGAAGTGAAGCCGGCTGTCGCTCTATCCCACTTGACTTTGCACCTTATTTTAAGTACTTACAGACTACTTTAGTACAAAGAATACTGCTGAATCCAGCCGATTGGTATCTTGCAGAACTGGCCGCTTGGGGGCTGAGAGCTAACCTCTCCACACGTTTCTCCTTAGAGCACCAATCATAGATGGAGAATTGGTTGCGAGGGAATTTGAAAAAGACAACTTTTAAATCATTAATTTCTCAATGGAAACATGTTAAATTGAAAAAATATATTTTTCTTTAGCAATAAAGTTTACAAATAATTTTTTTTGTTTGTTTCTGAATCACATGCATATTGTCTATTAGTTGCCAAAAAATCGATTTTTTTGCTCTTGCCGATTTCAGAAAATCGTTATCAATGTCAGCTTCATCATAAGCTGGCATGGATAATAAGAAAAAAGTAAAAGCAAAATAAACAAAATCACTACAAATTTGTTGCTAATTAGTTGCTATAACATCGATCTAAAAATAATGTGCAAATAAAATTTTTTTTTGCAAATAAAAATTTCCATTTGCTTTGCTTGCTTAAATGTCTATTTTTCATAAAAAAATACGAAATAAATTTGTTGCTCGTCACCGAAGTAGTAATTGGCACCCAGAGAACCAGCAACTAAATAGACACCCGATGATCGGGTGTCTTAAAAATTTTTGACTAAAAAAAAGGTCATGCTAGCTTGAATGTCGATTTTTCCGGTGAAAATCAAAATAATAAATTTGTTGCCCGTCACAGAACTGTTAAGTGTCACTCGGTGAACCAGCAGCTAAATAGACACCCGATGATCGGGTGTATCAAAAATTGGTGACTAACAAACCGGCCATGCTAGCTTGAATGTCGATTTTTCCGGTGAAAATCAAAATAATAAATTTGTTGCCCGTCACAGAACTGTTCAGTGTCACTCGGCGAACCAGCAACTAATAAGACACCCGATGATCAGGTGTCTCAAAAATTGGTGACTAACAAACCGGCCAAGCTAGCTTGAATGTCGATTTTTCCGGTGAAAATCAGAATAATAAATTTGTTGCTCGTCACAGAACTGTTCAGTTTCACTCGGCGAACCAGCAACTAATAAGCCACCCGATGATCGGGTGTCTCAAAAATTGGTCACTAACAAACCGGCCATGTTAGCTTGAATGTCCATTTTTTTTAGTAATTGGCACCCGATCATCATATACAATAGGGTGTCTATTCAGTTGCTGGTTCACCGAGTGACACAACAGTTCTGTGACAAGCAACAAATATATTATTTTGATTTTCACCGAAAAAATCGACATTCTAGCTAGCATGGCCGGTTTTTTAGTCAAAAATTTTTAAGACACCCGATCGTCGGGTGTCTATTTAGTTGCTGGTTCTCTGGGTGCCAATTACTAGTTTGGTGATAAGCAACCAATTTATTTTTTCAATTTTCACCGGAAAAATCGACATTCAAGCTAGCATGGCTGTTTGTTAGTGACCAATTTTTGAGACACCCGATCATCGGGTGTCTATTTAGTTGCTGGTTCGCCGAGTGATACTTAACAGTTATTTGACGAGCAACAAATTCATTATTTTGATTTTCACCAGAAAAATCGACATTCAAACTAGAATGGTCGGTTTGTTAGTGACCAATTTTTGAGACACCCGATCATCGGGTGTCTATTTAAGTACTGGTTCGCCGAGTGATACTTAACAGTTATTTGACGAGCAACAAATTTATTATTTTGATTTTTACCGGAAAAATCGACATTCAAACTAGCATGGCCGGTTTGTTAGTGACCAATTTTTGAGACACCCTATCATCGAGTGTCTATTTAGTTGCTGGTTCACCGAGTGACACTTAACAGTTCTGTGACGGGCAACAAATTTATTATTTAGATTTTCACCGGAAAATTCGACATTCAAGCTAGCATGGCCTTTTTTTTAGACAAAAAATTTTTAAGACACACGATCATCGGGTGTCTATTTAGTTGCTGGTTCTCTGGGTGCCAATTACTAGTTCGGTGACGAGCAACAAATTTATTTTGTATTTTTTCTATGAAAAAATCGACATTTAAGCAAGCAAAGCAAATGGAAAATTTTTTTGCACATTATTTTTAGTTCGATGTTATAGCAACTAATTAGCAACAAATTTGTAGTGATTTTGTTAATTTCGCTTTTACTTTTATCTTATTATCCATGCCAGCTTATGATGAAGCTGGCATTGTTGACGATTTTCCGAAATCGGCAAGAGTAAAAAAATCGTTTTTTTGGCAACTAATTAGCAACAAATTCACCTGTATTTACTCAACCTATTATACATTTCTCCGATTTTTGACACGTTAGCTTAATGTAAAGCTGGAACTGTTGCCGATTTCTCACGAAAAACGATATCCATATCACATGAGAACGAATATACATAAAGCTAATTCTTTATTGAATACGCAGTTCGCAAATATCAATATTATTGCGACTGCTTTCAAAAACAGAATAATAAAATACAGATTGAATATTACTCAGGAAGATGAGTACTTCAGTCTAGAGGCGTTATTGAGTAACAACCAAGCACACCTCATAGGCTTAATAAATTTTTCATTGAGTAAATATGATTGCCTTAAAACTAATTTTGAACTATTCGCATATTTTATGTTACCGAAATCTGATGAAACGCAATTAAAGTCTTTTAATACCAAATATAATATTATATACAAGAATACTGATTTAAAGGAGTTATTAAATAATGTGGCCAATATATTTAATGAAAAATTAACTGAATTTCAACATTGTCAATCTGGATGGACACTTGTTTCATTGTGTCATCTTGAAATAAATGTCAATAAATATTCTCCTATGAGAGGTGGATCTTATGTTGAACTACCACCAGCTATTAGACACTCAACGAGTTGTATAAACATAATAAATAAAGATAATTATTTTTTTCTATGGAGCATAATGGCTGGATTATACCCAACTACAAAAAATGTATGCAAAATCAGTTCATATCCTCACTATTCCACTGTTTTAAATACAGATAAAATGTCGTTTCCTCTTTCGCATACAGATATAAGAAGTTTCGAAAAAAACAATCCTACGATAAGCATTCACATATATGGTTTACGAAATAATATTGTAACTGGACCACTTTATGTATCGAAACTGAAAAAAAAGAATCATTTTAATTTATTATACATAGAAAACAAAACTAAAGGTCACTATTGCTTAATAAAAAATCTTATTCGTTTAGTACGACCACAGGTCACTCGTTATAAGGGAAAAGTTTATTTATGTGAGACATGTCTACAATTCTTTAATCATGAAAAAAGGTATAAGACCCATCAATGTTGTCAGGTTTTGTCTATTTTACCTGAAAAAAATACTGTTTTAACATTTAAAAATTATGAGAGACAACAAAAAATCTATTTTATTATTTATGCCGACTTTGAATGTTTGTTGATGGAGTGTGATAAACCTACTCATAACCCCGCAAGAACTGAGAGTCTAAGGGTTCATCAGCGCCATGCTTCGCATATTATATTTGTTGTTCACATGATACACAATTAAATAAATATGTATCGTATAGAGGTGAAGATTGTGTGAATACTCCCAAGTATTTGTTAAAGAATTAATAAAAGATTCTAAACGTTTACATAGCATTTTAGGTAATAAAATGTCAATGACTCCATTAACATCAGAGCAGGAATTCGAGTACCAAAAAGCTACTTTATGTTATATATGTAAAAAGTTATTACTAAATGATAAAGTCCCGGACTTTCATCATGATCATATTACTTCTGAGTACAGAGGTGCAGCGCACTCTCAGTGTAATTTGATGTATAGAGTTTGTTCATTCATTCCTGTGGTGTTCCATAATTTGTCTGGATATGATTCACATTTATTTATTGAAGAGTTAGCAAAATATGAAGGCGTAATAAAAGTGATACCGAAAACAAAAGAAAAGTACCTTTCATTTACGAAAGTAATAAAAACTGAAAACTTTAATTTTCCTATTCAAATAAAATTTATTGATTCATATCAATTTCTTAGTTCTAGCCTGAATGTTTTGAGCAAAAGTTTATCAGAAAGTGATTTTTTAAGTTTATTGAAAGAGTTTCCGGAAAAATCTAAATTCGATTTACTAAGAAAAAAAGGTGTTTATCCTTATGATTACATGGACTCATGGTCAAAATTTCAAGAAACTCAATTACCTGCTAAAGATGATTTCTACAATACGTTGCGAGATGAGTCAATAACTGATAACGATTATTTACATGCTAAAACAGTGTGGGAAATATTCGAAATAAAATCTCTTGCTGAATACACAGATTTATATTTAAAATGTGATGTGCTTTTACTTTGCGATATATTCGAAAAATTTAGAAGAACAAGTTTGCATTATTATCATTTGGATCCGAGTTATTACGTCAGCGCAGCGAGTTTAAGTTGGGATGCGATGCTACTATATACTGGCGTTGAACTTGAGCTAATAAGCGACTTAGAAATTTATGAGTTGTTAGAAAAAGGTATCCGTGGCGGATTAGCTCAGTGCTCACTTCGTCATGCTAAAGCAAATAATAAATACTTACCACATTTTACGATTCTGAACCAAGCAGTTATTTAATATATCTTGATTGTAATAATCTATATGGCCATGCGATGATGAAAAAACTGCCTATTGCAGAGTTCAAACTATTATCATACAATAAATTTAAAAAGATTGATGTAATGACTATTCCTGATGAAAATGATTATGGATATATTCTTGAAGTAGACTTGAGCTACCCAGATCATTTACATAATAAACATAAAGATTTACCATTTGCTGTTGAAAAAATTGTACCACCATATGGAAAAACAAAAAAGTTAGTTGCAAATCTTTATGATAAACAAAACTACATTATTCATTATGTTCACCTGAAAGAGTGTTTGAGAAATGGTTTGATTTTAAAAAAGTTCATCGTATTCTTAGCTTCAGACAAGAGCGCTTTCTAAAAAAATATATTGATTTAAACACCAATCTTCGTCAAGATTCAAAAACAGCGTTTGAAAAAGTTTTTTTTAAATTACTTAACAATTCAATATTTGGTAAAACTATCGAAAACAAGCGTAAACAGGCGAATGTTAAACTAATTTCTAAATGGAGAGATGATAATAATAAAACAAATAAACAACTTGGTGCTGAAAAATTAATAATAAAACCTAACCTAAAAAGTATAGCAATATTTTCGGAAAATTTCGTAGCGATAGAATTAAGTCCTGAAAAAGTAGTTTCAGATAGACCGATTTATATTGGGTTTTCAGTTTTAGAATATGCGAAGCAACATTTATATCAATTTCACTATAACTTCATTAAAAAGAAGTATGCAAATAATGCTAAGCTTTGCTATACTGACACCGACAGCTTATTATATTTAATATGCACAGATGACTTTTATCGAGACATGTATGAAGATATTCACCAGTACGATACTAGTAATTTTGAAATAGATAATCCTTTTCGTTTACCTCAAACTAACGCAAAAATTCCTGGACTATGGAAACTAGAAATGGGTGATGACTTAATTTATTGGTTTACGTGCTAAGTTATATTTTATATATAGTGTTAAAACACAAATAAAAAAAGCGAAGGGTGTATCCAAGTCGGTAACAAATAATCTGGAATTGAATGATTATAACAAAGTTTTAATGATAAATGAAATACTCAGAAGTAAAATGAATATGATAAAATCAATAAAACATGATATATTCTCACAGCAAGTTTATAAAAAATTTTTGGATGGAAATGATGATAAAGTTCAAGTACTGCAAGATCATATTCACACCATACCTTGGGGTCATTGTCATTCTATGCTTATGGAATAATTATACGATTACGCAAAGCATCAAAGATATTAATCAATCTTAATGTGTATTATAATGGATAATTATTTTTAAGAAAATTTGTTATTGCAATAACTATGATATGATAATGTTCATAAATTACATGATGACTAAATACATAATAAGTACATTTACTACTTCTTTTAATCCCAGATACGCCTACCTTCAGCAGGATATATAAAGACTGATTAAATGTTACTGTCCTTTATTTCAAAATTAAATTCATTAAACAAACTCAAACTTTGGAAGTTGATAATATAAAAGTTAAAAATAATACACAAATTATAAAACATAGTATTCTTTTACCGAATACTGTACGTTGTATAATATGTGGTCCATCTAACTGTGGTAAAACTAACATAATGCTTAATTTGTTATTACATGAAAATGGGCTCAAATTTAAAAATATTTATTTATATTCAAAGACAGCTTTTCAGTCAAAGTACAGGTTTTTAAGGGAAGTACTTTCCAGGATTCCGAATGCGAAGTTGTTCATCTATAATAATAATCAAGAAGTAATTTATCCGTATGATGCCATACCTAATTCAGTTATTATTTTTGATGATGTTGTATGTGAAAATCAAGTTAATATAAGAAATTATTTCGCTATGGGAAGGCATAGACAATTAGATTGTTTCTACTTGTCTCAAACTTATTCAAAAATACCGAAACAGCTAATTAGAGATAACGTTAACTTTCTCATTATTTTCAAACAAGATGATATTAATTTAAAAGACATATACAATGAACATGTCAATACAGATATGGATTGGGTAAAATTCAAAAAGCTCTGCTCTGTCATATGGAAAAATAATTATAATTTTTTAGTTATAAGTAAAGAATGTTTATTAAAAAAAGGACGATATAGGAGAGGGTTTGATACGTTTGTACACTTTAAAAATTATATATAGCTATGTTTGCGAAAAAATATTTCATATTGTTCTATTTACTTGAATCTAACACTTGTATTGAAGAAAAATGGATTTAAAAGAACAATTAATCAAATCAGTAAATAATATAAAACAAAAAATTAAAAAAATTCAGAACGAGGAAGATGTAGCCAGTTTAAAATACAAAAAGATATTTAAACCTATAGTTGATTCTTTGGAGACGATAGTTAAAGACAAAAGTAATTTTAATATTAACACCACAGAAAACGTTAATATGAATGATACAATTAATGACACACTAGATGATTTTATTATGAATGCGGAAAATACTAGTGAAGAGGTTAGTTCACCTAAAGAGTATGAAGAATTCAAGGACTATATCAAATCAACGTCTAATATCGATAATTCAGAATATTATTCTGGTAATGAGGAAACAGCACTTGAAAATAAAGATGATACACTTATTTCCCTCAAAAAAGAAGATATGATGGAACTATATAATGATTTAAATGTTCCATTTGAAGTTCGTAGTGAAAATAAAACACTAATGATCGGAAATACTAAAATTCGCTTATCTGTTAAAGAAAATGTTTCAAATAATAATGAAAAGTCATATGTTCTTAAGATAAACGATAATAAATATGACTTAATGATGAAAATAAAAGAAACGGAGTTCTGATTATAGTTATAATTAATATTAAAGTAATTAAAATACAGAGACAAGGCTGTCACACAAAGCAGAGATAGCAGAGAGCGAACCTGTCAATTTTTGTGACTTATGTAGTGACGTAGACAATATCGATTAGGGGTTTGCGTTTATTCTAACACCCTCTCCTGAACGCAAACCCATCGCCATAGTGAACGTCTCGTGCTTGGGACGATGCAGAGCCTTGGTGAGGACGTCGGCTACCATATCTTCACTCTTCTTGTATTTTACAGATATTTGATTATTTGCAATCTTCTCCCTCACAAAATGATGGCGGACGTCAATATGCTTGCTTCTAGCGTTATAGCTCTCGTTACCTGCAATGCTAATAGCACTTTGATTATCACAATACAGCAACAGGGGCGAACATGAAAGTTCGGGCCAAAAGTTTTCTTCCAACTGTTTTAGCCACAGTCCCTCTTGAACTGATGTCGCTAACGACATGTACTCTGCCTCAGAACTTGATAAGGCTATTGTTGGTTGCCTTTTTGAGCACCAACTTATTGCTGCACCCTGAAAAAGAAATAAATATCCTGTGCAGGATCTTCGGTCTTCAGATTGACTTGCCCAATCAGCATCACAATATCCAGTGATGTTTTGCTCATCACTTGTAAATGTAAGCTTGTAATCTACTGTGGCTTTCAAATATCGCAATATCCTTTTTATAGCTGACCAGTGCTGGGCAGTGGGTTGACTATTGTATCGGCTTAATGAATTAACAATATAAGCTATATCTGGTCTCGTACCCTGCGATAAATATAACAAGCATCCGGTTGCTTCATGATATGGTATACTTCTTAGTATCTCTGTCTCACTATTGGCTTTCTTAAATTGTATATAAGCTTCACTAGGTGTCCATATAGGTTTGCTGTTTATCATGCCAAAGCGCTTTAATATTTTCTCCACATAGACAGACTGATCAAGAGATATTGTCTTATTATTAGTGTCTTTTGTAATCCTGAAGCCTATGCATTGTTTAGCTTCACCCATATCTTTCATATGAAATTTTTCTTTCAATTTGCTTTTTAATAACTTTGCGGAATCATCATTGTTAAAAAAACAAAGAAGATCATCGACATACACAGTGATAAACATTATATCAGTTTTGCCTTTGATCCGATAGTAAATGCAAGGATCCACCTTTGATCGATACATACCAATTTCTAATAATGCAGTATTTAATTCTAGATTCCATTGTCGGCTGGCTTGCTTCAAACCATATATTGCCTTGTTTAAGCGACATACCTTTTCTCCTTGTTCAAAAGATGGGGCTTGTGACATATATATTTCTTCATTAATTTCTCCCTGTAAAAAGGCAGTCACTGCATCCATTTGATGGATTTTTAAATTATATTTTGCAGCTATTCCAATTAAATATCTTATTGACGAATATCGGACAACTGACGCAAATATTTCATGATAATCAATTCCTTTCTTTTGTTTATAGCCTTTGATAACAAGTCTGGCTTTATATCGTTGAACATTTCCTTTGTCATCTAACTTCTTTTAAATACCCATTTACATGGTATTATATTACGTTGTGCAGGTTTATCTACCAGTGACCAAGTATTATTTTTTATCAATAATTGATACTCTTCCTTCATGGCCAGTTTCCATTCATTTGCATCATTACTGTTGATAGCATCTTCGATGTCTTGTGGATCATTATTCAAAAGACTTGGTGCTGTTTCAATATTCATGCAAATATATGATGTGGGGTCAGTTTGTACTCGGCGGCGTGAACGAAGGTTTACTCTTGTCTGAATATCATCAAAACTTTCATCAGGTACATAGGTTTCATCTCCATCATCGACATCATGTTCATCAGAAAAACTGGGACTCATGGTATCTGAATTGGTGATCGAAGTTCTTGGTGTACAAAAATCATTTTCGCAATCTTTATCATCTTCATCAGAATCTACTGTTAAAGGTAACTTAGTTTTATTTATTATCTCTTTCCTTTGTTCATGTGAGCTTATGGTATTTGTATCATTATTAACATTTTTACTTGTTTCAGGTGTAGGGGTTGGAACTATTTTTCTTTTTATATTTGCTTCCAAAAATACTACATCTCTACTAATTACTATTTTTCTGTTTTTAGGATCTACAAAACGATAACCTTTGGTACAATCTGGGTAACCAACAAAAATTAACTCACGTGATTTGGCATCTAATTTTTGACGCTTTTCTTTAGGAATATGAATCATTGCCTTACATCCAAAAATCTTCATATGGCTCAAATCTGGTTTGTGTCCTGTCCATACTTCTTCAGGTGTGATGTAGGTAAGAGCTCGAGTCGGTGATCTGTTGACTATGTGTGCAGCTGTTGACACGGCTTCTGCCCAGAGGTATGTCTGTAATTCAGCATTAAATAACATACATTTAGCACGTTCAATTAAAGAGCGATTCATCCTCTCGCTTAGCCCATTTTGCTGCGGTGTGTAACAGTTAGAGTTTTGGTGTAAAATTCCATTCTTCTTTAAAAACATGCTAAAATTCTTATTAATATATTCTGTACCATTATCACTTCGCATTGTTTTGATTTTCTTGTTTAATTCATTTTCTACACGATTTTTAAATTCAATAAATTTTTCTAATACTTCATTTTTACTTTTGATAAAATACACAAATACTTTTCGTGAGTAATCATCAATAAAAGTTGTAAAATACCTGGCACCTCCAATCGACGTGGATTGCATCGGACCACATACATCCGTATGAATGAGCTCTAGCAATTCTTTTGCCCGGGAGCCATTACTTGGAAAAGGTTGCCTTGTTTGTTTGCCTTCTAAACATGGAATGCATATATAATCTTCTTCTGGTATTGATAAAATTACTCCAGTAGTACATTCAGGTAATTTTTTGACATCATTTAAGTTTAAGTGTCCCATGCGCTGATGCCATAAGTGGGCATCCGTCTCTGCTATAGCTGTAGCTGCACGAACCTGACCACAGTCAACATTTAATCTATATGTATTATTAATCAGATTTGCATGTGCTACTTTAATATTATTCTGATATATTACACAGCCTCTCTTATCAAATTCCACTTTACAGCCAGCTTTTATCATTTTGCTCACAGACAGTAAATTAGTTGACAGTTCAGGTATATACAAAACATTCCTCACCTGTATAGGCTTGCTACTGCCATCTTCAGTTGGTACCTGTATTGTTACATTGCCGCAACTCTCAACATGCAGCACCTTGTTATCAGCAATTCGTATATTTTGAACGGGAGCGGCAATCTCATCTTCCAGCCACTCTCTGTGCATGGTCATGTGGGTTGATGCACCAGAATCAACGTACCAATTCATTGTGTCATTCACTTGCATGGCTGAAAAAGCAGCTAGAAAACTATTATTATTACTGTTCTTATTTTCAGTTTTATTTTTCTTATTCCAACAATTTTTACTGTAATGTCCATATTTATTACAATGGAAACACCTTGGACCTTTGGATTTTGATTGAGACTGGTTACCTTTAGAATGACTTGACTTTGAGTTTGTGTAGAAAGCGGTAGTGTCTGTTATCTTAACTTCTTGTAGTAGTTTAGTTTTAATCAAATCAGCACTAATTTTCACACCAGAACTCTCTATTCCCATAATCATTGGCTTATAAACCTCCGGTAAGCCAGCTAGCATTAAAGTCCCGAGCCATTCATCATCAACTTGGAATTTTATATTTCTCAGTTTGTGAGCCGATGACATAATTTTATTGACATAGTCCTCTACACTTGTGCTTGTCTCTAAAGTAGTGTTAATTAGATCTTTTAATAAACCAACCTTGCGAAGTAAACCAGAGTCTTGAAATGCTCGTGATAAATTATTCTATACTTCCCGTGCTGAAGTTGCATCTTGAATGTGCACATATAAAATGGGATCCACGAGTAATATGAGCTTCGATTTCGCCTTCATATCCTTCCGGGCATCTTTGTCCGTGGGGCCGTTTTCAACAATGTCCCATAAATCCTCATGCTGAAGCTCCAGCTTGTCCAATTGTCACGGCCAGTGAGTTTTTCAATCGAGATTAATGAGTTATTTGAACTCATTTTAATTATCTGAAAGAAAAATTTCGGCGACCGCGTTTTTTACTTTGAGGTTATACGTATGTACTAATAAAATTTTACTTTTTTAATTAACTTTTCAACAAAACTATAATCAGGTCGGACTCCTGAGCCCATAACCTGATGAAAATAAAAGAAACGGAGTTCTGATTATAGTTATAATTAATATTAAAGTAATTAAAATACAGAGACAAGGCTGTCACACAAAGCAGAGATAGCAGAGAGCGAACCTGTCAATTTTTGTGACTTATGTAGTGACGTAGACAATATCGATTAGGGGTTTGCGTTTATTCTAACACTTAACTCCTGGGTTAAAAGAACTGCTAATACGTAACAAACCTAATCTTAAGTTAGTGACTGACAGTGATAAAGTAATATACAAAGACATACTTGATATTACTAGTGTACATAAACGTGACTATAACCCTAAAGGTCAAATAAAAGGTGATAAGGGAATCAAATATTGTCAAATAATCAAACCGATGTTTCCTGGAAAGACCTCAGAAACCAAAATAGGGGGTTCATTAACAAAATTTAAAAAAAATTATAAAAATGATACCGATTACATTTATTGGGATGATCCGAATGAATTGATTGAACGATTAAAACTACTCATTGCATCAAAAAGTGCTGGTAATAGTAACCATGATAACGAAATTATTTCAATAATTGAAGAATTAAAAGAAGCCGACATAATCAAGGAATAAAACACATGTGTTAAAACATATCATGTTAGTATAAATAGAATACCGAGCTAGTTAGCACATAAGCAAATGTATTAATTTCCTTTCAAATTTATCAAATAAATTTTTAATTTTCGGAAATAAATTACCAAAATGAGTAAAGCAGATATTGTTAATGAAATTCATAAAAATGCTAGAGTTAACTTTCCCAGAAGAAGTGTGATTCTTAAAGGTATAGATGATCTTTGGCAAGCAGATTTAATAGACATGCAAGCAATATCATCAGTAAACAATGGGTATAAATATATATTATTAATAATTGATTGTTTTTCAAAATATGCTTGGGCTATTCCACTTAAACAAAAAAATAAAGAATTAGTTTCCACATCATTTCAATCTCTACTACAAAAGGGAAGAAAACCTAAAAATTTACAAACAGACTTAGGAACTGAATTTTATAATGATAAATTTAAAATTGTTACTCAAAAGTATAACATCAATCATTATTCTACATATTCAACAAAAAAAGCATCAATAGTGGAAAGACTAATAAGAACTTTGAAAAATAAATTGTATAAAGAATTTAGCTTGAAAGGAAATTACAAATGGGTTGATGGAACGTTGGTCAATAAACTTCATGAATATAATCATTCGCGTCATAGTACTACTGGACAAAGACCTGCGTCAATCAATCATAATAATAAAAAGTTAACATTGAAAAGATATAATATTTTAAAGGAGAAAAAAAAACATATAAAAGATTTAAGATAGGGGATTACGTTAGAATTAGTAAACATTAAGGATGTTTTAAGAAAGAATATACACCTAATTGGTCTACAGAAATATTTAAGATTACCAAAGTGAAAAATACTAATCCTACAACATATTTACTAGAAGATGCTCGGTGTAGACCAATTTTAGGAGCCTTTTATGCTCAAGAAATAAACAAAACTAAACATCCTGATATATACCTCGTAGAAAAAGTTTTGAAAACCAAAGGTAGTAAAGTATACGTAAAGTGGTTAGGACTACCAGTAACTGAAAACAGCTGGATAGATAAGACGAATGCATTGTGAATGTCTCTGCATTCAAATATATATAAACCATTCTAAAATTTTAAGTCATTCGTGTTTTGATATTTTTTAAGTAAAGACTATTGAAATTATTAAAAATACAATGGATAAAAAACAACATATTCTTCAGAATAAAGAAAAAAATATGACAACAAATAAATTTAAAAAGCCCACTTCAGGAGCCGGAATCAAAAATTCTTTTCAAAAGATTGTGTCTCATGCAAGACGACATATAAGTAATTTAAAACCTAAATGTAAGAAAATGTTAACGGAATTAGCATATGCTGCAGCTCAAGAATTGGCATCTGATATTCCTATCGTGTTACCAAGAGTTATACCAGTGCCAAAAACCGGTGGTTTTCTTCCTTTGATTCCTATATTTGCAGGATTGTCAGCTGCCGGTAGTATAGCTGGCGGGGTCGCAGGAATCACAAAAGCTATAAATGATTACAGCACTGCTAAGAAAAATCTATTTACATTAAAAAGATCTGACAGAGATTTACCAGTTTTGCGATCTATTTGTGTAGGAAAAGGATTACATCTCAAGCCCTATAAAGATGGTTTAGGAATTTATGTAACAAAATCAAAAAACTGATTACTCGGATACCCAAAAGAGCTTTAACCAACATTGATATATTAAAACACTCAAAACAAATTCCTTTTTTTCGCGGTGTGTTTATGAGAGATGAACTACCTGAGAAACCACACCAAAAAGAATGTGGTGTTATTAATTTGGATAGTTCGACAAACTCTGGTACTCATTGGGTAGCATATGCAAAAATAAACAACTATATTGAATACTTTGACAGTTACGGAAATTTAAGGCCTCCTAAAGAAATAATTAATTATGTAGGACCAAATATTCAGTACAACTATGATAATCTACAAGGCAATAATTTATATAATTGTGGACATTTGTGTCTTAACTTTCTTAAGTTATTTTGGACATCTCATAATATAAAATAAAAATACTTACTTAACGTTTTTTTACTCAGTTAGTGATAATATTTCGAAACGAAAGAATCTAAGCTGGTCAGATTACCTAATATTCTGTTCTTGAAGAATTAGTAAATTAATTTATAATTTAATTAAGTAAGAAATAACATTTTAGTCATGTTGGTTTTTAATAAAACAGCTATTCATAACCAATCACATTACATTTCACCTCCTATATCGAAAGAAAGAAGACTACTACCGGAGAAGCGGTTAGGTAAAAAAAAATCTATTACTCTGAAAAATAAAAAATTTCTTTGCGCTCTTGGATTTAAATTATAAAATGCTTCAAGTTACGGATTTACCACATCATGATCATTCAATAGAAAGCTATGAAATACATAGCTATAATCCTTATAACAATAGCTTTAAAGACAATGATGAAATTAGAATACCTATTCATCAGCAAGATGTGTATGTGCTACCATCTGCTAGTTCAATTTACATAGAGGGTCGTGTGAATATAAGTGCTGCTGATGCAACAGGAAAAATATCTAAAAAACAAGTAAATTTTATTAACAATGCAATACCATTTTTATTTCAAGATATAAGATATGAACTGAATGGTATTGAAATAGATCGTATAAAAAATGCTGGAATCACCACTACAATAAAATCATACATTTCAATGAATGAAGGAGAAAATAGAGCCGCTGAGGTGTGGGGGTGGAAAGTGGATGGAATAAAGCAAACAAATGGAAACTTCTGCGTAGTTGTCCCATTAAACAAAGTATTGGGTTTCGCAGAAGATTATAATAAAATCATTATTAATTGTAGACATGAACTTATATTACAAAGAAGCAATTCTAATGTAAATTGTGTAACCACTGAAAAAGAAAATAATATCCGTATAGATATACAGAAGGTAAAATTGCGAGTGCCGCAAATAAAAGTTTCTGATCGTAGTAGACTCTTATTACTTAAACATCTAGAAAAAGATCGTCCTATACAACTTGCATTCAGAAACTGGGATTTGTATGAATATCCATTATTACCCAAAACAACAAAACATTCATGGTCTATCAAAACTGCTTCTCAATTAGAAAAGCCAAGATTTCTTATATTTGGTAGAGGACATTTTGAAGCTAAAAAAAAAAACAAACGGTGACAGATATCATCTCAAAAATTTTAGTTGTAATCGTATTTATAAGTACTCTAGAGACCATATACACCCAGTTCCCAAATCACATATTTCTCCCTTTTTAACCGAATCCTTGTTTGTCGCATGACAATGATGGTAGAATTTTCATAGCAGCTTATAATTTGGTAGTCTGAGTGTGTGTGTCTCACATAGACGTATTCACGGAATGAACAGAGTGATGGTAGCGCCCTGCCCAGAAACGGCCTGTCAAATATTTGTATTCTAAATTACAATTAATGTTTTTATTAATTAGTTGGAATTTTTAAGGATGCATTTGATTTAAAACTGAAATGGTGTCCCGCCCTGCTCTGTATTGCACTATAACCCATGACTATAACTGAGAACTATAACCCAAATAAAGAGTAATTGTTCCAAGTTACAAGTAAATATAATCTGTACAATACAAGTTTAATAATCTTATTTTTCTCAAAAGTTTTTCTAAAATTATGTACTATTCGTAAATTTATAATAATAATAATAAAGCCATTTATTTCCAATTCGCACATTACAGTTTATATTCCATGCCGGTTTCTGCTTGATTAGCGTCGTCACAAATCATATCTAAAAACATATTATTCAATCCTATTTAAATTCTTTCTTAATGACATTAAATCGCTTTCAATTATTGAATTTAATTAAGAACAAAAATTATTTGTCAGTCAATCAATTACGAATATGTCAAAAAATAATAAAATATAATTTATTTATTATGTCCAATTAAATTATGAGTCTTTTACATTTTATGATTTTGTGTCTGGTTTTGGGGAATTGGATACCCAATGTCGGGTAAAGGCCTCCTCCATCTGCTTCCATCGTGATCTATCGCTCGCGAATCTCGTCCAGGTGTGGCCGATGACGGCCTTGATGTCATCACGCCAGCGGGCGCGCGGCGTAAATTTATGGGAAATAAATATGTAGTAATTGATCCATTTTCTAAATGATTTGTTTAGTTGCACAAGTACGTGAAGAATAAAAAAACCGGCCAAGTGCGAGTCGGACTCGCGCACCGAGGGTTCCGTACAAATCTGCAAGGTTTAGTATTTGGTATGAATTTCAATTTAATACCTCTACGCGTTTATGAGGAAATGGGTAGTAAGTTTAAAATTATTAAAAAAATATATATTATGTGATGTAACTAAAAATTTATGGTTTTCGTAATTTTTCCTTTATCTATGCTATAAGACGTTGCTTCGTACCAAATTTCAAGATTCTGAGTTCACGGGAAGCACCCTGTAGGTTTTGATTCCCTTGCAAGTGTCGAAAATTTGCGGCATAAACGGCTGTATCTTTTGATTGCGTTGGCTTAGAAGTTTGATTTTTTCACAGCTTCAAGGGACAGTAGACCTGAGTAATTGATATAAATTTCAGCTTCATACCTCTACGCGTTCCTGAGAAAAAGTGTCTTGACAGACGGACGGACGGACGGACAGACGGACAACAAAGTGATCCTATAAGGGTTCCGTTTTTTCCTTTTGAGGTACGGAACCCTAAAAAGAAGTATTGTGTAGAGTGTATGCAAAGAATTGTGATACTCTGTGTTTGAGAAAAAGGAACCATTTGGTCTTACTAATGACATATTAATCCAACTAGAAAAAAAAGATACACCGCACCCTGAGAATGAAAGTGACCGAATTCAAAATTTGTGTTTTTTGGGAAATCGCAATATTGTGTTCGTATTTTAGTGACGTCCGTATAAAATACATCATAATTCGTTCAAATGAAAAGATATTTATACATTTTTCATTTAAGTATATTATTTAGACTTTTATCAATAAATATAGCCTAAAACAGTATCTAAAAATCATTTATTACTTTAAAAAAATATTAAAAAAAAAAAATCTAACAAAAGTGTCACTTTAGTATTTTTAATATTTAAAAATTTGACTTATGCAGACATAGTTATAAGTCACTTTAACACTGATATGTTTAGGAATAATTGGTTAATAAGACTACTTATTATTTATGTAATTATATTTATTCTTGAAATTGACAATCAAGTCAACATAAAACAAAACCTCCAAAAACCATTTCTATATAAAAATGGTGTAGATACATAAGAAAAACATAACCCATAAAATCAACTTAGTTATTTGTTGAACTAACAATAACAAACAAAATTTATTTGTTTCGAATAATCATACTCGCAAGACCCTATTTCATTTACTCCTCTTTGGGCCTGGGTTTCATTCCAAAAATAGCAATAAACATTGCCGTAAGCACCAAAAGTACTATCTTCTTTTTTTTTTTATTCAGATCAGTTATGGTAAAGTTAAGACAGTTAATTTTTGAGCAGTAGTATAAATACGACGGACTTGGACAAAGCATTACCAACTGCAAATCGTACACAGCACAAACATTATTTTCATCTAGAATTTCGCGGTCTCTCAGTTTTTCTTCACGACACTTGTTTTTTTCAATAAGATGCTTATCATAGTCAGTTTTAATTTGTATTTTTAATTCTGCTGGTGCTAGTCCATCTATCTTTCTTAGGTTGATAGAAACCTACATTTTCTTTATTATACATGTTAAGATACAACCAGTATTCACATTCAGGTCTATTTTTTCTTTTTGAAGTGAGTTAAAGTCATTTAAAGGGTCTTTAACAGTTTGACTACCTGATATATACTCCCTACGTGTTTGTGCCCTTAAATAATGTGATTCTATTCTGGGTATGGAATCGATGTGATCTTTAATTTCTTGTGTAAGTGCTGGTTCGGTAACTTTTCTATTAGTATGTCTTCACCGCTCATCTTTTCCTACAAAGCCCTGACTGTTTGTCTTGTTCTTAACAGTTCTTAATTGTCCATCTTACACGTCTAGAGAATTAATAAAAAAGGTTTTACAGACTCTTATTTTTTCTCTATTTATTTTAAAGTAAAAAGCATTATTAGCTTATCTAGGTTTTTGTGCATTGGAATATTTATATTTCGGTTTCACTTCAACCATACAAGATCGAATAAAGGCACGCTGTAAGTTAATGTCGTTCATCTGCCAATAGTTGTTAAATAATTCGATTCTGTCTTTATCCTCTATCTTCTCAAAACATTTCAACCTACAATTACAGATCTCTCGAAGTTGACGAGCAGGAACATTTTTTTTTCGTTTTTGATAAAGAAACATACGGTTTACCACTATTTCTAAGATGTTTGTTTTTATTTTGTTTTCAATTGGATGGGTTTCTCAAACGCATCCTTGATTTCCTTTCCTCATCTATGTTATTATTGCTGACATTCTGAACAGACATAGGACGTGATGGCGAAGGCGATGGAGATGAACGCCGCAAAGATGAAGGACTGCTCGATGATTAAATAATAATATTTCTTTTTTTTGCCATTACGTAAATATGTAGGATCATTATCGCTTAAATCTTGGTCACTCTCGTCACTATTGACTGGCGATATTTTATAAATTGGGTTACCTCGGCATCGTGAGACAGACTTACGTCTTTATGCTGTTTACGTGACGACGAAATAGATGTTGAGCTCGATGAGGAAGAACTCGATGAACTGGATGACGATGGGAGCCTTGATGAGATTGGTTGTTTGGAAACGAGAATATCAATGTTTTGGAACTAAAGTCGATGGTTTGTTTGTATTTTGTCTTACTACAGATTGTGTAGATATTACTTTAAAAAAATTAAGTTATTAAACTCACTGTACCGTTATTCGAAGCCTATATAATGAGAGAGAGCATCCATTTCCGGTCAGAGTACTAGTCATGACTTCCGGTTTAGGTCCACGCCCCTCCATTTCCGCTCCATTCGTTGCGTTGTGCCAATCTGCCACGCGACACTAGCGCCACCTAGGTAGTTGGGTTTTGAAATCCAGTTTGTTCGTCATTGGCGTTTTTGATTCCGTTCGAGACGGTTATCTAATATGCAACGCATAATTCAAACCGCCTCGCCGGTACTAGCCAAAAACTTCAGGAGGAAAAGTGGTAATATTGACGGAAAAATACCCGCTTTGATTGTGAATAAAATTTTAAGGTTATTTGAGGTAACAAATTATAATATGTACACATGTTTAAACCGTAAGTACTCTGAACCATTACTTTTTCTCCAGTGTATTCCGGTTTTTCTATATCTTAACTGTGTTACAGTTTATAGGTAGTAAATAATTACTGCTACCTTAACACTAGAGTACTCGCGCCTAAAAATACTCCCGCAATGCTCGCGCGGGGTACATATGTAGCCCATTTTCAATCCAGGATATTTATTAAAATATGGAATAATAATAAAATAACTGTTTGTAATCAGAATTAACATTTATTAACCTTCAATTTTCTTTCAATATAACAAAAATAATCTTTCTTATCTTTAATAAAAACAAAAAACACAATCTTTTATAATTTTACCTTAATATTTCGACAGCATGAGATCAATCATTTTTCATTATTTATTTGGTAATAAAAATCTAGGAACTAATCATTTTTTTTGCTATAAAAAGAAATTGTTCTTTGAAATAAAAATAGCAAAGAACTAAATTTCAAAACATTCTAGGAACACAGACACCTGATGTTCACTACAAATGCGCCTCATGCATTTGGCACATTGCTTGCGCGTGCTATGGTCGCGAGCTCTGCTACAAAAAGAGCACCGTCCAACTCCACCACGAATAGGCATATTCTGATGCGGTGCTTGTTCTGGAAGTCCCAAAAGAAGTCTGCCTTTCAATCGTATGGTTCTGGGAATATTTTTCAGTAATATCCGACGCTCAATGGCAGGTCGTACCAGTTCAAAACCGACATCTTGCAAGTATTGGCTGCGAACTACATTAATGTCTTGATTATTCATTTGGTATATAACAAGACCGTTTATGCCAGCCATATTGACGAAGTTATAAAATAACGTAAGAGGCCAACGACGACTATTACGGGATACATCGTATTGTCTGCACATTTTGTCAAACATATCAACTCCATATTTTGTGTGATTATAAAAAGTGATGATTTCAGGTTTTCTTGAGTCACCAGTTTCTGAATCAATTGTGTTATCATTGTGAAGGGTTGAAAGTAGTAGTACAATCCTTTTAGGTTTTGGTTGGTAGCTGACTAATGTGCAGTCAGGTTGAAAACCGAAGTTGGAGTTGAAAACTTCCTTATTTGTTGTTATTTTGAACTGGTCGGGTATCTCCGGTTTATTTTTTTTCAGTGTACCCACAGAAGTTATTTTGTGGGCAAGTAATTCTTTGCACGCTGGTACACTGGTAAACCAGTTATCCATGGTAACATTTCGTCCGGATCCGTACAAAGGGTTTAGTATCCGATGTATGATGTCTGGTACTTTATTGGAAGCTTGAAAGGGGCCTTCTGGTTGCATGCCTGCATAGATTTCGAAGTTATAGACATACGGATATTTGACATCCGCAACCATTATTATTTTAATCCCGAACTTTGCAGGCTTGTTTGGTATATACTGTACAAATCCACAGCGTCCCCTGAAAGCTACAAGTTGTTCATCGAGGGTCATATTTTTACTAGGCGAATAGTATTTTTTACAGTTTTCTACCATAATGGTTACAATCTGACGAATAGCTGCAAGTCGATCAACTTGTTGCCGAACTTGTCTGTCTGAGATATCATCGAATCTAAGAACGCGTAGAAGAAAACGAAATCTATTTTCTGACATAGTGGCATACGCCAATTCTGTGCCTGTACCCTTAGAATTATCCCATATATATTTGAGATTTCTTCACCCAGACCGACAAGTACCAATTACCAACAAAATACCAATAAAAGCTTTTATTTCTATAATATCAGTAAAAGCGGCGTCTCTGTCTCTCTGATATCTAGTTTTAATTGTATTTATGTAAATATTAGTAGACTGAAGAAGTATATTAAAAATTTACTCATTAAAAAATAGACTAAAAGATTGCAGACTTGTCTTCGCTTCCCTTGCAATGCCTATTGGGCCTGACGGTTGAGAAATAATGTTGTGTGATCGTGTTCTTGAAGATGGTGGGGGAAATTTACTACATTTTGTACCATTTCGTGACTGATAACTGGCTATATTCGATAAAGGTAAATCATCTTTAGACGTTGAGTCATTTAGTTCTAGGTCATCAGCGGCGTCTTGCTCACTTTCAGAATCATGACACGACAGACTTGACTCACCCAGATGAACATAATCTTCTTCTTTTTTCTCATCTTCTTCATGTTCACTAGAACAATTGCTATCTTCATTGCTCTCCATCAACCACCTTTGAATACGCAGTTCCTCAGTGTTTGCCGCCATGATAATCTAAAAACAGATTGAAATTTTAGGTATTTATCTATTTTTGTCTAAAAAAGAGCATCATTTTATCTCAAAATACATTAAATACTATATGTCATTGTCAACTATACCAAAATACTGATAAAAAAACGATAAATAATTTGTATTTACCTTAAAAACAGAATTTATTTCACTGTAAAAAAAAGTTCCGAGAATGCTCGCGCGGGTTACATGCGTAGCCCAACACTTTCACAGTCAATTTACTGAAGCGTCCGTGTCGCGCGGAGATTGGCACGCTACTGGCGCGAGCGCAAATAACTGAACGAGGAATATACCAGATGGCAGCACTGTACGGCAAAACTTATAAGAAATAACTACAATCGAAGCACCCTGGGCTACATATGTAGCCCAGGGTGCTTCGATTGTAGTTATTAAAAAATAGATAAATACCTAAAATTTCAATCTGTTTTTAGATTATCATGGCGGCAAACACTGAGGAACTGCGTATTCAAAGGTGGTTGATGGAGAGCAATGAAGATAGCAATTGTTCTAGTGAACATGAAGAAGATGAGAAAAAAGAAGAAGATTATGTTCATCTGGGTGAGTCAAGTCTGTCGTGTCATGATTCTGAAAGTGAGCAAGACGCCGCTGATGACCTAGAACTAAATGACTCAACGTCTAAAGATGATTTACCTTTATCGAATATAGCCAGTTATCAGTCACGAAATGGTACAAAATGTAGTAAATTTCCCCCACCATCTTCAAGAACACGATCAGACAACATTATTTCTCAACCGTCAGGCCCAATAGGCATTGCAAGGGAAGCGAAGACAAGTCTGCAATCTTTTAGTCTATTTTTTAATGAGGAAATTTTTAATATACTTCTTCAGTCTACTAATATTTACATAAATACAATTAAAACTAGATATCAGAGAGACAGAGACGCCGCTTTTACTGATATTATAGAAATAAAAGCTTTTATTGGTATTTTGTTGGTAATTGGTACTTGTCGGTCTGGGTGAAGAAATCTCAAATATATATGGGATAATTCTAAGGGTACAGGCACAGAATTGGCGTATGCCACTATGTCAGAAAATAGATTTCGTTTTCTTCTACGCGTTCTTAGATTCGATGATATCTCAGACAGACAAGTTCGGCAACAAGTTGATCGACTTGCAGCTATTCGTCAGATTGTAACCATTATGGTAGAAAACTGTAAAAAATACTATTCGCCTAGTAAAAATATGACCCTCGATGAACAACTTGTAGCTTTCAGGGGACGCTGTGGATTTGTACAGTATATACCAAACAAGCCTGCAAAGTTCGGGATTAAAAAAATAATGGTTGCGGATGTCAAATATCCGTATGTCTATAACTTCGAAATCTATGCAGGCATGCAACCAGAAGGCCCCTTTCAAGCTTCCAATAAAGTACCAGACATCATACATCGGATACTAAACCCTTTGTACGGATCCGGACGAAATGTTACCATGGATAACTGGTTTACCAGTGTACCAGCGTGCAAAGAATTACTTGCCCACAAAATAACTTCTGTGGGTACACTGAAAAAAAATAAACCGGAGATACCCGACCAGTTCAAAATAACAACAAATAAGGAAGTTTTCAACTCCAACTTCGGTTTTCAACCTGACTGCACATTAGTCAGCTACCAACCAAAACCTAAAAGGATTGTACTACTACTTTCAACCCTTCACAATGATAACACAATTGATTCAGAAACTGGTGACTCAAGAAAACCTGAAATCATCACTTTTTATAATCACACAAAATATGGAGTTGATATGTTTGACAAAATGTGCAGACAATACGATGTATCCCGTAATAGTCGTCGTTGGCCTCTTACGTTATTTTATAACTTCGTCAATATGGCTGGCATAAACGGTCTTGTTATATACCAAATGAATAATCAAGACATTAATGTAGTTCGCAGCCAATACTTGCAAGATGTCGGTTTTGAACTGGTACGACCTGCCATTGAGCGTCGGATATTACTGAAAAATATTCCCAGAACCATACGATTGAAAGGCAGACTTCTTTTGGGACTTCCAGAACAAGCACCGCATCAGAATATGCCTATTCGTGGTGGAGTTGGACGGTGCTCTTTTTGTAGCAGAGCTCGCGACCATAGCACGCGCAAGCAATGTGCCAAATGCATGAGGCGCATTTGTAGTGAACATCAGGTGTCTGTGTTCCTAGAATGTTTTGAAATTTAGTTCTTTGCTATTTTTATTTCAAAGAACAATTTCTTTTTATAGCAAAAAAAATGATTAGTTCCTAGATTTTTATTACCAAATAAATAATGAAAAATGATTGATCTCATGCTGTCGAAATATTAAGGTAAAATTATAAAAGATTGTGTTTTTTGTTTTTATTAAAGATAAGAAAGATTATTTTTGTTATATTGAAAGAAAATTGAAGGTTAATAAATGTTAATTCTGATTACAAACAGTTATTTTATTATTATTCCATATTTTAATAAATATCCTGGATTGAAAATGGGCTACATATGTACCCCGCGCGAGCATTGCGGGAGTATTTTTAGGCGCGAGTACTCTAGTGTTAAAACACTAGAGTACTCGCGCCTAAAAATACTCGCGCGGGCTACATATGTAGCCCAGGGTGCTTCGATTGTAGTTATTTCTTATAAGTTTTGCCGTACAGTGCTGCCATCTGGTATATTCCTCGTTCAGTTATTTGCGCTCGCGCCAGTAGCGTGCCCATAGATTAATATTGTATATACTGAAATAGATAAGAAACTGTGGCTTTAACATTACATCAAACCAGTGGCGCTATCTGGTAACATGCTTTCGCAACACCAAAGGACTAAAACATGAAATAAAACGGTGAAAAAATTACTCCGTGAGCTGGGACTTGAACTCGCGATCCCAGTTCAAATACTACTATGTTCCATAGCCTAAACAACTGAGCTATTAAATAATTAACTGCATATGTCGAATTTGTCCATCATTTAATATTCCTATCAAATAAAAAAATGGTGTAAAAAATATACTGCGTTAGTGGGACTTGAACTCGCAACGTTGATCTAATTTGTGCCATGCTCTAATCAACTGAGCTATCACGTGTTCTACCTCGTATGGCGAATTTCTCCACCATTTGATATTCCTATTCTATAACAAGCATTAGGAGTTAGGTCAGCTGATTCGTGACTAGATGGCGTTTTAATTAATTTTTTTATCAAAATTCTACAATGTTCTAAGTTTCATAGGCATGAGCGTGCCAATCTCCGCGCGACACGGACGCTTCAGTAAATTGACTGTGAAAGTGTTGGGCTACGCATGTAACTCGCGCGAGCATTCTCGGAACTTTTTTTTACAGTAAAATAAATTCTGTTTTTAAGGTAAATACAAATTATTTATCGTTTTTTTATCGAAAAGTGGTAATATTGACGGAAAAATACCCGCTTTGATTGTGAATAAAATTTTAAGGTTATTTGAGGTAACAAATTATAATATGTACACATGTTTAAACCGTAAGTACTTTGAACCATTACTTTTTCTCCAGTGTATTCCGGTTATTGTTTTTTCTATATCTTAACTGTGTTACAGTTTATAGGTAGTAAATAATTACTGCTACCTTAAGAGTCTAAATTTGTTGTTAGATTTAATCACGTCGGAAACATACCTATGTATGTTTTACTTTGTTTGGCAATCAGGTCTATTGCTAATTTTAAAATTTTATTTTTGTTCTTAACGGTTTTCGCAGCTCAGTGTTATTGATACAGGGATGGAAATCTCCTAAGCTTAAACCTTTTCAGTGTGTCATAATCTAGTGATAAAAACTCGGAAATAGCTTAGCGGAAAATCACGTGAGTAACCATATGCTTAAACTTATTTACAAGTGATGTAAACGCCACTACGGCGTGGCTTCTAAGTGTAGAATTATATAAGAATAAATTATTTTAAACAATACACTTGCAATATGACCATATGAAAACAATCTTATTCTTGTGTTACATACTATTCTTGGCAACACCAACACAACTACTACTGGATATACTACTTTTAAGAAATAACCCCAACCACTTATTTAAAATATAGTTGATTCTCATTTCTATTAATTAAAAATAATTATAGTATTATATAAAATTAATTCCATTTGCCTTAAATTAGTAGGCTTATTGATTTATTGAAATGTACACACTAATCATTGACAACTGGCAGACTCACTCATTCAAATATTCATTCGTTCGTTCTTTTTTGTGCTATAAATAGACGTTGGTTTTTTCACAGCTTGCTTTTAAAAATTGTTCGTTAGATGTTACGCTAAAAATCATTGTAAGCGGTGCAAGAATATACATGTAAAGTGATTGACGTGTGTTTGAGTCCTGCTATCCTGATCACCCGTCGTCACATCTCAGAAGTGGGATGTCTGGGCCATATGCTGATGGTTTGGGCCAACGCAAGAGGAGTTGCAGTGATACATCAAGTACGAGTTCAGAGGAGGAAAATGATGATTTTTTTTTTCCGGACAAGCATCGCTCGAAATCCAATAAAAGGCGACGTGTTTCACCGACCGATGCGGAAGTCATCCCCAAATTCCGGCCAGAGGAAAGTAGCAGCAATGTAACCGGATGGCTTCGCAAAATTGATCAGCTGGGTGATATTTATGGATGGAGTAATACTGATCGCCAGTTTATTATGCAACTTCGCCTACGAGGAGCGGCTAGAGAATGGTATGATGATCTTGATAATTATGCTCTTTCTTGGAACGAGTGGAAGCGATCCCTCCATATTGCTTTTATTTATTTATTTAATCTTTATTGTCCATCAAATACAAATTGTACAGAACAATAGGCGAACTTAACGCTAAAAGCGTTGTCTACCAGTCAACCTTTGGGTTATACAGAAAGTCTAGTCTGTGGGTTGCAAGATAAAGTGTAGTATACATAAAATACACAATGTACATTGTTACATAAATAAATATATATATATATATATATATATACATATCTACATACATATATATACGCTACATATACTATACATATAAATAAATAGATAAATGCAGCAATTCTTAACGTCGGGGGTTAAATCAACTTTTATAACTTGGCCAAGAAGTGTTTAAATACCTGTGTCTTAAAGCTAGCGCGACTAGGAGCAGTTCGAATGGATTCAGGAAGCGCGTTCCAGAGTCTTATTGCTGTAATGGCGAAAGAGTTAGAAAGAAAACCAGTACGGTGAGAAGGAATAGATAGGGTCAAAGTATTAGAAGAACGCAGGATTCTTTCATGAGTGGAAGATAAAAGTTGAAAACTTGATTTGAGGTATTTAGGGGCAAGGGGATTATTAAGTATATTATAAAGTTGACATAAAATATGAAGATTCCTGCGTTGGCGGATGGGGAGCCATTTAAGCTCAGAACGGTGTTCGGAAACATGGTCATATTTTCGAAGGCAAAAAATAAACCTTATACAATTATTAAGAAGTCTATCTAGTTTATTCAGACTATCTTCAGTTATATCCAGATAGCACACATCACCATAATCAATCAAGGGCAAGACGAGAGCTTGAACCAGCATGATCTTAGTTTTAATTGGCAAGAAATGTTTCAAGCGTTGGAGATAGTGTAAAGTGGCATATACCTTTCGACAAACTTCGACTATATGTGAGCTCCAAGTTAGGTTAATGTCTATAAAGAGACCCAAATCTTTAACTACGGGGCTAAATGGAATCACAGTATTGTCATATTTAACAGGCTGTACAGTATCTAAATCAAGTAAGTTAATTTGATAAGAGCTTCCTACTATAATGGCCTGACATTTTTTTGCATTTACTTGTACACCGAATTTTTTAGACCACTCCAGTATATTATTTAAATTCTCATTTACTAAAGAAACCGCCTGATTTACATTATCAACGTCGGTTTGTGTATAAAGCTGCAAGTCATCTGCATAAAAGTGATAAGTACACGTAATATGATGTGAAAGAATATTTATGAAAATTGAAAACAATATGGGAGATAAAATACCGCCTTGCGGAACGCCAGCCTCCAACTCGCACCAATCAGACTCTGCCTGACCACTACGAATCTGCTGCCGACGACCACGAAGATAGCTTGAGAACCAGTCAATCGCAGAGTTTGAGACGTTACAGTAGGAGAGGATAGCAATAAGGATATCGATATCGACTGTATTAAAAGCGTTGCTAAAGTCTACCAGGCCTAGAACCGTCACATGCTTGTGTTCCATCCCGGCTCTAATATCTTCAGTGACTTTAAGCATCGCTGTTGTTGTGCTATGACCAGGTCTAAACCCAGATTGAAAAGAATTAAGGAGGTTATGTTCATGTAGATGTTTGCTTTTCCTAGGTCCACTGATTACGTAGACAGATTAGAGATGATGCTAGCCCGAACGAAACAGGACACTGAAAGAATGACGAAATATTACCATGACAAGCTTTCACTGCTAAAGAAATGCAATCTTGATGGTGAAGAAGCAATTTCTTGTATTATTCGGGGCTTGCCTGCTGAGCTACGAGCCAATGCAAAGGCATATAGCTGCGATAGCCCAGAGCAACTGTATTATGGATATTTGTCGTCACTAGAAAACTACAAACGTGTAGAAGCAGCTTCTTCGACTCAAAAATCCACATGGAAAAGGGGAGGAGCAGCTACATCGACGCACCAGCTGGTACCCAAGATCTGCTTCGTGTGTCGCCGGCCAGGCCACGAAGCCCGGGACTGCAGACTTCAGCAACGTTGCAATACGTGCAAGCGCCTTGGACACACCAGTTCGACGTGCTACTTTGCAGCTGGGACTTCACGACAGCAGGAACAGAAGGTTCGTAATATTTTGCACATTACATATGAGATACATTTAAATATTTATAAGAAAACAGTCACTGTAAACGGGTGCTCGCTACAAGGATACATTGATTCTGGAAGTAAATTGAATATTTTGACTTTAACGGTAGCAAAAAAATTAAACTTAGCTATTCAACCGAGCACAACTCTAATGAGAGGTTTCGGCGGAGCTTGTACTCCATCTCTTGGTATCTGTCATGTTACCGTATCGATTGACTGTGTGACTATTCAAGGTGTAGCCGAATTAACTAATGTCTCTATTGCAGACATAGATTTAATTATAGGACAGACAATGATTAACAGTGAAGGCGTAAGTTTAGTGACTACTAGTTCATCTGTACAATTTATACCGAGCCCGTCTATAGAAAATGTACTTGCTAATTTAAATTTAGAACGTTCTGATTTTACGTCAAAATATTCAGTGTATTTAAAACATAATTGTGTCATACCTAAAAAAAGTTCTGATTTTATTGAAGTGTATATAAATTGTGAACAAAATATTGGAGAAGAGCATGCATTCTTGACTAACACTGTGTGGTTACAGCTGGGTAGTTTAATATATCTAATACCTTCGGCTGTCATTAATTCTAATAGTTCATTATTGAAAGTAATTAATATAGGTAGTAAAGAAATTTCATGGAATGCCAACAAATTAATAGCAAGAGCAGAGTTATTAAAGATACCACCAGAATGTACTAGTGATTCCAATATACTTTCCATAAATTCGTGTTCTGAAACTGATGTTTTAGAAATCAAACTAACCGATATTGATAAAGGTCAGCTAAGTGGTAGTGAGAATATGCAATTACTTGAACTTTTGAATAAATATTCTCATGCATTTGCTAGAAGTACCAAGGAT
This sequence comes from Acrobasis repandana, assembly GCA_963576875.1. Taxonomy (NCBI): domain Eukaryota; kingdom Metazoa; phylum Arthropoda; class Insecta; order Lepidoptera; family Pyralidae; genus Acrobasis; species Acrobasis repandana. The sequence continues at coordinate 3,750,372 of OY756245.1, forward strand.
TTAGGATGTACAGATTTAATAAAAATGCATATACATACTAAAAATGACCAACCTGTGTATTGCAAGCCATACAGACTATCACATAAAGAAAATGAGATAGTTAACGCTAAAATTAAAGATCTCTTAGAGGCAGGTATAATTAAGGAGGCTATGTCTGAATATGCAAGTCCTGTCGTTCTGGTACGAAAGAAAAATGGAGATTATAGATTATGTGTTGATTATAGGGCACTTAATGCCAATACAATTAAAGATCGTTATCCATTACCTCACATAGAAGACCAGGTTACTCGACTTTCCGGTAAGCACTTCTTCACGACACTTGACCTTGCACAAGGTTACTATCAAGTGCCTTTAGATGATGAATCTGTTCTAAAATCATCATTTGTTACATCTTCTGCTCAATATGTTTTCCTTAAGATGCCTTTTGGACTTGCTAATGCACCCGCAGTGTTTTCCCGTTTAATCCAAATGACATTAGGTAAACTAAGTCCAGATATTGCGCTCTATTTAGATGATATTATGATCCCCACTAATTCTGTTGACCATGGATTGATTTTATTAGAGCAAGTCCTACAACAATTAACAGCGGCTAATTTAAAACTAAATCTTAATAAATGTTCCTTCTTAAAAAATACAACTACATACCTGGGTCACGAAATTTCAGCTCGGACTATACAACCAGGTCAGGCTAAAATAAAATGTGTTGAAGATTATAAAAGACCAAGAAATGTGCACGAAATCCGGCAATTTATTGGCCTAACATCGTATTTTAGGAAATTCATCAGAAATTTTGCCCAAATAGCGCGTCCTCTAACCGATCTCACGAAAAAGGACGTTGAGTGGCGTTGGAGTTCTGAACAAGAGGAATCTTTTCAAAATTTAAAGCAACGTTTAATTGCCAGACCAGTACTAGGTATTTACAATAAAGACGCTGTCACTGAATTACACACTGACGCGAGTAAACATGGTTTAGGAGGAATTCTTTTGCAGTATCAGGGAGATGGAAGCTTAAAACCAATAGCCTATTTCAGTAGAGTTACTAGTAATGAAGAAAAGTATTATCATAGCTATGAGCTCGAAACTCTTGCGGATGTAGAATCCCTTAAAAGATTTCGTATTTATTTAGTAGGCATCAAGGTGAAAGTAGTGACTGATTGTGCTGCGCTAAGAACTACATTAGTTAAGAAAGATTTGATTCCGCGCATAGCACGATGGTGGCTCACAATCCAAGATTTTGACCTGGAAATAGAATATAGGCCTGGCAAACGTATGAAACACGTGGATGCGTTGAGTAGAAATCCAGCACCCAATTCAATTTTAATGATTGAACATTCTAATTGGTTAATCTCGCTTCAGATTGAAGATGAAAATATACAAAGCATAATATCCCAACTTCGTGAAGATAGTTATACCAATTTATCTGCTGATTTGTAATTAAAGATAATATTTTATTTAGAAAGACAGTCTCCGGAGAACGATTTGTAATTCCTAAATTAGCCAAGTATGGCCTATTACAGAAGCTTCATGATCAGATAGGTCATCCGGGTCACGAAAAATGCGAAAAAGCAATCAAGGCTCAATTTTGGTTTAAGGGTATGACAAGATTCATTCGGAAATATATAAACTCTTGTCTTCAGTGTGCATATAATAAAGGTACTTATGGAAGGGTAGAGGGTGAGCTATATCCTATTGAAAAACCAGCGATCCCTATGCACACTGTGCACGCTGATCATTTGGGCCCTTTTGCTAAAACGCGCAAAGGAAATTCATATGTTTTTGTAGTCATTGACGCTTTTACTAAATTTGTCTTTGCTCGTCCTGCCAAAAGCTGTTCCTCAATTGAAACGATTAAACTTCTGAAAGAGCAGTTTGGTTTATGCAGTTTGGTTTTCCTGTAAGAATCATTACGGATAGAGGAAAAGCTTTTACCAGTAGATATTTTAAAGAATCTGCCCAAGAAAATCAGTTTAAGCATGTGTTGAATGCAATAGCTAGTCCGCGTTCTAATGGCCAGGTCGAACGTGTTAACCGTACGTTACTTAATGGATTAAACACTATGTCGGAAAGCGAATGTACTTGGGATAATAAATTAGACGATGTCGTTTGGGGAATTAATAATACCCCAAACGTGACAACTGGATTTTCTCCATTCAACTTAATGTTCGGACATAAAAATTCACGTTACCCAGCTTTTCCATCTGATGCACCATCCACTTCGGAAATGCAGATGCAGGAATTGCAGGCTAATAGGAAGACTGCTAAATTGCACATAGATAGGAATATGCAGGTAATGAAATATAGGTTTGATAAAAAACGTAAAAGATGCAGGAAATACAGAATTGGTCAACTAGTCCTATGGAAAGGTGGTATATCTAGAGATGGAACTACTGGAGTCACGAAAAAACTAAACGGCCTTTATACAGGCCCATATAAAGTAACTAAAGCGGAACAATCCATAGATCGTTACACTATCACTAGTATTAAGGGAATGAAAGGATATAGGAAATTCAGTGCAGTAGTGCGGGGGGAAACACTTCGACCATATAAACCAACCATGTCAGAGAGCGACAGTTCAGGTAGTGATCGAGAAGTAGACAGAGATGATTTAATCGACTTATTAGAAAGCTAAGACAGATTGATAAGTATTTTGTTCGTCCAGGATGTATAGCTCTGTCAGGTTAACAAGGGTAACCTGTGTTTGCTAGCATTAAAAATTTGTACAATAATCCTACAATTTAAAAAAAAAATATAATATGATAAGTAAAAGATATGATTATTATACTAGACTACAAAAGTTTGTAATTGAGATTAATTATATTAACATGAAACATAAATCAACATAAATCATTATTTAGGTCATCTTTTCTCTCCAGAAATAAGATAATTAAGAATACTGTGTGATTGGTGCATAATTTAATGAACTATATATGACCGTTGTCGCTAACTGTGTGATTATCTCATACATATAAGAGCTGTATGTTCATTCATGTCTATTATGCTGCGCTGCGTTATTATCTGAATGAAGGAACGGCTGTGTGATCAAGTTCCTCTTAAAAAAAAAAAAAAAAAACCAGAGAAAAAAGAATTAAATAGAAAACTGTGTGTATATTAAAAGGACAGCTGTGTGATCAAGTCTATATAACAGTGTGGGTAACTAAATAAAACTGTGTGATAGTATATTAAAAGGACAGCTGTGTGATCAAGTCCATCATCATCATCAACTCAATCAACTGTGTGGGTAACTAAATAAAACTGTGTGATAGTATATTAAAAGGACAGCTGTGTGATCAAGTCCATATAACTGTGTGGGTAACTAAATAAAACTGTTTAATAATTAAAAGGACAGCTGTGTGATCAAGTCTATATAACTGTGTATGTAGCTAAATAAAACTGTGTGGATACTTTACTAAAAATGAACGGCTGTGTGATCAAGTTTTCTATAATACTGTGTGTCAATTATGCAATAATTGCATAATGTGTTTTCTTTGAAATAATATCACCTTATCTAAGAAGCTTCTTGCATAGATAGGTTCACACAGCTCTGTGATCAATGGTGTATCTAATCATACACTTATATAACAATAAAAAAAAAAAACAATTTTATCATATTTATTCTTTGCATACCAAATACTGCTGTATTTTTTTATTACAGGTTCTGAGCGCTACTTCTGAAACAAGAGATGAGCGCCGTGGGACACGGCTGGTGCAGGACAGCCGAGTGTTACATACTATTCCTGGCAACACCAACACAACTACTACCGGATATACTAATTTTAAGAAATAACCCCAACCACTTATTTAAAATATAGTTGATTCTCATTTCTATTAATTAAAATAATTATAGTATTATATAAAATTAATTCCATTTGCCTTAAATTAGTAGGCTTATTGATTTATTGAAATGTACAGACTAATCATTGACAACTGGCAGACTCACTCATTCAAATATTCATTCGTTCGTTCTTTTTTGTGCTATAAATAGACGTTGGTTTTTTCACAGCTTGCTTTTAAAAATTGTTCGTTAGATGTTACGCTAAAAATCATTGTAAGCGGTGCAGAATATACATGTAAAGTGATTGACGTGTGTTTGAGTCCTGCTATCCTGATCACCCGTCGTCACACTTGATAAATATGTAGTTTCTCAGCTACTTTAAAAATTGCTAATAATTTTAACGTGCTACGCTGCCAAGCACTCCTGATAAGTCCTGATACTAATCTTTTCAATATACTATTAGTTTTTAACAGTTTATCCGAAATACAGACAAGCCTACAGGACTAAGGTTTTACCAGTCTGTAGCATGATAATTTTTGTTGATAACATGAATTTACAGGTACTACTAACGCTTTCTTACAGCAAGGAACCATCGATGTACCAAAGTTGCTAATAAAATTAAAATAAGCGTGTGCGGATAATGACAGTATTGTGTGCAAGTGTACCTAACATTAGCTGGCGAAAAGCCGCATTCCTGCGCTACTGATTTTTGGAAAATGATGAATTGTGAAAAGGAGCAATCTCGACGTGACGAACGAAAAATCATACAGGAACCCCTGCTCCGCAGAGTTCCTATTGTGTTGATTTACGACAAAACCTGGAATCGCACTTCTGCTCTGCACAGTGACGTGGCAAACAGTAAAATGATACTGGAACTCCTGCTCCGCAGAGTTCCTATGGTATAGTTTTATTACAAAACCTGGAATCGCACTTCTGCCTTGCACAGCGACGTAACAAATGTAATCATACTGGGACCCCTGCTCCATAGAGTTCCTATCGCATTGATTTACGACAAAAACTGGAATCTTTTTTCTGCTCCGTAGAGCGTACAACATTATTTTATAAATATAGGTGAATATGATAATGTACATGTAGCATTTAATAAAAGCCAGGGTCGCATACCTGTTACGCAGCACGATCCAGAAATATTTTACTGTAAGGCAAGTAACCATGGAGGAACTTCTGCTCCGCAGAATTCCGGACGTATTGACCAACGACAAATAGTAGGTCGCGTTTGTTCCGAGCGACCCACTTGCAAAACCTGCTGCTTAAGGAACATTTAGTTTCCAAAAGGTTAACGAAGGTGAACTACTGCATCACATAATTCTCCGCGGAAATCGCATGTGAAAAGGGAAATCGCCCTTTTTGCAAACGGATCTAGAAATATCGACTTAAAACAGATCGTACCTCTGCTCCGCAGAACGATTTGAGTGCTTAAATGTATGCCGAGCTAACGTACTGCTACCGTGCATAATGTGAATGTGATATCACAAAATACGGATCGCACCTCTGCTCTGCAGGACGATCTCAGTGCATTAATGTATAGCAAGCCCTAGTACCGCTAGTAGGCAAAAATAAATAAAATTCTTCTACTTTGGTCAACGATCAAAGTAAAAAGGGTAACACTATTGTTTTTCATGAAAGCCTATACATATTAATAATAATATGTATGTACACAGATCTCGATTCTGCTTCGCAGATCGATCCAAGCACACCAATGTCTGGTTAGGCGTTTTTCACTGGTACCCAGCATAAAAACCTAGGAACGAGGTTGACGGGTACGTCACGACAGCCATTTTCTCAGCCCGAAAGACGATGAAACTATCGGAAGAATCTCGCGTTATTTTATGGATAAAGGCGCAGGTTTTGTTTACGTGTTAATCCATCTCAAAATCTACTCTTGATAATTTCGAGTCTAGCAACACTCAATGAAATGATGTATGCAGTTTAGTTGTCTCCATAGTTCGGAAAGCGGGGGGGGGGTGGGGTAATACTAGTGGGACCTACCCACCCAGATCAGATACATCATCAATTCACGTGGATTTTAACAAATCCCTGAATATCAAATGAGCGATAGTTCCTTATTTTACAATCACAATTTCTGATTTTAAAGCTGTTTATAAAAATGCTTTTACCATGATACTTAGATGCTACGCACCTCAAGCCATACATATTGAGACACGACAAAATGTATACACTTGTACAATGTACGTACTACACGGATGTCCCTTATCAGATATTACCCCGCTAAAGGGGTTTGCGTACCTGGAAACCTTACCCTCGCTTATTAGAACATTTAATGTCAGTGCATTAGTAATTCGGTGTAGTTTTACCATAAACGACCAGAAGTTCAATTTTTAACTCAATCGAAACGAATTCATGCACGAATTTGTAAATTTCGTCACTATAACTGTCTTCTAATGACATAAAATTAAATGTGAAATGTTAAAACCGTATTTTTACTCATAAATATTTGTGTGACACAATAAACTTATTCAGAGTTAATATTTAATAAAATATTACCAATAAATTTAAATTAACCACTGAAGTGGCACGCATCTTCAGTGGTTAAGATGCAAGAAAATGTGATCACTTGCAATATTTTTAAACATGTTACATATGAATTCGATTTGAGTGCTGTTCTGACATTCACACAAGTACCCCAGAGGAGCCGAGGAGTTCTATCATCACGCTGACGTAGGTCCACGCCCATCATCATTGTCTGTTAAACTGTAAGAAGGCATTAGGCGACCGAACGGACAAGTGCAGGATACAAATGCTATTCAAGAGTTTGTGTGCCAAAATGTTTGCATACACGTGCCTTGGTCACATTTATCACTAGCCTGCCTAAATATGTCAAGCAAACATTGACAATTATGGTACCCGTAGCTCCCACCTGGGTTCACTCGGTACCCGAAGTCAGTAACGCTTAAAGTAGTAGCCGGCAACGCTTGTAGCTACATACGCTCACTTAATGTGTGCTTTGGCATAGTTTTATTTCAACCAGGATAATTTAAAATGAATATCCATACAGTGAAACATCTGGATACAAATAGTATGATAGTCAAAATACGAATATCAGTATCTCAACAGAAGCATTTATGCTTCCTATCAGACGTACACCACGAACTATTGCATAATAAGTATAACTGCGTGGGATTCAAACTCTCTCTTCCGTACTGTGACCGCTCAATTAACTGAGCCTTTGTGATTTCGAATCATCCTGTCGATCTTCTTCATGACATATCAACCCTTTACGGGTTCACGCATTTAAGTATACACACTTCGTGAAAGTTTTAATTAGCGTGACTTAGCATAAATGTCTTTGATTGGATGTAACGTTTCATGTCGAATCGAACACAAGTGCAAAAGTCTTGCGAGTAAGACGTAATATACATGTGTAATACCGTACATGCATGTAATGTAACTGTGTACTTCGCCTCGTAGTCCTTGTAATTCTGTTTTTGTTCTGGTTTGACAAAACATAGTAAATATTTATAGCTAATGTGCATTGTACTACCTAAATGTTTAGTATGGGCAACATAGAAAACCTTAGCGGATTTTTATTGGACTCTTACGAACCATCTGCTACGCGCACAATAGTTTAACTATCATACACCTGTTGTAAATGTTAGATTAATCGCAGTACCTAAGTACTTGCTGGAAAATATCCATGTAGATGACTTTATTTTAATTGAATACTGAAATTTCCGAATATACAGAAAAGTACCATTTGGTACGTGATACCTCTAGCTACTTGTTTTTTATCATCAATATCTATAATACTCTTTGTCTATCCACCAGATAAGACATCATTTTACTATTTGCTTATGACAACATAACAGTATATTTTGATTCATTAATCACTACGTATGGTACATAAATGTATAGATCTACATGTGCTACCTATGGGATACATTTTTTATCGCAGGTGCTTACCTGCTCACTAAATAAGTAAAATCACATTGACGTAACTTGCACCACCAGGAGATAATAAACACGTCTCTCATTATATAGGCTTCGAATAACGGTACAGTGAGTTTAATAGCAACATTTTACCTGAAAATAAAATGTATATTAAACATACTTACCTTATTCGAAGCCTATAGTTTATAGTTCTACCTGGTGTCACAAAAGACAATCCAATGACGAACAAACTGGGTTTCAAAACCCAACTACCTAGGTGGCGCTAGTGACGCGTGGCAGATCGGCACAACGCAACGAATGGAGCGGAAATGGAGGGGCGTGGACCTAAACCGGAAGTCATGACTAGTACTCCGACTGGAAATGGATGCTCTCTTTCATTATATAGGCTTCGAATAAGGTAAGTATGTTTAATATACATTTTATTTTCAGGTAAAATGTTGCCATTAATTTCGTATGAAGTAATTGTAATTAAACACTGAATATTCAACTCAAAACCAACCTCAATTCTATTTTCATGGATGTTATTAACCAATAGATTAGCTTGATCTTCATCTACCTTCTTAAAATTTATATTTGGCGCCTAAAAATAATAATAATAATAATGAAACAAGGTTACACATAAGCCGTAGTCCTTAGCCTTACCAACCTAAAGTAAAGACTATGGACACTTCGATTTTTAAATTATGTGCAGTCTATAACATGTTTGTTTGTTTTTCGTGTGGCTTACACAATAGTTAGTTAGTAACACTTTTTTGCTCCAAAAAAACTAACAAATAATATTTAATAGCAATAGCTCTAAAAGTACTAATTAAAGTAAAAAATGGACTAACGACTAGCCGTGTCTCTGTAAAGGTTCGAGCTTATTTTATTTCTCTTTCTGGTGGGTTCTCAATATATGATATACTTTCGTCGTTTTCAATATTCTGTAAAAAAATGTGTAAATATTTCAAAAAATAAATAAATAAGTATATTTATACTAAAATTATATAACACCGTATTGTCAATTTCACTCAGCAAAGATGGTCGAATAATTTGTGATTCCTGTATTCTTTGTGGTGAATTAATAGTGACTTTATTTTCTTTATTTTCGTGCTAAAAAATAAATATTTATATTAACAGCATGTACTGTAACAATGTTAATAAATATCGTATCCGAAATTCTATAAATATTGAATAAGTACCATACTAACATCTTTTTTTTAATATTGACCATTTCTAAAATTAAGTCCGCTCTCCGTTTAATTTTTTCGTTGTTGAAAAATGCCCTAAATCAAAACATACACTTAGATTGAATATATAAAAGTGACATAACGCTTACTAAGACTTCAAGTTGTGTCGATAAAAAAATAATAAAATGACATAAACATAATTAGTAAAGTTAAATATTAAAAGCGTTTAATAGAATACAGACATAACTCAAACTGTATCGTGTCATTAATTTTGGATTTAAATAAAAAACTGACTAAGCTGGTGTTAAGCCACCTCAAATAGCCCAAATCTTAGCTCAAAAATGACCAAATACAAACATCGGTCACTTTACGATTAAAATTTCGACAAAATGTATAGGTACTCACTATTTAGTAAAGAAGCGGCAATTTAAGGATTCGGTCACTTTATTCGGAACGAATTAACGACCAACCAAAACCTCCGTCGACGGAACACTGAATCGGTCATTGTTGTTGCGGGGGAAGGGACAAAACGTGCAGGAGTGAAAGAGACGCAACATGTACGTTTTTCCTGTTCCAACTCGAATTCGTCAGTTTTTGATTAACTATGCAATAGATCTTGTTGCGCTGAGTCGTTTCATGTATTTAACTCAATTTACCAAAATTTCGATTTTGGTCACTTTCATTCTCACAGTGCGATTGCAAAACACGCACACAAATTTTATTCAAAATCAGTCATGTTTTACTGTCCAAAATAGTGATTCTATTTGTTTACCTTTATGTGTTTTATAAAACATAAGTTACTTACTACAAATTAACGGTTTGAAGGCTGTTCTGTTATCTTAAAAGTGGCGTTAGTGGCGACGGAGAGAACATTTATATGTTGAAAATACTGTTTTGTAAGACACTGTGTTTAATTACTGTTGAGGTGAGTATGCGAGGTGAGTATAAGCCTAGAGGCGAGGTGGCCCAAAGGCGAGGTAGCCCAGAGGCGAGGTGGCCCAGAGGCGAGGTAGCCCAGAGGCGAGGTGGCCCAGAGGCGGTGTGGCCTAGAGGTGAGGTGGCCCAAAGGCGAGGTGGCCCAGAGGCGAGGTGGCCCAGAGGCGGTGAGGCCTAGAGGTGAGGTGGCCCAAAGGCGAGGTGGCCCAGAGGCGAGGTGGCCCAGAGTCGAGGTGGCCCAGAGGCGAGTTGACCCAGAGGCATGATGATACTAAGTTTAGAATACCAATTAATGAGAGGTGGTGGCTATTTGTTATTCCAGACGATCGTACAGACGAGAACGGCGCGGTGGCTGTTTTGTTTGAGTACGTAGTGTGGAGGCCATTATAATTTGAGATTCCTTGTAAAGAGAAATTTAAAGGTGCTTATTTATAATAGCGTAAAGAACAACATTTCGAAGAAAGTTGTTGTAATGTAGAGTGTATCATAGACAAAGCTTGGTCAGGAGTGGCCGAACTATCTCATTCAAAATTCTGTGTTCTTTACAGATTACGATGATGCCATTCATATCACACGAGGACGTGTGAAGTATCAGGATGGCCGTATCGGAGGAAGTGTCAAGTCGTCTTCATTGCTGTTTAAATAGCGTTTAATATTAAAAGTTGATTGGCTTCAATTTAAATATTTTGTAAAACCTAATTTAATTTAATATGATTTCTGAAATGGTTTACTTTGTGTAAAATCCAACCAATTTATTAAAAGTTATGATTCTTGCAATTTACGTCATAGCTAATCAGAGCAGAGGGCCAGCCGCTCGACCTGAAATTTAGAAAAGAAGGAGCTAAACAAACTAAGTAGGAAAGAAAATACGAGTTTAGGATAGTGAAGCTACCTATATAGGGTGTAGAAACGTGCTGAGCCGAGCCACACAAAAGCCAAACTAGTGTAAAAGTATCTAAGAATGGAAAACAAATGGTTTAAAAGATGCGCAGGTAATAAAATAACTATTGATAAATAAGTATGTATAACTAAATGAGCAGCGACGCTTGAACAAAAGGTGTGCAAGCCGTCGACAGAGATAAGCGAATTACGTAATCAACATCGTTAGCAGATGCTATTGAAATGAAATATCGAATGACTCACAGAATTGAACTTGTATACCTGATTCAAGTAGGTACGATACTTTTACCACTACACCACAGGGGAAAATTTTTTTTTTTTTTTAGAAGAAATGTAGAAACGACTTAGTGTTGTTTACAAAGTTATAAGATTATACAATTATTGTTTATAGTTTATTTGTTTTATATCTTTGATATTCCATGCCCCCAGCGGTTTACCCGACATATCAGCAAGTTTGTAAACTAAAGTTGATTTTTTTGACACAATTTTGCATTTCAGAAATTTAGGAGCTAGTTTTTTACAAAAATATTTATCTTTGTCGCTCAAATAGAATGTTCGTCTCCAAACAATATCGCCTACATTGAATTCTGCCGGTTTACGGCAAAGATTGTAAGAAGTGCAGTTACGCTGATGAGCGGATAGCAAAGCCGCCTGTACCTTTTCAAAAATAGAAGATAAGTAACCAAGCGATTCCGCGTAACTGTCACGCGGCTCGTGTACCAAGTTGAGATCTATATCACAGTCGATATGGCGCGATCCACATGTTATCAACTCGCGACCGTAAACAAGAAATGACGGTGAGAAACCGGTTACTTCATTCACAGCACAATTCAATGCGAATTGAATTTTAGAAATTAATGTGTCCCAAATTCTTTGGTCGTTATTAATAAATGTAGAAATAACTGTAATTATAGTTTTGTTATAGCGTTCGACGGTATTAACCTGAGGGGTATAAAATGGAGTATAGTGTAAATTTGGAATTTTGTATTTCGATATTAAGTTTTTAAATTGTGTGCTAATGAATTGTTTACCGTTATCAGTTAAGACAGTTAAAGAAATACCATGTACTAAAAAAACATTATCCTCTAAAATTTTTGTTATTATTTCGGCTGTGGCACGTTTTATAGGGAAGAGTAAACAATATTTAGAGAAACAACAACAGACCACAAAAATAAAAGTGTTTTGTTTTTTGGTAGGAGGCAATGGACCAATTAAATCGCATTTTATCATTTGGAAGGGTTTAAGACAAGACTTAGGTCGACCCATATGGCCTAAAGTGTCATGATTCTGATGTTTGTGAGCGATGCAATCATCACACGAATTTACCGCCTTGACAACGTCCGAGTACATGCCTGGCCAATAGTAGTTAAGAGCGACACGCTTATATGTTTTGAATATACCGAGATGACCAGCTGTGGGCAAAGAATGATTTTGTTTAATGACATCAGATCTTTCTTCAGATGGCACAACTTTCTTCCATTGAAACTCTCTAGTAAGAGGATTAAGACTTTTTTTGAAACGGTATAATTTATTATTAATTACTTGATAGTCCACAAAAGAGGATGGGGATTGGGAACAACCATTAAAAATATTTAAGTACCACGAATCATTTGTAGTTATAGTGTTAGTAAAAATTTGAGAATTACACTCAGTAGACAAGACATTTAGAGAACGGGAAAGAAAATCTGGCACGACGTTATCAGAACCATGACGATGCCTTATTTCAAAGTTATATGAGGAAAGACGAACTCCCCATCTGGCCAGTCGGCCAGTAGGATTATTGAGTGTAAGGAACCACTTGAGCGCGGCGTGATCGGTCTAAAAAATATTTTTTTTCCATTTTCTACATAGCAACGCCAGTGCTCGATGGCGGACAAAACAGCCAGAGCTTCACGCTCGGTAGCACTATAGTTTCTTTCTTGATCCGTAAGGGATTTACTATAGTAAGCTTTGACTTTTTCCTCCCTCTTCAAGACCTGACAGAGAACAGCACCAATGCCATAGTCACTACTATCGGCATGAATTTCAAAAGGCTGTGTGTAATCTGGACCAGACAACACAGACGAAGAAGCCAAACAATCCTTTAATTTATTAAAAGCTAGATCAGCCTCAGGTGACCAACTGAATGCAGGAGACTTTTTACCGTTAGAGGTTAGTTTATTTAAGGGAGTACCCAACTCACTAAAATTAGGTATAAATCTTCTATACCACGACGCCGCACCAAGAAAACGGCGGACTTCCTTTTTGTTAATAGGAGTAGGATAGTTTGTTATTGATCCTACTTTTTCCGGATCGGCGTGGAGACCCTTCAAGTCAACAATGTAACCCAAGTATTTTAGTTTATTTCTAAAGAATTTACATTTGTCAAGTTTAATAGTTAGGTTAGCGTACTTTAATTTGTTATAGATTTTATTTAAGAGTGAAATATGGTCTTCGAACTACTCTGAAATGCAAATAATATCGTCAACAAAACAGAACACTCTGTTTTCGAACTCTGGACCATAAAATAGAATGTCTGCCAAACGCTGCTGAGTCACAGGTGCGTTAGTCAGCCCAAATGCCATTGATTTAAAATGAAAAGTACCTCTAGAAGGAACGTAGAAGGCCGTCTTGCAACGATCTTCTTCTTTTATTAAAGTCTGCCAAAAACATTTAGATATATCTAAACTAGAAATATATTTTGCATCCCTTAAGTTGTCTAAAATTTCTGAAACATACGGTAAATTATAGGCATCTTTTTTTGTTACAGAATTTAATTTACGACTGTCAAGACAAACGCATTTCGCCATTCTTTTTAGGAGTTAAAATTACAGGATTAGACCAAGGACTTTCAGAAGGTTCGATCACATCTTCTTTAAGCATTTCGTCGACGAAATTTACCAAAATGCGTTGCTTCTCGGGAGACATACGATAGTAACGCTGCCGAATTGGAGGACTATCCCCCGTATCGATCGAATGAGTGATAAGAGAAGTACGACCCAGACCCCGCTTTTGATAAGAAATGTCGGTAAATTTAGAAATAATATTCTCAGCGGTAGCTCTCTGCTCGTCTGTTAAATGGTCGAACGGTACAGTGGCCCCACGTTGGGCGCCACTGTACCGTTTCGGTTAGTAAAGCCTAGATTTAGGATCTAGGAAGATAGATGAGATAAAAGAAAGACCAGATATCGGCAAATGAGATAGGTATAATGAACAACTATTACATTACATTAGTTATAAAAAAATCACAAGAACATTAGGTACAGATTAGGTAGTCAGTGTCGTGAGTTATAGGCACTAGATCAGTTGAGTAGCCCTTCTAGGTAGAAGAACTACTTAGCTTCAGATGCTGCCGAAGACGAAGAGGGAAGAGGACGAGCACCGGCCGCCGCGCCTTATATATGGGCATGGCCCCCCCCGCTGCGCCTAAGAGGAGCGGAGGGGTGCTGGAGCCGATGTCACAACTGTCAAATAGTGCACGGACGGGCAAAGTGATACGCTCTCGTTGTCATCTTGATCAAAGTCTACTGAGCCAACGTTTGTCCTCCATGCCGCTGGTGCTTCTGTGAGAGGGATAAAGGACGAGAGTGTGGGCCAGGGCGCGGTCGTGGGCGGCGTAGGGGTGCTGACAGGCTTTAGCGTGACCAAATGCATCAGCATAAGCTCAAGCGTGACCAGAGGCGCCGGCATAGGCTTGACCACAGGGCCGTGCGCAGGTTTTAACGTTATAGATTCGTGCTTCCTTCGTTTGGTATCTTTGTTTCCTTCCTTTTTTTGTTTTTGTTTCCTTTGTTTGGTAAGGTGGGGACCTTCAAAGTGGGTCCTTACCGCCGAGCTCCGAGCAACGTTCAGCTTCACTGTCTGTTTCACCCAGCGCTCTATATTGTGCCTGGTGTAGAATGCCTCCTGACCGTCAGATTTTGTTTTATGTTGTATTTTCGCGTCTTTAGCCGGTGGCTTTTCTCTTGCTGTAAAAATAAACTTATATTGAAATCAAGGCAAAATATATTTTGTTATACGATTTCAATAAGTCTGATATACTTTATAAGGACAGATATGAAGGAACGGGGGGCTAGTGCAATTATGGTGAATGACAGAAAGAAGTGGAAGCAGTTGACACATGGCGGAATAGCAGGGCGGCAAATATTTCGTCGATGAAAAAATCTTGTTCGGCGTGATCTTGGAACTCTTCTTAAAGTGACAACTTCTTTAGGCGCGTTGGTCATTTTTTGAGATGGGAAAAAACCATTGAAGTCGCGACACCGTTACCGTAACCGACACCCACTTGTTCACTTTTATCGGCACTCCACTGTATTTCATTGAATTATGTGACATAAAAGAGAGCAACAAACAAAAATAAAATAAAATATTTAAAAAACCTATACCTATTATAAAATCTTAAATTAGTCAATACGCCAACGCGTAGCTATCGTTATATTACAAGCACGCCGATCTGACTGGAGGCGTAAGGGGTAAGTAATGTAACAAATAAACACAAAGTATATATATTTTAAGATAAATATCAACGAAATATATAATTTTGGTCAGTATAATTATCAATTGAGATAAAACTCAAAAGAATTAAGTTTAAAAAAATAAAATCTTTTATTATAACAATTATTCAACATATCAAACCCTTATTATACCGTTTTATTATTATAACATTTAACAAATCGATTAGTTGTTATGTATAATAAACGTTATATATACATATTATTACGCCTAATAATCATTGGTTATACGAATAACTTAACCTATAACCTATAGGTTTTCCCTAACCTAGTAAAATGGATAGAACCGACCTAGTTGGTCGCAGTTCTAACATAACAAAAAAAAAAAAAATTGTGAAACATACAAAATGCGCGCGCATTTTGTATGTATCACAATTTTTTTTATTTATTTCATACTTTGTCCTAATAATTACATACAATAAAATATTGTAATATGAGGTTAATTACTTTTTGTTTTACTTTCCGTTTCCTGTACTAATAAAATCGATTACCTACATCTTTGTTTGAATGATGCACCTTTTGCTGGCTACTCCGCATTTTTTACAAGAAAATGAAGTTTAAGAGCTTGCGCGAATTTGAATTATTTCGTACTACATTTCAAACACCAAAAAGGTTTTACTCTATTTTATTCCTAAGTATTCTATTCCCGATCTTTTCGGTGTGGCCCTCGTATTACTAAAATAATTCAAATTCGCAAAATAGACATGGGTCTTAATTAGCTGGTATTTTTTTCAGTTATATATTTTTAATAGGTAAACACATTTTGATTTCTATAGATTTTAATTGATATGAGTAGATTTTAGATTGATATTTATTTAAAATAGTATACTTTTTGAATGGTATACATTTTGGCATGTATACTGCACAAGTTGTAAAACAGGTGATATTTAGTGTTCATAAACGTTATAAAAAATGGGTTTATGCTTTTCGAATTAAAAAAATTATGAATATATAGCTTTTAAGAATATAATCAGTAATGATTATGTCAAGTTCACATTATATCTTTTGAACTTTATTTAAATTAAAATATATAATTTGTTATTATATCAAACAATACGCACCCACGGGGAAGCGCGAAGGAAGGTAAGGGCCAACTCGAAGTAAACGGGTAGTACACATATAAATACACTATCACTTTTTCCTAACAGGTCCCTTCGATTTCCTTAGGTGTAGGAGACCAAGGCATGTGCTCAACGATCCGGACGACCCCATTAGTCGTGCGATTCCCCCCGCCGTAGAGTCACCTACGCAACGCTTCTTCTATGGGGGAGTGCAGCCGACATTTAAACCTTTTTTTCTTATCAAAAAAGAGCAATTCGTGCTATTTCCGGTTTAGGATCGAGAGACTCACTGAGGGAATTATTCAAGGAAATAGGTATACTTACTTTTGCATCACAATTCATATTTGAAAATATAATGTATGTAAGGAAAAATATTTCCATGTTCAATAAAGTAAGTGATTTTACAGATAGAAATTTACGTAATAAGAATGACTTAGTTAGCCCGTATTACAGGCTGAATACAGTCAGTAAGTCTTTTATGGGGAAGTGTATACTTTTTTATAATAAATTGTCAAAATCGGTCCTTGATATGCCAGACAGAAAATTCAAAGCTTATGTAAAGAAAGTACTTTGTGAGAAGGCTTATTATAGGACCGATGACTATCTTAAAGACAAAAAGGTCTGGCTTGAGCTTGGCGCGGGTCCCTCTTAAAGGTTTGTATACTTAGACATGTCATAATTTAGGTACATTGGTACATACTAAATTTACAAATTGACATTATTTTAAATTTCGTAATTCTTATAATTCAATTTAATTATGACATAATAAACAATGTAATATCTGTCCATCTATATAACTAATTTTAAGTTTTTAGTTTGTTAGTTGACGTCTTTGGAGAAAACGTGCAGTGCAGTTTGTTGCCGCTTCTTCTGCACTTGCGCCTAGGAAGCGGCGTAAACTTAGCTTTAAGTAACGATTTGACGTCAACATTTGTGCAAAACAAAACAAAACAAAACAAAGTGACTATTATTAAGAGATAATATAAATATCCTATGATAATTAAGATATTTTGAATTGAATTGAAATTGAAATTGAACGCAGGCACAGAACAAACATTAGCTCGATCACGAATCCCACTCGCCGGCGAGTGCGGATCAGAAATAGAAATAGGACTGGCGCGTTCACGAGGTACCGAACGGTACCCGGACGCTTTTCATGACCCGGATCTCAGTGACGCCCAAAGCCGAGGTTCGTTCCCACCCGGTGGGAGCCCTTTGTGCTGTCACTTTACGGTGTGGACAACATCTTGCAAAATGTTGGTCCCGCCTTAAACCCGTCGCGCCCGGTGAGCTGTAAAATGCTTTTAGCATACAGCGTAATACTTCGTTCGAAAAAAATCCTAACGGGGTAGACAGACCCATAAAACCCGAAAACCACGTTTATCCACGTGTAGGTCCAAATAAAGTTCTTAACTGGACAAAACGATGGAAAATCAAACTTAACGAGTCAAAATCAATTCAATCATTCTGCTCTGTGCGAGCGTTGAGTGTGGTGGTGTATAGCTAACGTTATTTGCGACAAAAATATATAGAATTACGTGCGCTCAAGTTTCAACCGTGTGCCTTATAGTATTACAAGTGAGAATCGCGTGTCTGTGAAGTTTATCTGTGCAGTTGCTCATCCCCGTCACTTGCAATGGACTTACAATTACAACACCTACCGCCAAGCGGCAGGTGCCCATCGGATTCTAATATTCCCAATTCGATCATGGATGAGAGGGACGTTCATTTCGGAACATCGAAACGTAAACAACTTGATCCCGACATGACATATCTGGATGAAAAATTTAACAAACAATTATCAGTATGGGTTGAGAGGATCATGAACTGCGTGAGTAAAGCGGTCAGTACATCGGTCTCCTGTGAGATGGCTGGCATCTCTGAGAGTCTTAGCGAGATTAGTAATAATGTGAAAGAACTCAAGGCTGATAACTTGGACATGCGCCGGTCGCTAACTGAAACCAATCAGCAACTATGTGAAGTAAAGAAAGCAGTAAAGTACACGTCTGAATGTCAAGAATCATTTGATGAAAGGTTGAAGGCGGTGGAGACAGGTACTTCTCAAAATAGTGGCCTCACTACACAGGTCCACTCGCTTGAACCTAAATTATCCAATTTAAAGCAGCAGCACAGAATACATAAGAGTCAAACAGAATGGTATCTCACAGCGTCTCCCGCAAATTGGCGTCCCCGCACCTCCTCCCCGCACTTTGTGAGCTTTGACGGCTCCAAACGGCTCCAGGGTTTAATTACTAGCCGCACGCAATACGAGACGTGTGTTGTCTTGAGAACTGTCAACCAATAGTAACCATCATAGTGAGAAGGTGCGCGTATAATAATTGTTTATCCACCCAATACGCTAAAGAACGTATATTTCATACATTTCCAAATGATGAAAACAGGTAAGCAAAGCAACAATATAATTTCACGTTATTACCCAGCAACCATCTTGATATATATACCCTTCTCGCTCTCTCGCATTGGCGGGAGATACACAAGAGCGAGATTGTAACATTACCGGATTGCTAATAAGCAATCCGGTAATGTTACATAGGCTCCTCGCTCACAGGTAATCACATACACGCAGATGGCAACTAGATTTCCGCGGGTTATAGTGCTAAATGCCATTGTTGACAATGACAACTTGACATGCTGTATGTAAGCGTGATAAACATTTGTTTATTTTTATTGAATTTATTCATATAATTACCGTATAGTTTTGCGCCGAAAATGCAAATTACTATATTACAATAGTGAATTAGAGAAATTAGTGCGTTACATTATAAATGACTCAATAATAATCAGTAAAGTGAACTATAGGTGAAATGGACAATAGACATAATGAAAAATATTTGTGAAGTGATATTACTCGTACGTAGCTGTTTCCGACTTTTCTGTAACATTTAATACATATAAAACAGAATATTTTTTACGTCATAGTGTTCGCAAATCTTCCGGTATGGAAAAATATAATCGTAAATATGTCGAACTCGTTAGTAGGTAAGTATTAAAATAATTCTGCGGTACGACCCTAAGTATAAAACTCACACATCGACGTGTGTACAGATAAATTGTTTCGTTTGTAGTAGTAGTAGGTATACATGTTACTCTGAATCAATGGAGAGTCAAACCAGTGGCAGCAGGCTAGACAGTCCAACATCGAAATCTCCAACTTGCCTGAGAGACGAAACGAAAATCTAATAGGTGTCTTGGAATGCTTAGGTAACTACATAAAACATCCGATACGTCCCGGCGACATCATCGCGGCACACCGGGTACCCCACGCTGATCCAGCCAATAGGCGGCCAAAAAATGTCATTGTAAAACTTTCCAGTAGGATCCTACGGGACAATATAATATCAGCTTGTCGTGCCGTTAAGGGAATTGACACACTAAAACTTGGTATTCCTGGATCATCAGTGGTTATTTACGTAAATGAGCACCTTACGCTAACAAATAAAATGCTATTTCGTGAGTGCCGTAATGCGGCTAAAAAGCTGGACTAGCAAGCAACTAGTGGGTCAAGCATGGGACCATACTCGTTAGGAAGACGGACACTTCTACAGTTCTTGCTGTTCGCTGCGTCCAGGATCTTACCAAAATCAAGTGATGGACATTTAGACCTACATATGTGTTATATTTTAAGTGCCTTTATGCTAAACAGTTTAGCCCATTGCTTCATTCAAAAAGGAAATTTTATTTTTGTTATAATTATAGGTTTAGCATCCTACTTGCATCAAAACAAAATAACAAATAAATTTGCAAATTATTTACCAAAATAGATATTTAATATTTGTACATAGTAACAATCTAAACTGGCTACAATGTTGGAGGTTACCTAATGAAAGTTCTGCCTTAATTTATTTACATTTAAACTATAAACATACCGCTAAACATATCTATGGTCAATTGTATTATGTTGCTGTTATGATCTCATTGGTTTTCCCACAATTCGAGGGACCGCAAATAATACATCGAATAGTATTAGGTAGAAGGTCACCATGTCGGGAAACATCTACTTTTTCATCTGGACATAATCTACTCAATTGTAAAGTTTGAGATTGTTTAACGAATTTCATCCTTTTAACCACTAAGACTGTTTTTTATTAAATGTTTTTCAATTGTAAAGCAATGAATATATATATTCGAAACGAACTGACTTTGTGAATGCTTAGCTCTGGAAACTCTTATACCTGAGCACCATGATATATAAGTGATTCAGTTACAATTTTGATCAGTTATTGTAAAGTAGTTCGGAAAACAGGGTATCAGTTGACATGGCTTTGAATATTGGAGATCACATGGATATAATAATTACTTCTAGGAGAATATTTAGCATTCACATATTAGTAGGGAGAAATTGGAGTTTTTGGATACAGGAAATCCAAAAACTCCATTTTCTCCTTTGAATTAATGGAATTGAGTATCAATCCATTTTCTCTTCTGAATTATTCAATTGAATTACGAACTTGTGTATGAACATTACGTACTTCGGTCTTACGCTTCAGTCAAGAGACTACGAGTTTTCTATCTATTTCACGGACTTCCAATCGAATTTTAGATGGTGATGGTTGCCATTTGTGAAAGGTATTAGAATAGCATCATATTGTTCATAATTTATAATATTAACTATGCAAAGACCACATAGTTCGTTACACTTTCAGTCAAGACTACTATATTTACATCCATTTGGGCTTCCAGTCACATTTTATGTCGATGAGCATTTTTGGAAACGCATCTTCCACTTCAATCAGGTCTACTTCTTTTCCATTTATTCGGGTGACTTCCAATCGAATTTTAGACCATAATGTAGCGTATTTCTGCGAAGGTATTATAATAGCATCATATTGCTCATAATTTATAATTTTAACTGTGTGAAGACCAAGTAGTTTCTCAGAAGTAATTATTATATCTAAGTAATCTCCAATATTCAAAGATATGTCAACTGATCCAGTGACAATCATTTTCACTATGCGAATGTCACATATTTTTCTCTTATAAATGAGCACTATATCCATGTGATCTCCAATATTTAATGACATATCAACTGAATCGATGAACAGGTAAATATTTTAAAATAACTGATACCCTGTTTCCCAGACTACTTTACAATAACTGATTAAAATTGTAACTGAATCACTTACTTATATCACATCGTTTGGGTAGATTGGATACTATGGGTTGACTGCCTTTATATTTTAAACAAGGTGTTTTAAATTTATTCAATCATTTTTTTTTTAATTCCATTCATCGATTTTAACACTGTTTGGGAAATAATACAAGGTATTACATTTTTAAATATTTATTTCGATTTTATCATAATTTTCTTTACACCATGTATACAAACTATGTACATTTTTATAAGCACAGATATTGTTATGATAGACACAGGTTTGAAGATCCGAAAAATATTTTTCATACAATGTTTCAAAATTAGGACAGCCAATTCCTTCTAAATTATACACTTTACTGGTATCTAACATATCTTTAAGCCATACTGTTTTTTCATTACCTTTAGTAAAAATATTTTTGCCTTTAAAAAAATTTATTATACTAGACTTATAATTATAGTAAGGTACAAAGCCTTCATTCCATAAAATTCCTCTATTTCTTTCAATCCATGCTACATTTGAACGTTCCTTTTTTGTTAAATCATAAAATGGGTAGGGAGGCTTTATTAATAATATCATCACATGTGATTTCAATAAAATTGCTATTTCTTTGGGAATGAATTGGTTTTTCTCATTCTTGAAACCTTGAACATCAACAATTACATTCATGATATCTTCCGAACAATACTACTCAGAGGTTTATATTCAAAAAGTCGATCGTTTATGATCAAGCAGTATCCTGTTGTATCTTCAGGTATGTCTTCAGAACACTCAATTTCTAAACGCACATCTACTGGTCCAGTCTTTAGTGAATCGTTTTGTCTTGAACAATCAATAACGAAAAGTGGAGCTTTTTCTTTGAATGACAGCAAATCAAGCAGAGGGTCTGGACTGAAGCCATAATAAGACTGACGGAAATTCGTATACATTTCATATAATATACTGTATTTTCCTTGATCAAATTTAAGATTAAGTGATTCATAGGGAAAATATTGTGAATTTAAAAACAGTTTAACATTGGTAACATTACAATGATCAAACACTGAAGAACTATTAATAGAAACATCTTTTCTATTACTTTGCAAACCGAATATAACAAATCTTGGTTTTTCTAATTAAGAAGCAGTTTTGATAGACCATGAATGTTTTGTTGTTTTGGGTAATAATGGATATTCATACAAATCCCAATTTCTGAATGCAAGATGTATGGGACGATCTTTTTCTAGGTGTTTCAGTAATAAGAGTCTACAACGATCGGAAAATTTAATATGCGGCACTCGCCATTGTACCTTCTGTATATCTATACGGATATTATTTGTTTTTTCAGTGGTTACACAATTTACAGCAGAACTGCTTCTTTGTAATATAAGTTCTTGTCTACAATTGATAATGATTTTATTATAATCTTCTGCGAAACCCAATACTTTGTTTAATGGGAGAACTATGCAGAAGTTTCCATTTGTTTGCTTTATTCCGCCCACTTTCCGACCCCACACCTAAGCGGCTCTATTTTCCCCTTCATTCATTGAAATGTATGATTTTATTGTAGTGGTGATTCCAGCATTTTTTATGCGATCTATTTCAATACCATTCAGTTCATATCTTATGTCTTGAAATAAAAATGGTATTGCATTGTTAATAAAATTTACTTCTTTTTTAGATATTTTTCCTGTTGCATCAGCACCACTTACATTCACATGACCCTCTATGTAAATTGAACTACCGGATGGTAGCACATATACATCTTGCTGATGAATAGGTATTCTAATTTCATCGTAATCCTTGAAACTATTGTTATAAGGATTATAGCTATGTATTTCATAGCTTTCTATTGAATGATCGTGATGTGGTAAATCCGTAATTTGTAACATTTTATGATTTAAATCCAAGAGCGCGAAGAAATATTATATTTTAATTTTTTAAAGTAATAGCTTTTTTCACCTAACCACTGCTCGATAGTAGTCTTCTTTCTTTCGATATAGGAGGTGAAATGATCTGTGTTAATTATAAATAGCTGTTTTATCTTATTTTAAGCATTTTTACACTTTGTATCCAAGAGCAAGAAGAAATTTTTTATTATTATCCGTAATTTTTTTTGCTTTAAAACCTTTTCGTCTTACTTGCTTCGTTATAGGTGAAAAAGTTTTCAATTTCTTTTGTACAATAGGAGTTTTATTAAAAACGATCATTTCAAATTTATGTACTTATTTCAAATATCAAATTTAAAATAATATGTAGTTAACGCGAGATACAGTAACAGACTGATTCATAAATAAACCAGTAACCATATTTATTTTTTAATTTTACGAATTTTCCAAAATGATTTAAGAAATTTTAAGCACAGATGCCCGCAATTAAATAAATTACTCCCTTGAAAATTATCATAATTGTATCGGATGTTGTCACCTACATATTCAACAAATTCTTTAGGCGGTTTCAGATTTCCGTAACTGTCAAAGTATTCAATGTAATCGTTTATTTTTGCGTAGGCTACCTAGTGAGTACCTGGATTCTCAGAAAAATCTAAATTGATAACACTACACTCCATTTTTGATGGTTTCTCAGGTAATTCATCTCTCATAAATACACCGCGAAAAAATGGAATATCTTTCGAATGCTTTATTATATCAATATTGGTTAACGCTCTTCTAGGCAGCCTCATATTTAGTTTTTTTGTGTCATGACATAGATTCTTAAACCATCTTTGTAAGGTTTTAAATGTAATCCTTTTCCAACGCACACTGACTCCATTTTACTATCTTGTCTTTTTGATTTTAAAAGTTGTTTCCTTCCAGATATATATTCACTGATAGCTTTTGCGATTCCAGCAACACCGTCAGCTAAACCACCCGCTGCAGATAATCCTGCAAATATAGGGATAAGAGGGAGAAACCCACCAGTTTTAGGTACAGGTATAACTCTTGGTATTTTGACAGGTAAGTCTGCAGCCAGTTCTTGAGCTACTGCGTATGCCAATTCCATTAACGCTTTGTTACATTTGGGTTTTAGATTATTAATATGTCTTTTAGTGTGAGACACAATACTTTTGAAGGTTTTTTTTATACCACGCCCAGTTTTATTTGTTTCTTTCTCCGAATTGGCGGGTATGATTTTTTTACTTCTATTTTTTTCACTAATTTGGCGTATTCTCGTCATTATGATGTCTATCTTGTTTAACGAATAATACACGAATGATTTTAAACAATAAAAAAACTTGTATTTAAATACATTCTTTTATTTTGTAATTATCATCGTCTACAAAACGTTCGTCTGGTCTATTCAACTATTCTCACAATTTGGAAGTCCTAACCATTTAACATATACTCTGTTTCCTTTTTTTTCAAAACTTTTTCAACTAAATATACATCAGGGTGCTTAGTCTTTTGAATTTCTTGAGAATAAAATGCTCCTAAAATTGGTCTTGACCGAGCATCTTCCAATAAATAAGTTACAGGATTAGTGGGTTGTACCATGATAATTTTAAATATCTCTGTAGACCAATTAGGGGTGTATCCCATTTCAAAACAGGCTTTGTGTTTACATATTCTTACAAAATCTCCTACCCAAAATTTTTTACATCTTGGATTTTTTTTAGATACTGAAATATTCTTATACTTTTGTAATATAGTGTCTTTATTATTATGATCAATTGAAGCAGGATTAACGCCGATAGTTCTATGAAGAGTATGATTGTATTTGTGTACTACATCAATGAGCATACCGTCAATCCATTTTTTAACGTTCTTATAAGTCTTTCCACGATCGAAGCTTTTTTTGCAGAGTATGTTGAATAATGATGAATGTTATATTTCTTTGTAATGTTTTTAAATTTATCATTATAGAATTCTGCCCCCAAGTCTGTTTGCAAATTTTTAGGCGTACGTCCTTTTTCTTATAACGTTTGGAATGCTTTAGAAACGACTTCTTTATTTTTTTGCTTTAGTGGAATTGCCCAAGCATATTTCGAGAAGCCGTCAATTATTACTAATATGTATTTATATCCAGCATTTACTTTCGCCATATTCTGCATATCTATCAAATCTGCTTGCCTTAGATCATCTATGTCCTTGAGGATTACATGTCTTCTAGGAAAGTTTACTCTAGCATTTTTATGGATTTCATTTACAACATCTGATTTGCTCATAATGCTTGACGTTTTATTAGGCACAGTATTTTTTCAAGTTGTTGTTCTTTTAACTACAGTAAACTTTTAATTACTAACCTATATATAACTATGCTAGGGCTTTTATTCTTTTATAATACCAGCTTCTTTTAATTCCTCTATGATTGATATAATTTCATTGTCATGATTAATATTTCCAGCACTTTGTGATGCTATTAATAATTTTAGCCTTTCAATTAGTTCATTAGGATCATCCCAGTATATATAATTTGTATTCTTTTTATATGTTTTCAAATGAGGTAAGTTTCCACCAACTTTAGACTCTAATATTTCTTCAGGGTCACTTGCAACAGATGTCTGCTGTGAAAACAGTGGTTTAATAATCTGACAATATTTCAATCCTTTGTCACCTTTTAATTGACCATTAGAGCAATAGTCTCGTCTGTGTGCATTTGTACTTTCCAGCATATCTTTATATACAATTTTATCTTCGATGGTTACTAACTCTAGGTTGGGTTTATTGCGTATCAAAAGTTCTTTTAAACCTGGTGTCAATTGGTACTTAATGTTATTGATGGTGGCTATATACATTTTTTTATTAGCTGAAGAATTTCCCGTTATTGATAAATGCACATTAGCGTTTCCCATCATAAGTTTTTTATTTTCACTGCGAATTCCAAATGGTACATTCATATCATCATATATTTCCATCATATCTTCTTTTTTGAGTGAAATAAGTGTGTCATTCGATGATTTATTCGGTGTTCTATAGTCATCAGCGTCATCATAGTAATTTGATTCTTCAATTGAGTCCTTTTTAAAAAAGTCTTTGAAATCTTCATATTCTATAGATGAGTTATTTAAATCTTCTATAGTGTCATTCCTGTTTACACTTTTGTTAAAAATATTATCATCAGTAGGATTGTCATTTACATTTTGATTTATTTTAATCAGTGTTTCCAGAGGTTCAGTAATAGGTTTAAATGCTTTTTTAAGTTTCAGATTAACTACATCTTCATCGTTTTGGATCATTTTTATTTTATTTTTTATACTATTTACTGATTTAATCAGTTCCTCTTTTATATTTACCTCCATTGTATCTTAATTAATATTCAAGTGTTATATTGAAGTACTAAACTTGGAATGAGGTATTCTAAATAAAAATCGCTTTATATGGGTTTCTAAAAATATATGTACATGTCAAAGCCTCGTCTATACCTTCCTTTATTCAGTTCACAATCTTTATTTATCAATAAAAAATCGAATTGATTTTTCCATATTGTAAAACAAAGTTTTTTAAATTGTAGCCAATTTATATCTGTATTCACATGTTCTTTGTATATATGTTTTAAATTGGTATCGTCTTGTTTAAATATTATTAGTAGATTTGCATTATCTCTCAATAGTTGTTTAGGAACCTTAGAATAGGTTTGTGTTAAATAAAAGCTATCTATCTGTCTATGTCTTCCCATAGAAAAGTAATTTCTTATGTTTATTTGATTTTCGCACGCAACATCGTCAAATATCATAATTGAATTCGATAAAGCATCATTTGGATGAAGAACTTCTTTGCTATCACTGAAAATAAACATTTTCGCTCCAGGTATCATTTTAAGAACTTGTCTTAAAAAACGATACTTTGATTGGAAAGCTGTCTTTGAGTATAAATAAATATGTTTAAATTTAACATCATTTTCATGTATTAACAAATTAAGCATAAGGTTAGTTTTACCACAATTAGAAGGACCGCATATTATACAACGAATAGTATTTGGAAGCAGTGTGCTATGTTTTATTGATTGAGCATGATTTTCCAATTTAATATTATTTACTTCAAGAGTCTGAGTTTGCTTGACAAACTTCATGAAGGCAACTGTTGAGTATCTGAATCGTTGTTATCTTTTTATAGGCACTCTTAAGTAAAATCTAGGTCTCTTAAAAACAAAAACTGCATACAATACATGTATGTGTGTGTGTGTGTGGGTGATGGGGGTGTAGACATTTGATTTGTAAGCATATTTAGTAATTGATTTTTAAAATTAAAACTTAGCGTAAGTGCAAGGAGAGTCAGTTAGTCTATAGCTTTCGCTCGCAACATATCATTTATTTGTGTCTATAATATTTTTACTTATTTTAAATTAGTCGGTACGTAAATTTATTACCTAATAATAAAAATTAGTACGTCATTGCATCATACGTATATTGAATAAAATCACTAATTACCTCATTATTGTAACAGAAATGTCGAATACATCTCATGTTGATAATGAAGATAATCTATTTACAAATCCATTTCATTATACTCAAGATTTATCTACATACTTTACCAATTATAATCTTGAAAGCCATAAGCAAGAAGAACATGAAACAGAACAAACTAACCAAATTCAAAAATCATCTCGGAAAAAGAATTGCAATATAAAGCGGATAGCGCCACCACCACCACCACCCCCGTCATCACCATCCCTGCCATCAACATCGTCTTACATTATTCGTAAAGATTCTCAAAAAGGCCATCATATAATTAAAATTAACATAGAATCTTTAAACGGCTCTAATACTAATACTGGTATCAGTGTCCAATATGTTGTTGTAGATTTATATGATGAAATTATGGATGTAACAGAAACTGTGATTAAAAAAATTGTAAAAAAGTTAAGCGAACCGAATTCATAAAATCATTGTTGAATTGTAATTGTATTATTTTGAAGAAATTGTACTTTATAGAACTATTATTATTTTTTTATAATAAAATGCCCCAATCCCAACTTATATTATAAATACGAAAGTGAGTTTGTATATTTGTTTGTTTGTCACCACTTTACGCTTTAACCATAGAACCTATTTAGATGAAATTTGGTATGGATATAGCTTTTGACCCAGGAAAGGACATAGGATAGTTTTTATCCCCAAAAATTTCCCACAGGGGCAAAGCTCATGGCACAGCTAGTCATAAAATAAAAATAACAACTTCAGTTGAGTACTTTTATAATATCAATTTATACAATATCTTAACATAATACGAGTACAAATTCTATATTTTAAACAATAAACCAAAGATATATAATAACAATCATAATAATTATTTCCAGCTCAATATATCATACGAAATACAATAATTATATAAACATACTTATTTTTTTTAAATACCGTGTCACAATGCCCCCACGGTAAGGTATCTATTTGATTTGGTAGAATTTGACGTTTATCATCAGTTCTATTTAAAATGACTTTATTAACTTCTTGGGAGTACAATATGGATTATTAGATTTAAAGTTACTAGTATCATAAACTGATATGTTATTACGCATGTCTTTATAAAAATCATGTGTATGTATTAAGTACAGAAGACTGTCAGTATCGGTGTAGCATAATTTTGCTCTTTCACCATATTGTTTTTTAATAAAATCATAATGGTAATTATATAAATGCTGCTTAGAGTATTCAAGAACTGTAAATCCAATATATATTGGTCTATCTAGTACCAACTTTTCATGATGGAATTGCATTGCAACAAAATTTTCAGAAAATACAGTCACACTGTTTAAATTTGGTTTTACGATTAACTTTTCTGCACATAATGTTTTATTTAACTTATCATTCCATTTAGTTACTAATTTCACATCTACTTGTTAACGTTTGTTTTCAATGGTTTTACCAAATATTGAATTATTTAAAAGTTTAAAAAAATCTTTTTCGAATGACGTTATAGCAGTTTTACGCAAACTAGTATTTAAGTCAATATAACTTTTCAAAAAATTATCTTGCCTAAACTGAATAATTCTATTAATTTTTTTTTAAGATTAAACCATTTTTGATGCATTCTTTTAAATGAACATAATGAATAATGTAGTTGTATTTGTCATATAAATTAGCTATTAGTTTTGGCGTTTTGCCGCCAACTGGTGTAAATTTCTCTGGAGCGAATGGTAGGTCGCTATGTATATTGTGTAAATGGTCTGGATAAGCTAAATCGACTTCTAAGATGTAACCAAATTCAGCATCGTCAGAAACATCAAGCAAATTAAATTTGTCAATATCCTCTTGTGTCATAAATTTGAATTCTGATATCGGTAATTTCTTAGTCATTGCATAACCATAAAGATTATTACAGTCGAGGTATATCAAATACGATGATGGTTTTAAGTAATCAAATTGAGGTAAATAAATATTGTTAGCTTCAGCATGTCTATGAGAGCATTGTGCAAGACCGCCCCGAATCCCTTTTTCTAACATTTGATAAATTTCTAAGTCATCAATCAATTCTAACTTTACACCAGTGTAGAGAAGCATGGCATCCCAACTCAAACCAGGTGAAGTCATATAGTACGCAGGATCAAGTTAATAATTATGTAAACATATTTTTCGAAAATTTTCAAATACATCACATAGCAATAGCACATCACACATTAAATACAAATCAGTATATTCACCCAAAGAACTGATATCAAATCTTTTCCAAACAGTTTGCGCATGATTGTATTCATCTTCTGTAATATGTTTCATTTGCATAGTGTTATAAAAATTTTCTTTAGTAGGTAGCTGTTTATCATTATATTTTTTCCATGAATCAACATATTCATATGGATATATACCTTTTTGATGAATTAAACAAAATTTATTGTTTTCTGGAAAATATTTAGACAAATGAATGAAATCGTTTGGAGTTAAACTTTTAGTTAAATTATCGAGACTTGAACTAAGAAATTGAAAAGAATTTAAGAATTTAATCTGTATGGGTTTACCTTGTACTCCTGATGCAATTATTTTTGTGATACTTAAGTATTTTTCTTTTGTTTTTGGTACTATTTTTATTTCACCATTATATTTCGATAATTCAGTTATAAATATATGGGAATCGTAGCTCGCTAAATTATGAAATATAACAGGTATAAATGGACACACTCGATACAACAAGTTACAATGCTGGTGGGCTACGCCCCTGTATTCGCCTGTAATATGATCATGATCAGCTACTCTGTCATCAAATAACAAATTATTACAGATATGACATGTCGTTGCATTTTCATAATTGTTTACTTGGTCATTAGTCAGGGGATTCATAGGCTTTTTTGTTAATAACATTTGATGAATTAATTTCACATCTTCAATCAAACGCTTAATAAATACTTCAACGCAGTCTGGCCCTCTATATGTGACAAATTTATTCAAATTGCTATTATGTGAGCAACAGACATAATACCCAAAACATGATGGTTGATGTAATTTAGTTTTCATCGTATTTTTACTACTATTTGTATCTTTAAAATCTAACAATAAACTCTCAAAGTCCGCATAAATCACAAAATTTATCTTTTGCTGTCTTTCATAATTTTTAAACTGTAATATGCTGTTTTTATTTGGTAATGTAGTTAAAATTTTTGAACAACTATGTGAATTGTATTTTACTTCACTTGCAAAAAATTGCTAACAAGTTTCACACAAATACATTCGACCTTTGTGATTTGAAACTTGGCGTCTCACTAAGCGTAAAAGATTCTTAAACAAACAGTAATGTGCTTTATTTTTTCTTTCAAAATACAGTAAATTAACATGTTTATCTTTTTTAGAACATGTTATGTACAGAGGGCCAGTAACATTATCATGCTCGTCAATTCCATAAATATTAATACTTATATTATGATTATTCCTTTCAAATAATTTTATGTCTTTACTCGATGGTGGAAATGACATTCCTTCTATGTCGAATATCGTATTAAAATGTGGATATGAACTTGTCTTGCAAGCATTATTTTTTGCTGGAAATAATGCTGCAGTAATACTCCATAAAAAACAATATTCATCTTCATTTTTTATATTCAAACAACCCTTAGTATTTTTAATACGCGATGGCATCTTTAAGTAAGACCCACCTCGCATGGGAGAATATTTATTTATATTAACTTCTAAATGACTTACTGTAACCAGAGACCATCCAGATTCACAATGTTCAAATTCAGAAAGTTTAGTTTTACATGTATCCCTTAAATCAGAATATAAATCATTTAAATCAGTACTATTACATGCAATCTCATATTTAGTATTAAAGGACTTGATTTGTTGCTCATTGGATTTAACTAGTACAAAATAAGCAAATAATTCAAAATTAACTTTGATACATGTATTATTCATAAGCGATAATTTAATAATTTTCTTAATGTCATCTTTTTTATCATCTAAGAATACTTCTGGTATGAAATACTCGTCTTCTGAGCATGGAGTTAAGCGATATGTCATTATTCTATTCTTAAATGCTGTGGCTACTATATCAAATTCTTAAATTGTGATTTGATCAAGCAATTAGATTTATGAATATTCGTTATTTTATGATATCTGTATTCATTTTCAGGAATCTCAATATTACATTTATCACAATTAATATAATTCTGGTTATTAGAACTTGCGGGTGCCTTATCATCGAGAAGCGGAACTGTAAAGAAAAAACATCACCATTTGTATTGATAATGTTTAATATAAAATGTAACAATAAGGTATTCATTATGAATATACACGTTTTATAAAGTAGGGTAACATAATATTAGAAGTTAGTGATTACATGAATTATTCTTCCCGGGTATATCCTGACTAAATTATTGATAGGAGCTGATGAAAGTGGGGGGACATTTCTTGAACTCAGCTCTCGTGCTTGTTATGAAAGCTTGTAGATGTTTCCACGATTCGGACTCGGACGAAGTCTTGTTTTTAATAGTAATCACCGAATGCCGCCATCTATTTACTGGTGCAACGCGTTCAATCTCGTCGCACTGATACACCTTCATTTCAATGTAGAAAGCACCATTTTTCTTCTCGTCAATTTGGCGCGAGAAACCGTTGGCTAAGCGGCGTGTTACATAAGAGTAAATAGGTTGCTGTTTTTTACCCGCTTTGTCCAAAGCTTCATCTTCGCTGTCACTACCGAACAGCTCACTCGCTGTTGGCTTGCCTGCTGCGATATTGGCGGGGTGAATCTTAACCTTCTTGCTGGTCGATGGTTGAGGTGCGTCAGATCTTTTTTTATGAGTTTTTTCTTTTGCTGGTTTCACCGTCGTCACCTCCTCGGTGGATGAATCGTCATCGGAGGGGAAAAGTTGTTCAGCTGTACGCTTTGACCTGAAAAGAGTTAAAATAAAATTAATAAATAAAAAGTATTTGAATTATTATGTTATTCTTAATTGAATAGTTAATCGTGGAATGATCTAATTATTGAATGATTGAATTAAGAAATTGGTGCTTAGTTATTGAATGAATAATGACTCCGGGAATGATCTAATAATTGAATGGTTGAATTTAGAAATTGGTATTTATTTATTGAATTAATAATGATTGCAAGGATGATCTAATAATTGAATGGTTGAATTAAGAAATTGGTACTTATTTATTGAATGAATAATGATTGCAAGTATGATCTAATAATTAAATGGTTAAATTAAGAAATTGGTACTTATTTATTGAATGAATAATGATTGCAAGGATGATCTAATAATTAAATGGTTGAAAATGAATTTATAGAATGATAAAATGAATTTGTTAATAAACAAACTAAGTATAATCAAATAATAATGATTAAAATCTTAAATCATGTTAATGAAATCATGTATTACAAAAATAAATAAAGAAAGCATTGATTTACTTACATTATAAAAATCTGATTTTCTTTTGGGTAGGTTCACTTCACGATGTGGCTCTCACCAAAAAAAAAATTGTTATGATCCAGGTTTAAGCAGGTGAGCTCTTAAATAGGGCGAAATCGACGTCACGAAATTGCAAATATGGAAAAAGGCACGTGTACCTAATTTGCTATGTCAGACTTATCCAAATTAAGAAGAAAAATAAAGGTGCAGTTATATATCAGTCATACCACCCGCATAGATAGTTTTAGTGACCTATCATCAATAGAAAACGATCTCAATATAGCAAGGCATCAGGTAACCCGCACGTCTTATGTGAAGCTATCCTAATAATATTTAACATCCTCTCTACCATTAAAAATTCTAAGAATGTTTGTTTGTCTGTTTATAATTTCATAAAAAATCTTGTATTTCCTAAAGAATAAAAATATTCAGATTTCAACCTTTCAAAAGTGATTGGGGGATGAACGATGAAAGTCGGGGGTATTTTTTTTTATTTGCCTGGGCTTACTTTATGCTTTGAAAATCGTATTGATATCTTATATACGTATTAAACGCAAATCCGTGAGCAAATATCTATATAACTTTGATAAATACTAATGATTATACTAGGTTCTACATATAAAAAAATATTAGAATTCCATGAACAAATTCAGGTGCAAAACAATGGTTGTTTCAGCTTCGCCTCGCTCTGTCTCTCTCTCTAGTATAAAATTACATTACAAATTTGGCATTGGACTGACCATGCAATTTTAGTGTCAATTTGAACTCTATGTGCAAAGATATTAATAGTATATGAAGGATATAATTATATGACAAATAAAAAATACTTATAGTTTAATTTTCTCTTCATCGCTGTGTGGTTGTTACAAGCAAAAAATGTCGGTAAGTCAATGTATTTTTTTTAATAAAAATGTTATTTTTATATTAATCAGTTCATTAACAAATAATTGGATGACTTATTCCATTAAATTAGGTTTCACACATTCATATTTCGATTTTTGGTATTCATTCTTAGTTCTTAAATGTATACTTACCTTGAAGTGTCCGTATATATTAATTTTTATTCATTTATTTATCCAGGCTTCATTTTTAATGAATGTTTTCGTTTTCTTTTTAGGACAGTGATAATGATATTTTTAACTTCATACCTGCAAATCAAGCGGCAATAGGTCAATCAAAAGGAAAAAGACCGAATATTGGCATTAGTAAGAAGCAGAAAAAAAACAACGGTCCTATGTTTACATACATGAAAAAGCTGACACGGTGTGCGAGTTTTCCACCAGGAAAAGTGATTAAAATCGAGATTCATGATGCAGCAAATTTTGCTGAAGAAACATGTACACTATGTGATTGTGAAGCAGATATCTGTATTCAACATATTGTAGAAAACATATATATGGACGATATTTATACTTCGGTTAGGGAAATTGTTGCTAAAATGTCAAATTCTATGGAAATGCAATAAATAATATTTAGATTGAATAAACTTTATTTTATTTTAATTTAAAAATAAACCCATCTATGTTATCATGAAGTATTAGCCAGCACAATCGGTTTATTAAGCGTGAGGATACCTACATTATAAATTACACTTTACTAATACTTTTTTTGTTTGTTTCACTGTCATACTAAAAACGGATTTGGATGAAACTTAACACGCCGCTAGATTCAAACAAACATACACACTAACGCCCAATTGCTAAGTAGAAATGAAGAACTTCGCTCGCTTCACTCACTCGTTCAATTAGCGTGAGAATAAATATTGAAAATATAAAATTAGTTCACCGAGGCATCTCGAAGTGTATTGATTGCCGTATATGGTGCAGCGCCGTATACCATTGGCTGATTATAAGTTATAAGAGTAGCGCGCCATCGGACCCCGACTACACTGTTAACATATGCGCATACCACAATTATTTGATGATTTAAAACTAGATAAGATAAGTGAATTAATATCCCCAAATCACCGTATATGCATGGGGAAAAAAACAGATATATGTATTCTATAGTTTTCACTTTGAGACATGCGAACCCCACCCAATCTTGAAGTTGTTGAATAGTAAATATTATTTTATTTTAATATGTTCATACATCGTAGATTGATACTCAATTCCATTAATTCATAGGAGAAAATGGAGTTTTTGGATTTCCTGTATCCAAAAACTCCAATTTCTCCCTACTCATATTCAACATGTTTATCACGGGATCAGATATGTCTTTGAATATTGGAGATTGCGTGGATATAATAATTACTTCTGAGAGACTACTTGGTCTTCACAAAGTTAAAATTATAAATTATGAGCAATATGATGTTATTCTAATACCGTCGCAAGAGTACACTACATTACGATCTAAAATTCGATTGGAAGTCACCCGAATAGATGAAAAAAGAGTACACCTGACTGAAGTGGAAGATACGTTCCTAAAATGCCCCTACATCGACATAAAATGCGACTGGATTTGGAAGTTCAAATAGATGTAAATATAGTTGTCCTGAAGTCCTGACTGAAGCGTTAGACTGAAGCACGAACCAGGTAGGAATTGGGTCTTTGAGGGCGAATAAAAATCAAATCTAGCGTATAGAGCGAATGAAATGAGTTCTATATGCTGGATTTGATTTTTATTTGAGCTCAAAGACCCAATTCCTACCTACTTGCGTTCACTGAAATTAAGAAATGTTTGATTTCCAATCAGGTTTTGGCACATTTTGACTTAAATTCTAAAACAATAGTGACTGTGGACGCTTCTCCCCAAGGCCTTGGGGCAGTCTTATCGCAGGTAGGCAAGGACGGGTTGGAACGACCAATATCATACGCCTCCCGGAAGTTGAATTCCGCCGAAAGGCGATACTCCCAAATTCAGAAAGATGCAACTGCTATTATATTTGGGGTGAAGCGGTTCCATTAGTATTTGTATGGTAGGTCAGAACCTTTCGTACTACGTACCGATCACAAACCTCTTGTTACTATTTTTGGGCCGTACAAGGGCATACCCGAGGTATTAGCCAATAGGTTACAAAGATATGCAATGTTTTTAAGCGCATATAATTACACATTCGAGTACATACGTAGTGCTGATAACAACGCGGATTACCTGTCACGAGCGAGTATACCCTACGACGAGCGGAGTGAAGCGCGTGGGGTCGACGCGATCATTGACCGCGCGACATACATCAATTTCGTGGTCGAGGGTGGATTGCCCGTGACTTTGAAAGAGTTGCAAAATGAAACCGCAAAGGATATGGTTTTAAGTAGAGTAGTAAATCACGTACTTAATGGTTGGCCTAAAAAAATGTTATCAGATGCTGGTATAAAACCATATTATTTATGTAAGGCACAGTTATCCTATGAGAATGGATGCCTTATGAGAGGCCATAAGGTCATAATTCCCGAAAAGTTACGTGTTAAAATTTTACGTGAGTTACATAACTCGCATTTGGGAATTGTGAAAACAAAAACAGAGGCCCGGGCACGGTTTTGGTTCCCAGGTGTAGACGCAGCATTAGGGCTATGATTAACTCGTGCAACATTTGTCAACAACTGCGGCCATCCCCGGCGCGAGCGCCGTTATCTCCATGGCCGTACCCGCCTGTACCGTTCTATAGAATACATATTGATTTTCTAGGTCGTTTTAACAATCAGATGTTCTTGGTAATTGTAGACGCACACACCAAATGGGTGGAGGTATATGATGTAAGTGCATCCACATCGTCTACAGTCGTTATTGAGAAATTATACGATTTTATGTCAAAGTACGGCCTACCACATACAATCGTCAGTGACAATGGGGCCGCGTTCACGTCTTTTAAATGTGAGAACTTTTGCTCAATGAACGGCCTTACCCATTTGACATCTCCGGCTTACAACCCGGCAAGTAACGGCCAAGCTGAGAGTTTTGTAAAAATTGTGAAAAAGGGCATCAAATCATGCGTCCTTTCGTCACACAACAAAAATGACTGTAAGTTAAAAATGTTAAAATACCTTTTCGACTATAGGAATTCTATACATTCTGTCTGTCTGTCGGCTGAGCTGGTATTTGGGCGTAAGCTAAGGTCACGGTTAGATTTATTTAACCCTAAACCTCCGTCGCCCTCTCTAACTAACCCCATTGATAACGTTGACCGTAAACAGTGTTTGCAAGTTAAGTCGTATGGCGGAAAAATAAACAAGTGTTACAAAGCGAAGATGAAGTTATATATAAAAAATTCTTAAACAATACAAAATTTATTTGGTGTAGAGGTTTCGTTAAAAAGAGACTGGGTAAAGTGTTATATCTCATTCAAGACTCTAATTCTTTAAAATTGTCAATATTAAGTAATTGTAAAAAAACATGAAAATCAAATATTATTATATAAAGGTGACGCTACGCAACAGCCACAACAACATTATGACTACGACGACTTTGAATGTCACAGTGAGCCGTCAACTGACGCACCGGGGGAGCAGGATATGTACATGTGTTTAAACCGTAAGTACTTTGAACCATTACTTTTTCTCCAGTTTATTCCGGTTATTGTTTTTTCTATATTTTGACTGTGTTACAGTTTATAGGTAGTAAATAATTACTGCTACCTTAAGAGTCTAAATTTGTTTTTAGATTTGATTACGTCGGAAACATACCCATGTATGTTTTTTTTTTTTTTGTTTGGCAATCAGGTCTATTGCTAATTTTAAAATTTTATTTTAGTTCTTAACGGTTTTCGCAGCTCAGTGTTATTGATACAGGGATGGAAATCTCCTAAGCTTAAACCTTTTCAGTGTGTCATAATCTAGTAATAAAGCTCGGAAATAGCTTTTTGGTAAAGGAAAATCGAAAGTAAAATCACGTGAGTGTTACCATATAACCATATGCTTAAACTTATGTACAAGTGATGTAAAGGCCACTACGGCGTGGCCACTACGTGTAGAACGATACACATGCAATATGGCCATATGAAAACGATCTTAACCTTCAATTGGTGACGTACCGTCAAATTGACGTCACCCAAGAAAAATCACGAAATATCATTCGAACGGCTTTTTTCCTTGGCCCTGCTCTCCTTAGTAGCTGCTTGTTTCTCAGTTTGGCGTCCCTTATAACTCAAACTGGATGTCGCACGCGCATAGGTGAGGAGATAGAGGGTACCCGACGTCAATTTGACGTCACATCACTAATAGTGTTAGTATTTTGTTTTGATAGTGATTGCACTTTGCCATTAAAAATTAATCTAAATGGAGAAGATTTTAACCTTCTAATTTACCCCTTATAATAATCCCCCTCCCAAATTAAATAATCACCCCCAAAAGTAGCAATGGCCACGGCCACTTTTAGGGTTAAATTAGAAAATAAAAAAACAAACTTTCAAATAATACTGTATGACATATTAAACAAAATTTCTTGTTATGAGAATCTCAGATACAATTGTTTTTTATAATTTTAAGATAAATAGTTTTAATGTTATTTAAAAAAAATAGGCGACAGTTGACCGTTCTTCCGGGACCCCCTAGACTCACCGTATCTCCGAAACTACTGTGCCTAAAATCAAAACAAAAATACAGATAATAGTACTAGTAATAAACAGGAAAACCTAAATGATATCTATGGTATTTAAAGTATTACGTTCTGAGTATTAAGGTAAATAAATACTTTTAAACTATCGCGTTGCATTATTATTAAATTAATGTATACGGGAATTAACGCAAAACGTACCTTTTTTTATTTATTTTGCTGACGTTTTTTCAATTCAAATTCAATTCAAAATATCTTTATTATCATAGGATATTTATATTATCTCTTAATAATAGTCACTTTGTTTTGTTTTGTTTTGCACAAATGTTGACGTCAAATCGTTACTTAAAGCTAAGTTTACGCCGCTTCCTAGGCGCAAGTGCAGAAGAAGCGGCAACAAACTGCACTGCACGTTTTCTCCAAAGACGTCAACTAACAAACTAAAAACTTAAAATTAGTAATATAGATGGACAGAGATTACATTGTTTATTATGTCATAATTAAATTGAATTATAAGAATTACGAATTTTAAAATAATGTCAATTTGTAAATTTAGTATGTACCAATGTACCTAAATTATGACATGTCTAAGTATACAAACCTTTAAGAGGGACCCGCGCCAAGCTCAAGCCAGACTTTTTTGTCTTTAAGATAGTCATCGGTCCTATAATAAGCCTTCTCACAAAGTACTTTCTTTACATAAGCTTTGAATTTTCTGTCTGGCATATCAAGGACCGATTCTGACAATTTATTATAAAAAAGTATACACTTCCCTATAAAAGACTTACTGACTGTATTCAGCCTGTAATATGGGCTAACTAAGTCATTCTTATTACGTAAATTTCTATCTGTAAAATCACTTACTTTATTGAACATGGAAATATTTTTCCTTACATACATTATATTTTCAAATATGAATTGTGATGCAAAAGTAAGTATACCTATTTCCTTGAATAATTCCCTCAGTGAGTCTCTCGATCCTAAACCGTAAATAGCACGAATTGCTCTTTTTTGTAAAAGAAAAATAGTCTGAATGTCCGCTGCACTCCCCATAGAAGTATCCCGTAAGACATTAGACTGTGAAAGTAACTAAAGTACACTTGTCTAGCAGTTGCTACATCTGTCAATTGTCTTATTCTCCTAACAGCGTAAGCCGCAGAGCTAAGCCTATTAGAAAGTTTAGTTATATGAGCGCCCCATTGAAGTTTCGAATCAATTGTGATTCCTAAAAAGGTAGTACTTTCAACCAGATCGAGTTTCTGACCATTAATTAGTATGTCAACGCAGGCTTGATTCACATTAGGAAGAGAGAATCGAATGCATTGGGTCTTGTTCGCATTTAACATGAGGTTATTGGCCGAAAACCAATCAGAAATTAAAGATAAGGTGCTGTTCACCGCGCTAGCATCACTGTTATGTCGATCTATTTTAAATATTAGCGAGGTGTCATCAGCAAACAGCACCATGTCAGCCTCTTTCTCAACCATGTAAGGCAAGTCATTGACATAAACTAAGAAAAGGAACGGTCCTAGAATTGAACCTTGGGGTACGCCCATTTTCACATTAGACCCGTGTGATTTTACGCCGTTTATATCAACAGTTTGAAGCCTATCAGTTTAGTAAGATTCTATTAATTTAATTGACTTATCATCAAAACCGTATTGACGAAATTTGAGCAAAAGTGTTGGATGATCAACGCAATCAAATGCTTTAGAAAGATCGCAAAATGATCCAATTGCATCATTTCTGTTTTCCCACGCGTCGTAGATATTAGTAATAAGTGCTACTCCTGCATCGGTGGTCGATTTTCCAGCAGTAAAGCCGTATTGTTGGCTATGGAAAAGATTATTGGTCTTAAAGTGAAGTAGCATTTGATTGAGCATTATCTTTTCGAACACCTTACTCAAAACTGGCAGAATAGAGATAGGTCTGTAGTTGCCAGGGTCTGTTTTTTCTCCTTTTTTGAATAAGGGGATTAGTTTACTACATTTCATTAAGTTAGGGAATATGCCTTCATCAATACATTCGTTAAATATAAAAGCTAAATCGGCAGCAATCATGTGTATAATATGACTTACTACGGCTACTGACATGCCCCAGTGATCTTCTGATTTTTTTAAATTTAACTGTTTAAAAGCATCTATTATATCGCTAGGGCTAACATGCTTAAAATTAAATTTAGAATCACAAGGGCTAACATTACTCTTAAGCAAAGCCTCAGCACGCTGGGCGCTAGAACTCACATTAGAAGTGAGTTCCAAAGGAATGTTAGTAAAATAATCATCAAATATATTTACTATTTCTTCAGTTTTTGAAGTATTTTTACCATTACATTTGATTCGGCAAATATTTTCTTTGGTTTTATTTTTACCTGTTTCCTTATTTATGACACTCCATGTTTCTTTAATTTTATTAGGAGCATTATTTATTTTTTTGCTAATACTATTCGACTTGGCTCGTCTACAAACTTTTTTAAATATTTTAGAATAATTTCTGACATATTCTATAAAAGAAGGATTAAAGTTATACTATTGTTTTTGGGCATATAGATCATATAACCTGTTTCTACTTATGTAGATGCCGGTAGTAGCCCATTCACTAAACTGTGATTTACTATGAACTACTACTCTTTTTTGTTTTAATGTTTTAGAATACTCAGAGGAAACAGTACTAAATAGTTTATTATAATGGTCGTCAGGATTATTTCCTGTATATACCACTGATAATAATTTGTTATCTAAATTATTTTTAAGTTTTTTTATGTTTTTAGAAGTAATCGGTCTACACAAGATCTTATCTTTTCTCAAATTACTGGTGGACTCTTTGACAAAAGCTACATATACACCAGAATGATCTGAAGGCAATTTATTAATAACAGATTTATCACAATATTGAATATTACTAAAAAAATTATCAAGACATGTGCCAGATGTAGCTGTAATTCTGGTTGGCTCAAAAAATAAGTTTTCTAATCCATAACACTTAAAAAGATTTAGGAATTGTGTGCTCTTTGGATTATGTACTAAAATATCAACATTAAAATCACCGCAAATAATTAAATTCTTTTTACTAGTTGAACAGGACTTAAGAACCTGGTCCATTGCTTTTAAAAAACTTTTGAAATTACTATCTGGTGGACTGTATACACAAACAATTATATGATGATCAAGCTCGGCACAGGCCACCTCACAACAGCGCTCAACAGAATGTCTGACAATATCCTTCCGCTCTTTGCTACGGAAAGAATCTTTTATAAAAATTAAAGAACCCCCTCGTTGAGCAGACTTTCTGTTAAAGCAGCTAACAATAATATAGTTGTTTAGGCTGAACATCATCTGACTCTCATGCAGCCAATGTTCAGTCAAACATAAAATGTCCACATCCATTTCTTTTAAAACTAATTCTACTAATAATTCTTTGCTGGAAAGACCTTCTAAATTTTGATGAAGTATTCTTAATTCATGAGGCCTTCCCGTTGTCCGAATGGTCAGTTTAAATCTGTCGTCAAGTCTACAGAATTACCGTTACATAAACTTGGTAAGTCTGTAGGTGTCTTAAAACTAGAATCTTGTTTACAATGTAAACTCGTCCAAAAATTAATATTATTTGCTATCAATGTAGCAATCTTATGTCTAAAATATTTTGAAAGATAAATATTATCTTTTGTCACATGACAATTACTTATAAAATTGTTAGTGTCAAAAAACACTAATTTATCACTATAACGACATGTCATATTATGTATCAAAGTATTGAGATAGTGAATAATTTTGTTAGTTTTTGGAGACTGGCAATGTAGATATGGAAACGCACATAATATTATTTTGCTTACTTCTAGTTCAGATAAATAATCCATACAGCTGATTATTTCTTTCTTTCCTACTTTGTTACTATTGCCTATTAATAATACAACAGTAGATTTACAATTCAGTTTGGTTGATTTAATTTTATCTAAAATTTGAGTATAGGTTGCGTCCGGGAAGCAGTAATTTATACAAGTTTTATCTAGAATTTTGTTTAACATGCAACCCATATTGCGACCTATACTGTCAGAAAATACTATTGTATTACATGGAGGGTCAATAAAGTCAACACAATCAGACACATTACTACACAAACTACCGTCACAAGGAGAGAGCTCTGGTGTGGAGACACTGATGGTGGGCTGGGTGAATTGCCCGCAGGTACATTGCTTAGTTAATAAATCAAGAGTTTCTTGATTGTACCTGCTGTCGTTAATCAATTTCTCCACAGTCAGCATGTGTTCGGTATTTTGTTTTTGTTGGAGGTCATACTTAGAGAATAATTTTGAATAGTCCTCCTGCAACTTAATAATATGAGATTCAAGTCTAATCCTGTTGTCCTCATATGACTCCTGACTTTCCGCCAATTGTTTATTACATAACTCTAACTCTGACTGCACCTGTCTGACCTGTTTCGTTCGGGTTTCACCGAACCTGGATCTGGACCTGGGACCTGGTCAAGCTGGGACCACGTTCGGTGAAACCCGAACGAAACTTCAGCAAAATAAATAAAAAAGGTACGTTTCGCATTAATTCCCGTAAACATTAATTTAATATTATGGTAAATTCATTTTACATCAAATAAATATCAATTCATATATGAATAGTTTGACTCGCACTTGTCCGGTTTATTTTTATGTGCCCTATATTCTAAAATGATGCAATATCATAGATTACTTAATAATCATTAAGAAAAAGTTTGAGTTTTATATTTTTTCTGATTTTTTAAAATTTTATGTTAATTGCTCTCATGTCTACGAAAAAAGAGCAAAAATTTATACCAAGTTCCTATGAGTATTTTCTACATACTAACTACTAATTCAATTAAAGTGAAATAAAGGTGGTTTTTTAACAAAAGAAAGTTATCTTCTTGTATATAACGTTATTTATTTTATTCTCCATGCAGGAAGTCTCCTGTATTTTGGGTTTTAAGCAGTACGTCAAAATGACTGTACGTCACCAATACTGTGACCCTTATTCACGTCACCAGTTGAAGGTTATTCTTAATAAATATGTCGTTTCTCAGCTACCTTAAAAATTGTTAATAATTTTAACGTGCTAGGTAGCTACGCTGCCAAGCACTCCTGATGAGTCCTGATACTAATCTTTTCAATATACTATTAGTTTTTAACAGTTTATCCAAAATACAGACAAGCCTACAGGTTCAACCAGTCTGTAGCATGATAATTCTTGTTGATAACATGAATTTGCAGGTACTACTAACGCTTTCTTACAGCAAGGAACCATCGATGTACCAAAGTTGCTTATAATTTAAATAAGCGTGCGCGGATAATGACAGTATTGTGTGCAAGTGTGACATTAGCTGGCGAAAAGCCGCATTCCTGTATTACTGATTTTTTGGAAAATGATGAATTGTGAAAAGGAGCAATCTCGATGTGACAAACGTAAAATCATACTGAAACCCCTGCTCCGCAGAGTTCCTGTCATGTTGATTTACGGCAAAACCTGGAGTCGCACTTCTGCCCTGCACAGTGACGTGGCAACGTAAAATCATACTGGAACCCCTGCTCCGCAGAGTTCCTGTCGTATTGATTTACGACAAAACCTGGAATCGCACTTCCGCTCTGCACAGTGACGTGACAAACTTAAAACCATACTGGAACCCCTGCTCCGCAGAGTTCCTGTCGTGTTGATTTATGATAAAACCTGGAATTGCACTTCTGCCCTGCACAGCAACGTGACAAACGTAAAATCATACTGGAACCCCTGCTCCGCAGAGTTCCAATCGTGTTCATTTACGACAAAACCTGGAATCGCACTTCTGCTCTGCACAGTGACGTG
The DNA here is from genome assembly GCA_963576875.1 of Acrobasis repandana. Lineage (NCBI taxonomy): Eukaryota > Metazoa > Arthropoda > Insecta > Lepidoptera > Pyralidae > Acrobasis > Acrobasis repandana. The sequence continues at coordinate 3,794,804 of OY756245.1, forward strand.
CCAAACGTAAAATCATACTGGAACCCCTGCTCAGCAGAGTTCCTATCGTATAGATTTACGACAAAACCTGGAATCGCACTTCTGCCTTGTACAGCGACATTGCAAACGTAAAATCATACTGGAACCCCTGCTCCGCAGAGTTTCTATCGTAGTGATTTACGACAAAACCTGGAACCGCTCTTCTGCCCTGCACAGCGCCGTGACAAACGTAAAATCATACTGGACCCCTGCTCCGCAGAGTTCCTATCGTATTGTTTTACGACAAAACCTAGAATCGCCTTTTTTGCCCTGACCAGGGACGTGACAAACGTAATCATACTGAGACTTCTGCTCCGCAGAGTTACTACCGTATTGATTTACGACAAAACCTGGAATCGCTCTTCTGCCCTGCACAGCGACGTAACAAATATAATCATACTGGAACCCGTGCTCCGCAGAGTTCCTGTCGCATTGATTTACGACAAAATCTGGAACGGCTCTCCTGCCCTGCTTGACAACGTGACAAACGGGAACTCCTGCTCCGCAGAGTTCCTATTGTATTGATTTCCGACAAAAACTGGAATCTTTATCCTGCTCCGCAGAGCGTACAACATTGTTTTGTAAATATAGGTGAATATGATGATATACATGTAGCATTTAATAAAAGCCAGGGTCACATACTGTTACGCAGCACGATCCAGAAATATTTTACTGTAAGGAAAGTAACCATGGAGGAACTTCTGCTCCGCAGAATTCCGGGCTTAGTGACAAACGACAAATAGTAGGTCGCGCTTATGTCCCGAGCGAGCCGGCTTGCAAAACCTGCTGCTTAAGGACCCAGGAACATTTAGTTTAGAAAAGGTTAACGAAGGTGAACTACGGCATCACATAATTCTCCGCGGAAATTGCATGTGAAAAGGGCAAGTCGCCCTTTCTGCAAACGAATCTGGAAATATCGACTTAAAATAGTCGTACCTCTGCTCCACAGGACGATTTGAGTGCTTAAATGTATACTGAGCTAACGTACTGCTACCGTACATAATGTGAATGTGATATCACAAAATACGGATCGCACCTCTGCTCCGCAGGACGATCCCGGTGCATTAATGTATAGCAAGCCCTAGTACCGCTAGTAGGCAAAAAAATTAAAATCTACTTTGGTCAACGATCAAAGTAAAAAGGGTAACACTATTGTTTTTCGAGAACTATGTATATATTAATAATAATATACATAGTTCTCGATTCTGCTTGGCAGATCGATCCAAGCACACCAATGTCTGGTTAGGTGTTTTTCACTGTTACCCAGCATAAAAACCTAGGAACGAGGTTGACGGTTACGTCACGACAGCCGTTTTCTCAGCCCGAAAGACGACGAAACTATCGGAAAAATCTCGCGTTATTTTATGGATAAAGGCGCAGTTTTTGTTTACTGTTAATCCATCTCGGAATCTACTTTTGATAATTTCGAGTCTAGCATCACTCAATGAATTATTATGTATGCAGTTTAGTTGTCTCCACAGTTCGGGGAGCGGGGGGGGGGGGGGTCATACTAGTAAGACCTACCCACCCAGATACATAATCAATTCACGTGGATTTTAACAAATCCCTGAATATCAATTGAGCGATAGTTCCTTATTTTACAATCACAATTTCTGATTTTAAAACTGTTTATAAAAATCCTTTTACCATGGTACTTAGATGCTACGTATCTCAAGCCATACACATTGAGACACGACAAAATGTATACACTTGTACAATGTACGTACTACACGGGTGTCCCTTATCATATATTACCCAACTAAAGGGCTATGCGTACCTGGGAACCTTGCTCTCGCTTATTAGAATATTTAATGTCAGTGCATTAGTAATTCGGTGTAGTTTTGCCATAAACGACCAGGAGTTTAATTTCCAACTCGATCGAAACGAATTCATGCACGAATGGTGTAAATTTCGTCACTATAACTGTCTTTTATTGACATAAAATTAAATGTCAAATGCCAAAACCGCATTTTTACTCATAAAAATTGGTGTGACACGATAAACTTATTCAGAGTTAATATTTAATAAAATATTACTTATAAATTTAAATTAACCACTGAAGTGGCACGTATCTTCAGTGGTTAAGATGCAAGAAAATGTGATCACTTGCAATATTTTTAAACATGTTACATATGAATTCGATTTGAGTGTTGTTCTGACATTCACACAAGTACCCCAGAGGAGCCGAGGAGTTCTATCATCACGCTGACGTAGGTCCACGCCCATCATCATCGTCTGTTAAACTGTACCATTAGCATCAATAGTTTTTGAAAAATTCGAGTGCGGTTCTATTTTGGTATTGCTTAAGTCTACCTAAGCCAGTTAAAATTTTCATACATTCTATAGAAACACAAAAATTTTTGAGCTCAAAATTCTAATTTGACATACGAATTGTATCATGATAGTTACCCTTGGATTTTGTAAATATTTTCCGAAATTTTCACGCACCTTTGACGACTTTTCCAAAAATCTTATACTTTGACGAAATTTAACGAATTTTTTGCGAAAAATCGATTTTTTACATATTGTCTGTAGATTCACTCCGGTGGCGGTCCTGCATACGTGTGCTGCTTCTCCTCCAGAGGACGACAAGAATAGTACCTGTGAACACAAAAACATACATTTATTAGTCAAAATTTTACATTTTTACACAAACTTTCACTAAAATTTCAAATTTTCCCATAAGTATCGATCGGGTTTTACGTTTTCCTGATAGAACTCGTTGAGCCTTATATCTTTTACTCCTTTATAACGTTTCGATAGAATCAATACTTTTTGCAGTAGTTCAATTTTTCACAAATTTGGTCAACAAAATACTCTTTTTTTTTCCCTCGCAGGCATATCGGCTTTTACGATATTCGAGTACTACTTGCCGAGCCGCTTCTTTTGACACCTCATTTGCATACGTAGCATCAATAGTTTTTGAAAAATTCAAGTGCGGTTCTATTTTGGTATTGCATTCACTGGGAGAATATACAGACTTATATTTGAAATGTGACGTATTACTGTTATGTGATATCTTTGAGAATTTCAGAAATACAAGCTTGCATCATTATGGTCTTGATCCTGCTTATTATGTATCAGCACCTAGCCTAAGTTGGGACGCAATGCTCCTATGTACTGGTGTTCAATTAGAGTTAATAAGTGGTTTACAAATATATCAAATGCTTGAGAAGGGTATCCGCGGTGGATTAGCTCAATGTTCTCTCCGACATGTAAAGGCAAATAACAAATACATCCCCGATTTTGATGATTCAATACCATCGACTTACTTATTGTATCTTGATTGTAATAATCTCTATGGCTATGCAATGAGACAAAAAATGCCAGTTTTAGATTTTAAATTTTTGACAGAAAATGATTGTAAATTTTTCAATGTGTTAAAAGTACCAGATGATGATGAATACGGATATATTTTAGAAGTAGACATTGTTTATCCAGAATATTTACACGACAATCACGGTGGTTTACCTTTTGCGCCAAAAAAATTTATTCCACCTGGAGGGAACGCAAAAAAATTAATTGCAAATTTATATAATAAATATAATTACATTATTCATTTAGTTCACTTAAAAGAATGTATGAAAAATGGTCTTATACTGATCAAAATTCATCGAATTTTACAATTTAAACAAGAATCGTTTTAACAAAAATATATTGATTTAAATACTCGTCTTTGACAAAATGCTACGTCAACATTTGAAAAAGATTTTTTTAAACTATTAAACAATGCAATATTTGGGAAGACGGTTGAAATTTTTTTTTTTTACCTTTCTGCGTAACTACTATAAACAAGTACGCTAATAATATTACAATCTAGCCTAAACTAAGACAAATAAGTAATTTAACATTGACCTAGTTTTATACGTTGTAGACTAAGAATGTGTCCATTGGCACTTTTCTTACTGTCTTTATTAAGGGGAAGGCACTTTATTCGTGTGTCTCTGCTGGCACATAACTGCACTATAATATCAATGTATATATATATATATAACTACACTAGTTCAAAAGGTTTGGTTCTTTTGAGACGTCGCACTATGTCCGAGTTGTCGAGGAGCTGAATCGCCTCAACATTCACATGGTGAAGCAGTCTATACTCATTTGCTTCGGCGTATTTTTTGATTACTTTATCGACGGTCTGCATTTTAAGGTCCCGGTGTAGATCGTCGATTCTTATATACCAAGGCGCATTCACAATGACCTTCAGTACGTTATTTTGGAAACGTTGAATAATTTTAATGTTACTTTGTTTAGTACACCCCCATAGCATGTATGTATACCATAAGTCCATACTGGCATGAGGACTTGTTTATATAGTAGTATTTTGTTATGTACTGACAATGCGGAGTTTCTTCCAAGTAGCCAGTACATCTTCTGGAATCGTATGTCGAGTTCCTGTCTTTTCTTTTTGACGTGGGCTTTCCAGCGAAGCTTCGCGTCGAGTGATATACTTACTTAGCAGTGTTTTCATATGGCACTTGCTGTCTATTTATGTAGACAGGACAGTAGTCATCGTGTTTATTTGTGAAGTTAACGTGGATTGACTTCGACTCGTTTAGCTTAATTCGCCACCTCTTTGTCCAGTTATGAACTTTGTTAACAGCTATTTGGACCTTTTCTGCTGCTTCCGCGTAACTATTTCCAACCGCCATTATAGCCGTGTCATCAGCGAAGGTCGCAATAGTGTTTTCTTCTAGTTCAGGAATGTCGCAGGTGTATAATACGTATAGGACCGGGCCTAATACACTTCCTTGAGGCACTCCAGCTTTTATTTCCTTAACTTCAGAGTATGCATGATCTTGTCGCACTCTGAAGGCTATATCGCTTATATATGACGTTAGTATATCTACATAGATTTTGGGAAGCATTTTTTTAAGTTTGAAAATGAGGCCTTCGTGCCACACCTTATCAAAAGCTTGGGCTATATCTAGAAAGATTGTTGAGCAAACTTTTTTATTTTCTAGAGATTGTTCAATGATGTTAGTTATCCTATGTACTTGATCTATTGTGGAATGCTTTTCTCTAAAGCCAAACTGATGGTCAGGCATAAGGTTTTTTGTTTCTATTATAGGTTTTAGCCTTTTAAGTAACAGTTTTTCAAACAATTTTGACATTACAGGCAGCAAGGAAATTGGCCTATAAGACGTAGTTTCATGTGATTGATTGAAAATAAACGTAAGCAAGTAAATATAAAGTTAGTTTCGACCTGGAAAGATTCTGGAAATAAAACAAATAAGTATATCGGTGCAGAAGAATTGTTAACGAAGCCAAATGTAGAGAATATTGCAATTTTTTCAGAAAATTTGGTAGCTATTCATTTACAACTCGAAAAACTTATATTAGATAAACCGATCTATATTGGTTTCACAGTACTGGAACTTGCTAAGCAACATTTATACCAATTTCATTATAACTATATTAAAAGGAAATACAATTCTGATGTTAAACTGTGCTATACTGATACTGACAGTCTTTTTATTGTATTAAAACAGACGATATTTACAAAGATTTATTGTTAGATATTACTAATTTCGATACTAGTAATTATGAGGACGATAATCCTTATGGAATTTACAAAGTTAATGCTAAAGTACCTGGAATATTTAAAGATGAACTTGGCGGTTCAGTGATTACGGAATTTGTTGGCTTGCGAGCTAAATTGTATTGTCTAAAAAGTGTAAAAACTACTATAAAAAAGGCAAAGGGTATATCAAAACCAATTACAAATCGATTACGAGTTAGCGATTATAATAGATCATTACATTCAAAAAACGTATTCAAGTGTAAATTGAATATGATTAAGTCTATTAAACATGTGCTATATTCACAAGAAGTCAATAAAGTTGTATTAAATAGTAATGATGACAAAAGACAGATATTGAAATCGAATGTAGAAACTTTACCATGGGGACATTTCAAAACTATCTTCTGAAAACTATTAGATATTTTAATAAAACAATAATAATTTAAGGAACCTACTTATTGTAATCATTCTAAATAATATTATATACTATAAAGTCGATGGATAGTATTAAGTTTTATTAAAATATTTAAATTTTTACTTATTCAGCAATTGTATGGTTTGTATGTTTATTATGGTTGTAGATTATGTATAAATAAAACTATATTTAAAAAATATTATATATTTAATTGTTTTATTTGCCCTTGTAACACCAACTTACAACTGGAAAATATATAATGATAAACAATATTCTGGTGCTTAACATTTCTACAATGAAGTTTGTCAAGCAAGCTCAAACGTTGGAAGTAAACAATATAAAACTAGGAAACAATGCGCAAATAATAAAACATAGTACTCTTTTACCTAATACGATTCGTTGTATAATATGCGGTCCATCCAACTGCGGGAAAACTAACCTTATGCTTAATTTATTGATACATGCAAATGGTCTCAAGTTTAAGCACATTTACTTGTACTCTAAAACAGCTTTTCAATCAAAATACCGTTTTTTATACCAAGTTATGAAAAGAATACCAGGAGCTGAACTGTTTATATTTAATGATAGCAAGGAAGTTCTGCACCCAAATGACGCATTATCAGATTCAATTATTATTTTTGATGACGTTGCCTGCGAAAATCAAATAAATATAAGAAATTACTTTACAATGGGTAGATATACACGAATAGACAGTTTTTATTTATCTCAAACATATTCTAAAATACCTAAACAACTATTAAGAGATAATATTAACCTCATTATTATTTTCAAACAGGACGATATCAATCTAAGGCATATATACAATGAGCACGTGAATACTGATATGGATTGGCAAACATTTAAATGCCTTTGTTCCGCTATATGGAAAAAAAATAATTATAACTTTTTATTAATAAATAAAGACAATGCCTTAAACAAAGAATGGTATAGGCAGGGGTTCGACAATTTTATTAATTTTTGACTTCATTTCTTTATAATACACAAATAGTCTTTGTACTTTTATTTGAAAGTAAATGTAAATTTAGTAGTCCTAACTAAAGTGTAAAACTGCATGTATTCGAAAAAGTCGACATATATTATCAATACTTTTAAACTATCGCGTTGCATTATTATTAAATAGCATACGGGAATTAACGCGAAACGTACCTTTTATTTATTTATTTTGCTGACGTTTCATTCGGGTTTCACCGAACGTGGTCCCAGCTTGACTCTTGAGTCATTATTACAAGCAAAATAAATAAATAAAAGGTACGTTTCGCGTTAATTCCCGTATGCATTAATTTAATATATTATCAAGTTTAATTGAAATAATTCATTAAGTAACAAGTATTTGAACAAAACAGTTGGATAACGAACATGAATAAAACAATGAATGAAGATATAAAAAAACAATTGATACAATCAGTGAGCAGTATAATAGTACCTGTGAATACAAAAACATACATTTATTAGTCAAAATTTTTTATTTTTACAAAAACTCACTAAAATTTCAAATTTTCCCATAAGTATCGATTGGCTTTTACGTTTTCCTGATAGAACACGTTGAGCCGCATCTTTTACTCCTTTATAACGTTTCGATAGAATCAATACTTTTTGCAGTAGTTCAATTTTTCACAAATTTGGTCAACAAAATACCCTTTTTGGTCGACTTATACGTAACTCGTTAGGAAGATGGACACTTCCCCAGTTCTTGCTGTTCGCTGCATCCAGGATCTTACCAAAATCAAGTGATGGACATTTAGACCTACATATGTGTTATATTTTAAGTGCCTTTATGCTAAACAGTTTAGCCCATTACTTTATTCAAAAAGGAAATTTTATTTTTGTTATACCTAATTATAGGTTTAGAATCCTACTTGCATCAAAACAAAATAACAAATAAATTTGCAAATTATTTACCAAATCAAAATAGATATTTAATATTTGTACATAGTAACAATCTAAACTGGCTACAATGTTGGAGGTTACCTAATGAAAGTTCTGCCTTAATTTATTTACATTTAAACTATAAACATACCGCTAAACATATCTATGGTCGATTGTATTTATCATTAGTTTGCACTAAAAGCAATTGTTTACCCGCCATTTTAACTAAACTCCTTTTATATGAATTACTAAGTCATCACCAAAACTTACAATTTATATTTTCAACTAGAATCACTATTATATATGGATAACAATATTAGTATATACTACCAAAACTACCGTGGCCTTAGAACTAAGCTACACACATTGTACATGAACATTCTCTCGCATGATTACGACGTTATAATATTGACAGAAACATGGTTTCACTCGGGCATCTCGGATAGTGAATTTATCGATGCGAGATATAAAGTATTCCGCGCGGACCGTGACCTTGCTCGCTGCGGGCTTACAGACGGTGGTGGTGTGCTGATAGCCATCAGGCATACACTGTGCACTAGTGTGCGCCTTGTTCCCTTGCAGCACAACCTGCCGCCTGTAGTTAGTCACCTAAGCATTGAGTTTCGACTTAATACGCAGCTTTATTTTGTTAGTGCCATCTATATACCACCGAATCAATCATATAAAACATATAGTACATATTGTGACATGATTCAGGTCAGACTTATAAATGAGCCGAGTGCAAACTTTTTTTTAGTGGGTGACTTTAATTTACCGCATTTGAGGTGGATAAGCAATACCAATGACACGTATAAACTTTACACTGGTAATAGTGAAACCAATCAAACTCATAGATGTATAATAAATTTTATAACGTCATTGAATTGTTATCAGCTTAACCCGCTTAAAAATGTTGATGATCGAACCCTTGATTTATTTTTTACTAATATTGACTAGACTGTGGCTTGTCACCAACTGTATCCATGCTTGACCCACACGAATCGATAGTCCAGCTTTATAGCCGCATTACGGCACTCACGAAATAGCATTTTATTTGTGAGCGTAAGGTGCTCATTTACGTAAATAACCACTGATGATCCAAGAATACCAAGTTTTAGTGTGTCAATTACCTTAACGGCACGACAAGCTGATATTATATTGTCCCGTAGGATCCTACTGGAGAGTTTTACGATGACATTTTTTGGCCGCCTATTGGCTGGATTAGCGTGGGGTACCCGGTGTGCCGCGATGATGTCGCCGGGACGTATCGGATGTTTTATGTAGTTACCGAAGCATTCCAAGACACCTTTTAGATTTTCGTTTCGTCTTTCAGGCAAGTTGGAGATTTCGATGTTGGACTGTCTAGCCTGCTGCTTTAAATTGGATAATTTAAGTTCAAGCGAGTGGACCTGTGTAGTGAGGTCACTATTTTGAGAAGTACCTGTCTCCACCGCCTTCAACCTTTCATCAAATTATTCTTGACTTTCAGACGTGTACTTTACTGCTTTCTCCACTTCACATACTCGCTGATTGGTTTCAGTTAGCGACCGGCGCATGTCCAAGTTATCAGCCTTGAGTTCTTTCACATTATTATTAATCTCGCTAAGACTCGCAGAGATGCCAGCCATCCCACAGGAGCCCGATGTACTGACCGCTTTACTCACGCAGTTCATGATCCTCTCATCCCATACTGATAATTGTTTGTTAAATTTTTCATCCAGATATGCCATATCGGGATCAAGTTATTTACGTTTCGATGCTCCGAAATGAACGTCCCTCTCATCCATGATCGAATTGGGAATATTAGAATCCGATGGGCACCTGCCGCTTGGCGATGGGTGTTGTAATTGTAAGTCCATTGCAGGTGACGGGGATGAGCAACTGCACAGATAAACTTCACAGACACGCGATTCTCACTTGTAATACTATAAGGCACACGGTTGAAACTTGAGCGCACGTAATTCTATATATTTTTGTCGCAAATATCGTTAGCTGTACACCACCACACTTAACGCTCGCACAGAGCAGAATGATTGAATTGATTTTGACTCGTTAAGTTTGATTTTTCATCGTTTTGTCCAGTTAAGAACTTTATTTGGACCTACACGTGGATAAACGTGGTTTCCGGGTTTTATGGCTCTATCTACCCTGTTAGGATTTTTTTTTTGAACGAAATATTACGCTGTATGCTAAAGGCATTTTGCAGCTCACCGGGCGCGACGGGTTTAAGGCGGGACCAACATTTTGCCAAAATGGCAAGATGTTGTCCACACCGTAAAGTGACAGCACAAAGGGCTCCCACCGGGTGGGAACGAACCTCGGCTTTGGGCGTCACTGAGATCCGGGTCATGAAAAGCGTCCGGGTACCGTTCGGTACCTCGTGAACGCGCCAGTCCTATTCCTATTTCTGATCCGCACTCGCCGGCGAGTGGGATTCGTGATCGAGCTAATGTTTGTTCTGTGTCTGCGTTGCGTAGGTGACTCTACGGCGGGGGGAATCGCACGACTAATCGGGTCATCCGGATCGTTGAGCACATGCCTTGGTCTCCTACACCTAAGGAAATCGGAGGGGCCTGTTAGGAAAAAGTGATAGTGTATTTATATGTGTACTACCCGTTTACTTCGAGTTGGCCCTTACCTTCCTTCGCGTTTCCCCGTGGGTGCGTATTGTTTGATATACTAACAAATTATATTAAATTCATGCATACGGGAATTAACGCGAAACGTACCTTTTTTTATTTATTTTGCTGACGTTTCGTTCGGGTTTCACCGAACGTGGTCCCAGCTTGACTGAAGTAGCGATAACGCCTACGCCTCCCCCTGCCCGGTGTGATCTTCGTCCACCGTCATATTGTTCATTCTCTAAGTACCGTCACACACTACACTCACAGTGTCCCTATTCCGTAACTCAACCGTATTTTGGTGATTAACCGATTGTGCACCAAACCGGGGTTGTGTTTTGTTAATCACTGGATTCCACACTGCTGACAATTTAAGGCCATCTTCTCGGTTGAAATTGTTAGGATGTTTCTTAATTTCAATCGCCTCACGTACCATCCTAGTGCGATAGTGGCAATCGCCAGCGAGGACTTGCGTACGATGAAATTATTACTTAGGAAATCAAAACTTCCGGCTAGTAACATTATTATGGAAGAGCGTCAAGCACTAAAAAGTATAAAGGAAAACCCAGATATTCTAGTGCTTAAGGCCGATAAGGGAAACGCCACCGTGGTGATGAATATAGCTGATTACCGGCAGAAAATAGGGAATCTGCTATGTGATGAAGAGGTGTACAAACCGGTCACGTACAATCCGACGGCCAGAGTCACACGTAGAATACGAGCTCTCATCCAGGACAATCGAGACTTATTTACAGATGACGAGTTTGACAAATTATATAAGCCTAAAGCACATCAACCATCAAAATTATATGGCCTACCTAAAATACATAAGTCCAACGTGCCGTTGCGGCCAATCGTGAGTCAAATTGCCTCTCCTACTTACGATCTTGCGAAGCACGTTGCGTCAGTATTACAGCCACTAGTGGGAAAAACAACGTCTTTTGTAAAGGATTTCTGGCATTTTATCCAAATGTTACAAGGTCTTACATTGGAACCGGACGAAGTGATGGTGAGTTTTGACGTGGAGTCACTTTTCACTAACGTTCCAATTAAGGAGTGTTTGGATGTCGTAAAAGAATAGTTGAGTGACAACGAGATGCCCTTTAACTACATTGAGCTACTGGAAAATTGTTTAGATGGCAATTATTTCTTTTTTCAAGGTCAATACTTTCTCCAGATTGATGGTGTCGCAATGGGAAGTCCCGTAGCCCCTGTACTTGCTAATCTCTGGATGGTACATTTTGAAGAAAAAGCGTTAAGCATTGGCCCTAAAACGATTAAGTTGTGGAAGAGATACGTAGATGACGTTTTCAGTATCGTGAAAGGAGGAAAACATGAGGTAGATAAGTATGTTGAACATCTTAACTCAATCCACCCGAAGATAAAGTTCACTTATGAGATGGAAACAGGCAGATCGTTGTCCTTCCTGGATGTCAAAATAACCGTTAGTCCCGATGGGTCCATGTCTCACTGTGTGTACCGGAAACCTACACACACAGACAGGTACCTACATGCCACATCACATCACCACCCGCGTCACTTGCAGTCCGTTGTGACATCACTTAAAAACAGGGCACTTGACCTCTGTGACCCTGAGCATGTGGAAAGCGAGCTGAATCAGATTCAGGAGGTACTCAGGAACAACGGTTACAAGTTGAGCAGGACGCACATACTACCGAAAAGGAGACGCAAGCACCCGGATGTATGTAGGCAGCCGGCATACATGCCCTATGTCCAAGGAGTAACAGATAAGATCGGAACCATGTTGAGAGCGTATTCTATACCTACAGTATACACACCATGTAGTAAAGTAATCAACATGGTAGGCACTCCGAAGGATGTGCTGCCACTACAAACTCCAGGCGTCTATAAGGTGGATTGCAGCTGCGGTGCTTCCTATATAGGTCAAACGAAGCGGACTATAGCTGAGAGGATCAAGGAGCACATCGCCGCTGTAAAGAACCGACAAATCACCAAATCGGCCATTGCAGAACATCTACTCGAAGCAGGCGCTAATCACTAACAATACAAACAAACAAAACATCCTAACAATTTCAACCGAGAAGATGGCCTTAAATTGTCAGCAGTGTGGAATCCAGTGATTAACAAAACACAACCCCGGTTTGGTGCACAATCGGTTAATCACCACAATACGGTTGCGTTACGGAATAGGGACACTGTGAGTGTAGTGTGTGACGGTACTTGGAGAATGAACAATATGACGGTGGACGAAGTTAACACCGGGCAGGGGGAGGCGTAGGCGTCATCGCTGCTTCAGTCAAGCTGGGACCACGTTTGGTGAAACCCGAACGAAACATCAGCAAAATAAATAAAAAAAAGTACGTTTCGCGTTAATTCCCGTATGCATGAATTTAATAATAATGCAACGCGATAGTTTAAAAATATTAACAAATTATATATTTTCATTTAAATAAAGTTCAAAAGATATAATGTGAACTTGACATAATCATTACTGATTATATTCTTAAAAGCTATATATTCATAATTTTTTTAATTCGAAAAGCATAAACCCATTTTTTATAACGTTTATGAACACTAAATATCACCTGTTTTACAACTTGTGCAGTATACATGCCAAAATGTATACCATTCAAAAAGTATACTATTTTAAATAAATATCAATCTAAAATCTACTCATATCAATTAAAATCTATAGAAATCAAAATGTGTTTACCTATTAAAAATATATAACTGAAAAAAATACCAGCTAATTAAGACCCATGTCTATTTTGCGAATTTGAATTATTTTAGTAATACGAGGGCCACACCGAAAAGATCGGGAATAGAATACTTAGGAATAAAATAGAGTAAAACCTTTTTGGTGTTTGAAATGTAGTACGAAATAATTCAAATTCGCGCAAGCTCTTAAACTTCATTTTCTTGTAAAAAATGCGGAGTAGCCAGCAAAAGGTGCATCATTCAAACAAAGATGTAGGTAATCGATTTTATTAGTACAGGAAACGGAAAGTAAAACAAAAAGTAATTAACCTCATATTACAATATTTTATTGTATGTAATTATTAGGACAAAGTATGAAATAAATAAAAAAAATTGTGATACATACAAAATGCGCGCGCATTTTGTATGTTTCACATTTTTTTTTTTTTTTGTTATGTTAGAACTGCGACCAACTAGGTCGGTTCTATCCATTTTACTAGGTTAGGGAAAACCTATAGGTTATAGGTTAAGTTATTCGTATAACCAATGATTATTAGGCGTAATAATATGTATATATAACGTTTATTATACATAACAACTAATCGATTTGTTAAATGTTATAATAATAAAACGGTATAATAAGGGTTTGATATGTTGAATAATTGTTATAATAAAAGATTTTATTTTTTTAAACTTAATTCTTTTGAGTTTTATCTCAATTGATAATTATACTGACCAAAATTATATATTTCGTTGATATTTATCTTAAAATATATATACTTTGTGTTTATTTGTTACATTACTTACCCCTTACGCCTCCAGTCAGATCGGCGTGCTTGTAATATAACGATAGCTACGCGTTGGCGTATTGACTAATTTAAGATTTTATAATAGGTATAGGTTTTTTAAATATTTTATTTTATTTTTGTTTGTTGCTCTCTTTTATGTCACATAATTCAATGAAATACAGTGGAGTGCCGATAAAAGTGAACAAGTGGGTGTCGGTTACGGTAACGGTGTCGCGACTTCAATGGTTTTTTCCCATCTCAAAAAATGACCAACGCGCCTAAAGAAGTTGTCACTTTAAGAAGAGTTCCAAGATCACGCCGAACAAGATTTTTTCATCGACGAAATATTTGCCGCCCTGCTATTCCGCCATGTGTCAACTGCTTCCACTTCTTTCTGTCATTCACCATAATTGCACTAGCCCCCCGTTCCTTCATATCTGTCCTTATAAAGTATATCAGACTTATTGAAATCGTATAACAAAATACATTTTGCCTTGATTTCAATATAAGTATTTTTTTACAGCAAGAGAAAAGCCACCGGCTAAAGACGCGAAAATACAACACAAAACAAAATCTGACGGTCAGGAGGCATTCTACACCAGGCACAATATAGAGCGCTGGGTGAAACAGACAGTGAAGCTGAACGTTGCTCGGAGCTCGGCGGTAAGGACCCACTTTGAAGGTCCCCACCTTACCAAACAAAGGAAACAAACAAAAAAAGGAAGGAAACAAAGATACCAGCATATCTTCCTCGACATCGTCAATCATCATGGGTTTAGTGGGCGTTATCAGGGTTAAATGCGAGCACAAAACAAAATAAGTAATCGCTTTTCATTAGCTGCTTTTCATACAATTTTTTTCCATGTTTTGTTACAATGCTTTGTCACTTCACTATTACACTTCGTAATTTATATTTTTAAAACCATTGAATGAAATCTAAGCAGTGGATTCAGGACACCGCTCGTGCTCTTCCAAATACTAAATATCTCCAGGATCCACCTTGATCCAAAATTATTATTCAACTACACCAAACAACTGATTATCTTCCCGAGAAAAACCAAGATGGCGCCTGACCCCACGCCGGGCTGGCCCTCTGCTCTGATTGGCTATGACGTAAATTGCAAGAATCATAACTTTTAATGAATTGGTTGGATTTTACACAAAGTAAACCATTTCAGAAATCATATTAAATTAAATTAGGTTTTACAAAATATTTAAATTGAAGTTAATCAACTTTTAACATTAAACGCTATTTAAACAGCAATGAAGACGACTTGACACTTCCACCAATACGGCCATCCTGATACTTCACACGTCCTCGTGTGATATGAATGGCATCATCGTAATCTGTAAAAAACACAGAATTTTGAATGAGATAGTTCGGCCTACTTACTTACTCCTGACCAAGCTTTGTCTATGATACACTCTACATTACAACAACTTTCTTTGAAATGTTGTTCTTTACGCTATTATAAATAAGCACCTTTGAATTTCTCTTTACAAGGAATCTCAAATTATAATGGCCTCCACGCTACGTACTCAAACAAAACAGCCACCGCGCCGTTCTTGTCTGTAAGATCATCTGTAATAACAAATTTAAATAGCCACCACCTCTCATTAATTGGTATTCTAAACTTAGTATCATCATGCCTCTGGGCCAACTCGCCTCTGGGCCACCTCGCCTCTGGGCCACCTCGCCTCTGGGCCACCTCGTCTTTGGGCCACCTCACCGCCTCCGGGCCACCTCGCCTCTAGGCCACCTCACCTCTGGGCCACCTCGCCTTTGGGCCACCTCGCCTCTAGGCCACACCGCCTCTGGGCCACCTCGCCGCTTGCGTTTAGCCGCGAAAGTGCGATCTCTGGGACGGAGCAACTGAAGCCACCGATCGACAGTGTATTCCTGTTATCAATAATTTTGAGCACAGCAAGTATTGATATTGGAAATTATCAAGCATTTATCAATTTCCAATTTTGCTGTGTCGGAAGCCATCTTTATCAAGTGTGCATCCACATTCCACATCCGCGAGTAGTTCTCCTACTCACCGCTGCAACAAATTTACTACGTGGTAGCGCTGTAGTGCAGTTACCGCTACTCGACACCGCATCGGTTGCAGCACGCACGAAGGACGTCATCTCCGCTTGGAACTCCTACAACTGCGTTAAGTAGTTCTGCTACTCACCACTGCGCCAATTGTACGTCACCTCGGCGCTAGTGTGCTGCGCTATCCGCCCGCCATCTTTGCTGTGAGCTCCCGCCTCTGCCCGAAAGGTTCCGCTGCTCTCCGCTACAACATTGGAGCGCTATTGTGCTACGCGGGAAACAACGACATTGGTGGAAATACTAGTTCAACCCCTCGCCGCAGCAGAAGAGCGGCGCCACCAACACAGGAAATCGTAGGCGCAACACAACGAGTTCATTTCATTCGGATTTCGGCCATTTTGATTGTCACTTGGCTTAATTTCGTTTTTTGTGACGGACAATTAGTTTTATTTTATTTTATGTTCACTATTTTAAGGTGTAGTAGTGATAGTTTGTAAAAATGCCTTCTGGTGAAACTGACGATACCGTAGTTGCGTCAAACTTAGCCGCGCTAACCAGGCAGCGTGGCGTTGTGAAGGGGTTTGAAGGGTTGTGGCGAAAATGATATACACATAACAGGATAAACTGGGATTTATTTATATACGTTCAGTGTACAAGCAACCATTACTCACAGGCATAGATCAGAGAGAGTTATTAACAAGTAAAATGAGTGACGTTTCATAGTTTGACAGTGACATATACATGACGTTGACGTATGACAAATATTGTGTTTACTCTGTATCAACACTGGCCCTTAAACAAATATTTATAACATCAATTTACAATGTATGTACCTACCTATACCAATGTAACCCTAATTCATAACATCACAAAACAAACTTGTATTACTTACATGTTTATGAAATAAACATTTTAACATTTTCAACACTAAATACATAATACATTTAATGCATACTTAGTTTAAATACTCACTCATCATATTGCAACTGAATATTATATTTTTCAAACAATGTATCTTTTACATTACAACATAAACTAAGTTAATCTCAATCCTACCAGAAATTTACTGTGCACTTCCCTATTTAAAGGTTTAGTTAGTAAGTCTGCTAACATTTCTTTTGTACATAAATACTTTACATCTATATTACCATTATATATATGTTCTCTTATGAAATGGTGTCTTATGTCTATATGTTTAGTTCTAGCATGAAACATTATATTTTTACATAGCTTCTGAGCAGACTGGTTGTCATTAAAGATTGTAAC
Organism: Acrobasis repandana; assembly: GCA_963576875.1. Taxonomy (NCBI): domain Eukaryota; kingdom Metazoa; phylum Arthropoda; class Insecta; order Lepidoptera; family Pyralidae; genus Acrobasis; species Acrobasis repandana. Next base: position 3,812,043 of record OY756245.1, read on the forward strand.
TTTACATGAAATACCTAAAATTTCATTTATGAAATTTTGGAGAAACAGGGCTTCTTTACAAGCATCAGAAAGTGACATATATTCTGCTTCTGTGCTTGATAAAGCTACTGTTCGCTGTTTTCTGCTCTCCCAGGAAACAATGGACTTACCGACTTGAAACACATAGCCTGTATATGACCTCCTGTCGGCTTCGTTTCTTCCCCAGTCTGCATCTGCATAGCCTATAATAGTTTTACCACCCTTCTGAAAATTTAAAAATAAATCTTTAGTACCTTTCAGATAGCGGAGGACTCGCTTTGCAGATTTCCAATGTGTTTCGTTATAGCAGTTGTTGAACTGGCTTAGATAACCGACTGCATGTGCAATATCTGGTCTTGAACCTACTGCAATATACATTAATGATCCTATGAGACTTCTATAATCAAAGTCCGGGCTATTTTTAGTGTCTGCCTTTTCCAGTTTTACACCTACTTCCATAGGAGTCGCTGCAGGCTTGCAATCTTCCATTTTGAATCTCTGCAATACTTTCTCAATATAGTTTGTTTGATCAAGAGTTATTTTATCTTTATATTTGCAGATTCTCATTCCTAGGGTATGTCTTGCTGGCCCTAAACCTGTTATTTCAAACTCAGTTTTGAGTTTATTCTTTATGCTATTCACTTCACTCTCTGCGTTTGAAGTAAACATTAATAAAATATCATCTACATATAGAGCAATGAGAATAAGTTTGTCATTGCTGGCTTTAAAATAAACACATGCCTCTGATGATGACTTAGAAAACTTTAGTTTATCACACAGTACATTATTTATCTTTTCATACCATGCTTTCGCTGCTTGTTTTAAGCCATACACTGCCTTGTTAAGCTTAAAAACTTTGTTTTCATTTCCTTTTAATACAAAACCCTCTGGTTGTTCCATATAAACAGATTCCTGAAGGTCTCCGTTCAGAAAAGCTGTTTTTACATCAAGGTGATGTATGTTCATGCTATATTCAGCAGCTAGGGCAAAAAGCGTTCGTATACTTGAGTATCTAACGACGGGAGAAAATGTTTCAGTATAATCTATCCCATATCGCTGTGTGTAACCTTTCGCTACTAATCTGGCTTTGTGTTTCAGGAGTTCCCCATTAACTGCTAGTTTCTTCTTGAAAACCCATTTACATTTGACTGGTGCCTGACCATCAACTTTATCAACAAGTGTCCAGCATTTATTGACAATAAAGGAATTATACTCATCTTTCATTGCATGTTTCCAGCAGTCCGCCTCGGAAGAACTCAATGCCTCTTTTACTGTTTGTGGGTCGTCTGAGTCGCTGGTGCAAGATGTTCCTTTTGCAAGTTGAGCTATCCACGAGTCATCGTCAATATTGTCAGTACTCGGACTTGAGGAATTCTCTTCTTCCTCTTCATCTGGAATGTATGTTTCATCCGAAGTATTATTGGAATAAAAGCTCTCCTCACTTTCAGAATCATGTGCTGATATCACACTGTATCTCCCGTTATCCTGATTTAAATTTGTGTCATCAGAATGAGTGACCTCAGAGATATTGCTTTCCTCAGTAAATGATTCTGTAGGAGGTAACGTTTCTCTTATTTCTAAATGTGAAACTAACTCTTTATTACAATTATCATCATTTGACACATTTTTGTAATGAAATTTGTCTTCAATAAAAGTCACATCACGTGCTTTTATGCATCTTTCTGGACATTCAGGGTCTAATAGTCTGTAACCCTTGGTATTTTCACAGTAACCAACGAAAATATATTTCTTAGCTTTGGGTTCCAATTTCTTTCTAATATTTACATGTGCATATGCATCGCACCCAAAAACTCTTAAATGTGAAACAGATACCTGTTTATTTGTCCACTTTTCCTCAGGAGTATGACCTTTGACTGCTACTGTGGGAGATCTATTCTTGAGATAGACAGCTGTGTTGACAGCTTCAGCCCAGTATTCCTCTCCAAGACCCGCTTCTTGCAGCATGCAGCGTGTCTTGTCCATGATACTCCTGTTGACCCGTTCAGAAATTCCATTCTGACTCGGAGAATGAGGTACCGTTGTGTGGTGCAGCAAACCATTCTCTTTAAAGTATTACTGAAATTGAAAATTACAATACTCTGTACCGTTGTCACTGCGTAATATTTTTAACTTCTTATTTGTCTGTTTTTCTACTAAGGTTTTCCAAGCTATAAATGTATCAAAAACTTCATCCTTTCTTTTCAAAAAATAAACAAAAGTCTTTCTCGAGTAATCGTCTGTGAAAGTTACAAAATATCTTGCTCCACTGAAGGATTTAGTACTTATTGGTCCACATAAATCGCTATGAACTAGTTCTAAGATATCTGTTGCTCGACTTAATGACTTTTTTGGAAAAGATGTACGAGTTTGCTTACCCTCTATACATGATACACACTTTTCAAAATTGCTATTCTTATAAGAAATGCCTGAGACCATACCTTTTCTTAGTAGCTCCATGCTGCGTTGATTCAGGTGCGCAAGTCGACGATGCAATACCTGTTGTGTTGCGTCACCAGCAGGCACTGCAGCTAACATTGTAAGTTCCTTGCTTACAGCAGACTCACTTTCCGCACAAACCTTCGCAGGGCTGCCTGTATCTGTGGATTGAGGTAAAGTATCGCATTTCATAGTAAAGTTACAATCCAAAGTAGGTCCCGCCACTGTATCCAGTTGGTAGATACCATTACATAACGTGGCAGTTGCTATGACAGAGCCTTCACTATAAATCTGACACATTCTAGAACTGAACACTACTTTATAACCTTTACTGATCATAGCACTAACAGACAATAGGTTTGCTGTTAACTGTGGTACATAATAAACATTACTAATAGTTTTTGCATCACCATTTTTCATGTATACCCTAACAGAACCTTTCCCAGCAGTGTACAACTTGTTACCATTAGCTACATTTACTTCTATTGACTTATTGTCACTCACAAAATCACTCATAAGATTCTTGTTCCCGCACATGTGTCCTGTAGCACCGCTGTCGATGTACCACGCACCTTCCTTGATGTTTGCCGACAATGCAACCAATAGAGCCTTTGAATTGTCCGTATTCTTCCTAGATTTATAACCAGGTTTAGGACAGTCCTTAATAAAGTGTCCTATTTTCTTGCATCGAAAACATCTCTGTTGTTTCTTGACTAACAGGGCTGTGGCAGTTTCATTCTTCTGTGATTCATTCCTCCGGATGTTCTCCTGAAGCAGCTTCCCTTTAACATTTTGACTAGAAAGCTTCACATTAGAATTTTCCATTGTCATAATTAGTGGATCATAAACCGTTGACAGCCCGCTCAGCATAATTACTGCTATAAAGTCATCTTCCAGGGGCGAACCTATTTCACTCAACTGTTGAGACATCTCTGTGATTTTGTTAATGTAACTCTCCATGCTCTCGCACTCATCCAGCTTGGTTGCAAAGAGCGCCCTTAAAAGACCTAACCTGAGACATAAACCTTTGTCTTGGTACGCCTTTTCCAGATTATTCCAGGCTTCATACGCTGTTGTAGCATTGCGTATGTGGGGAATAGCTGATGGTTCCACAGACAGTGCTATCCTAGCCAAAGATTTCTGTTGCTTCTTGGTATTAGCGCCAGTTTGATCCTGCACACATTCCCAGAGCTCTTCCTGTACCAAAATCATTTTTGCCATGAATTTCCATGAGCTGTAATTATCGATACCTTTCAGCTTCTCTATTCCGTAGAGATGATGATGACTTCCCATCTTGAAAGTCTTGAAACCACGTTACGCCGCCGCGTTGTAGGTTATACTTTTAGTAGAAAAAATATTGCGCACGAGCGTAAAAATATACTTGATTTTCTTGACTTCGCGTACTCTGGGCCATAACCTGAAGGGTTGTGGCGAAAATGATATACACATAACAGGATAAACTGGGATTTATTTATATACGTTCAGTGTACAAGCAACCATTACTCACAGGCATAGATCAGAGAGAGTTATTAACAAGTAAAATGAGTGACGTTTCATAGTTTGACAGTGACATATACATGACGTTGACGTATGACAAATATTGTGTTTACTCTGTATCAACAGGGTTACTCACCAAATACTTCAAATTTATACAAGAAGCGAAGGCGCAAACCTCAACTATGGAGGCGCTTTTAATTAGGGAGGAAAGGCATCGCTCGTCCTTTGAGCGTTTCGAGGCTCTCAACCTCGAAATATGCAGCCTTGATCCGGAAGCTGATGACTCGGAATTGGTGGAGTCGAAGTACATCGACTCTTTGGCATCATTGAAATGCCTGATTCAGCAGTGTACGCCTTCGCAACCGCCTTGCTTGCCTGCCAAACCTGAAAATGCCTCACGGCTACCTAAAATAGACGTACCAATTTTTTCTGGTAAGTACTCAGATTATAAGCCATTCATAGGATTGTTTGATGCCTTAATTCACCGCAATAATGCGCTAGAAGACATTCAAAGGCTATTTTACTTACGTAGTTTTCTTGAAGGTGAACCATTAGATTTAATAAAAAATTTGCCATTGGTGCCGGAAAGCTATGTCGACGCTAGGAACATTTTAATTGAAACATACGATAATGTTTACAAAATAACAAATGAACATATAGGTACATTATTGGACATTTCTCCTATTGTAAGGTCTACGGCATCCAATATCAGGCAATTTGTATCTGTTATAAAACAGCAGCTTGCTGCCCTTAAAAACTTAGGCCATAATGTATTATTGTGGGATCCAGTTATCCTCTGTATTATAACTAGAAAACTTGATATTCTTTGTAATTTCAGCTTGTTAGGGATGAAGAACCCACTGTCAATTCGTTAACTATTTTTCTAGAAAAGCGAGCTTTAGCGCTTGAAAATGCAGAAAGGCAGCAGGTGCAGGCTTCTAAAGCCTCTCATGTGGCAACTGTTAAGGGGAAACCGGGTAATACTCCCATGAAGTCTTCTACAGCCTGCGAGTTATGTAAGTTACCCCACAGATTATTTTCTTGCCCAGAATTTCAACTTTTATCTGCTTCACGCAGACTTCAATTTGTTACAGACAACAAAATTTGCAAAATATGTCTTAATAAGCATAGTAAAAGGTGTCGATTCTTCTTTAAATGCGACATTTGTAAGGAGAAACATAACAAGTTACTTCATCAAGAAAGTGTTCAATCTCCAGTAACATTATTTACAGAATCAAGTACCAGGCAAGTGCTTCTTCTAACTGCTCGAGTCAAAATCATTGCGAGCAATGGAACAGAATATCATGTAAAGGCTATACTAGATAGCGGCTCACAGGTTTCATTTATAACCTCTAAATTAGTTCAATTGTTAGGTTTACAGCCATCCCCAGTAAATACACCTATTGTTGGAATTGGCAATACCACAAGTAACATTAAGGAGCGTGTCAATGTAAAACTGCAGTCACTCATTAGTAACTTTAATATTTCTGTCACTTGTTATTTATTACAAAATATTACTGGAAAACTTCCTCAATCGAAGATAATTGTAGATAATTACTCATTACCTCCTAATATAGAGCTGGCTGACAAAGACTTCAACATGCCAAGTGTGATTCACATTTTATTGGGAGCTGACGTATTTTTCCAGCTGTTGGTGCCGCCTGAGCGTCAGTGTCGTCATGAAGCTGCGCCAGGGGATGCCTGCAGCAGTGCATCAGTGGTTCTTGTGCTTCACACTCACTTCGGTGCTGTTATTGCTGGGTCTCTGCCAGCCACTCAACGGTCAAAACAAGTAACATCTTTATTTTGTAAAATTTGTGACAGCTCATTGAATAACACTTTATCTCAGTTCTTTAAAACTGAAAGTATACCTGAGTATTACTCAGAGGCCTTGTCAGAACATGATACTTGTGAAAAACTATTCACTGATACCGTCAAATTGGACACTCAAAATGAAAAGTTTGAGGTATCACTTCCACTCAAGTTACCGTTGGAGTCTATTCATGAAAACCTGGGAAATTCATTTAATTTTGCATTAAATAGGTTCTTAAATTTAGAAAAAAGACTTTGTAAGGATCCTTTAGTTTATAAATTATATAAAGATTTTATACATGACTATTTGCAACAAGGTCATTGTACCATTATTGATATCAGTCAGTATAACTTGGATAAGGATGCAGTATACTTTTAAGCACATCATCCTGTACTTAGGTTAGATAAAAGAACAACTAAGTGCCGGGTTGTTTTTGGTGGGTCTATGAAGACAAATAAAAAAGTTTCTTTAAATTATATGCTTCTGAATGGTGCAGTGGTTCAAAATGAACTGTTTGATATTTTAATATTATTCAGAATTGATGAATATATTTTTGTAACTGATATTCAATCAATGTTTAGACAAATATCTCTCAACCCTGCACATAGAACCCTGCAAAATATTCTTTGGAGAGACAATCCACAAGATAATATACAATGTTTACAATTAAATACTGTAACATATGGACTTAAAAGCTCCACGTACTTAGCTACAAGATGTGTTAAAGAATTAGCAAATAGGTATGGGAAGGAATTTCCTTTGGCTGCATCTATAATTGAAAATTCGTCTTGTCTCTGAAAGTTCTCCTGAACGATTAATGGAATCAAAAGATCAGTTGTGTAATCTTTTAAATAAGAGTGGATTTATATTACATAAATGGTATTCTAATTGCCCTCAATTATTAAATAGCATTCCTGAGAGTCAACAACACTTTGATAATGTGGAGTTACAAAAGGACAACACTTATTTAAAAACATTAGGCATTCATTATAATGTTAATTCTGACACATTCATGATATCCTGTCCTAAGACTAATAATGAAATGCCTACCACAAAACGTAGCATTTTAAGCTTTATAGGTAAATTTTATGATCCACTTGGACTAGCTGGTCCTGTAGTTTTGAAAGCCAAACTAATTATGCAATCACTATGGCAAGCTCAACTCCCTTGGGATGAGATACCACCTGAAAATCAGCTTAACACCTGGACAGAGTTTTATACTAGCCTGCATGAAATGCAACCAGTGCACATTCCACGCTTTGTTAATTTAAGAAACGCACAATCAGCTCAGTTGATAGGGTTTGCGGACGCTAGCAATGCTGGCTATGGATGCTGTTTGTATTTGAGAGTAACAGATTCTTCTGAAGAGGTCAAGGTTACTTTGCTTTGTTCAAAATCACGCGTTAAAGGCTTAGACAAAAATCTCACTATACCGAGAGTCGAGTTGAATGCTGCAGTGTTACTTGCTAGGCTAGCTTCCAGAGTGCATAGCATGTTAAAACTTAAGTTAAATATTGAAAAGGTTATTCTGTACTCCGATTCTCAGATTGTTTTAGCTTGGATAAAAACAAATATAAGCATGCTTAATTCATATGTGGCTAATAGAGTTAAGGTAATTGTTCAGCTCACAGACGCTCCTAACTGGTCATGGTCATATGTAAGTACAGACGAAAATCCTGCAGACTGTTTAAGCAGGGGAGTTTTGCCGCACGAGTTACACCGTCACCCGTTGTGGTGGACAGGCCCTAAGGCTCTTCATAGTAGTGAGTATACCCAGGACTTAGTAACAGACTTACCTGTTCCCTGTGAACTACCTGAAGTTAAGGTGGCCTCTGCATTTTCATGCGCTCTGGTTTGTACTGTGACAACTGATCAAGTTTTATGTTTAGATTTTCTAGATAAATTCGCTGATATTAATGAAATGAAACGTGTATTGGCTTACATTTTGCGATTTTTCATAATGCGAGAGCTGGATCCCACAAAAATAAATTAAATTATTTAAGTAGCGCATAATTAAACAATTCATTATTACTTATTGTAAAATGTGAACAGCAAAAATATTTACAAGATGTTTTTCGTGACTTAAGATTAAGTAGATCTGTTAAAGGTAACTATAAATCATTGTATCCATTTATAGATGCCAATGGATTGCTCAGAGTGGGTGGTAGGTTAGAAAACGCTTCTATTCCATTTAGTCAGAAACATCAAGTCATTTTGCCAAAATATTCTCGTATAACACATTTGATAATTCAAAATGAGCATTTAAAAAGTCTCCATGCTGGGCCAAGACTGGTACTTTCAGTTCTCAATCAGAAATTTTGGATAGTGCATGGTTTAAGAAAAATTAAAAAGGTACCTCATAAGTGCATTACCTGTTTCAGATTAAAAGCTAATGCAGCTAAACAACTTATGGGTGCATTGCCCTATGACAGAGTAAATATGTCTACTCGGCCATATCAAAAAATTGGTTGTGACTACGCAGGGCCTATATTTATCAAACAAAGCCGTATTAGAAAACCTTTACAGACTAAAACCTATGTATGTATATTTGTATGCTTTGTCACCAAAGCCATACATATCGAATTGGCTTCTGATTTAAAAACAGACACATTTTTGGCCTGTCTTAAACGATTCATAGCGCGTAGAGGTATTCCAAGTGATATTTATTGTGATAATGCGTCAACATTTAAAAGTGCTAGTACAAAATTAACTGAATTGTATAAGCTTCAAAATTGTAAAATACATCAAATGAAAGTTCATGACTTTTCATCCCAGCAAAATATTAAGTTCCATTTTTTACCCTGTTACAGCCCAATATTCGCAGGTTTAGCTGAAGCTGGCGTTAAAAGCATGAAATTTCATTTGAAACGTGTAATTCAAAATACTTCTCTAACATATGAGGAAATGAATACTGTACTGTGTCAAATTGAATCAATATTGAATAGTAGACCTCTCTTACCTTTATCAAATGATGTAACGGACTATGCTTATCTTAGTCCTGGACATTTTATTATAGGATCTGCTTTAAACATGTATCCAGAGCAGGATGTAGAAGTTTGTCATGATAAGCTACAATTTTGGAGGGTGTGTACTCATATCAAAAATTCATTTTGGAAAGTGTGGCACAAACATAATCTTAATATTTTACAAACACGTAACAAGTGGACTAGTGCACAACCTAATGTAACAGTAGGGTCTTTAGTAATTTTAAAAGATGATAATACTGCTCCCATGTATTGGCCAATGGCCAGAGTCATTAATGTATTCCCTGGCGCAGACAATAGAGTAAGAATTGTAGAAGTAAAAACTGCTAATGGGCATACTCATAGGCGTTCGATTGTAAAAATTTGCCCTCTTCCAATACAATAATTTTGTAAATTTTTGTAATGGAATTTTAATGTTGTAATTTTGTTATATTTTCTAATTGATAAGTTCACATAGTAAGTACATACATACCTATTATAAGTTAATAATTTACGAAGTTAATGTAGATGTTATCTTTGTTGAGTGGCAGTATGCTGATAGCAGCATTTATATGCTTGAATTAAGTTTTAAGTTAGTTATAGTTTATTTACTGTAGAATTCTCATAAGTCGTAGACACTAAATAGGTACATAATCTTTTATAACTTTTATCTGTTTACGTTCCAAAGCTAACTTTATTTTGCTAACAGATAGGTATTGTTTGAAATTGCATACATGTTTAGCTTTAATTTTAAGATATTTTGTTTCTCTTAAGCTTAAAAACATTGTATTTCTGTATCAAAATATAACAAACTCGCATAAACAACTTTGTCATTCTATTATTTTGTATAGTTGTTCGAAGCAACAGAAGTCAATTGTTATTGTTAATTTGAATACTTTATTTTACTTAACATAATTTAAAAGTTAGGTACAATGTTGTTCATCTCGTCTTTTCTTAGATAGGCAGTATGTTAGTAACTCTAACATTTTAGTTATAACTTTTTAATATTGTCTATGTTAAGTTTCTATTTTTAATCTGTGAACATTTTTGTACTGCCCTTCCGCTTCTATCGTTGATGAATACACGACACGTAACGAAACACCTCCGGACCTTTTATTTTACCAGCACCTAATTCATACAGTTTTTTCCACATATCATTTACTATTTTTAACAAACACAGTGTCTTACAAAACAGTATTTTCAACATATAAATGTTCTCTCCGTCGCCACTAACGCCACATTTAAGATAACAGAACAGCCTTCAAACCGTTAAGTTGTAGTAAGTAACTTATGTTTTATAAAACACATAAAGGTACACAAATAGAATCACTATTTTGGACAGTAAAACATGACTGATTTTGAATAAAATTTGTGTGCGTGTTTTGCAATCGCACTGTGAGAATGAAAGTTACCGAAATCGAAATTTTGGTAAATTGAGTTAAATACATGAAACGACTCAGCGCAAGAAGATCTATCGCATAGTTAATCAAAAACTGACGAATTCGAGTTAGAACAGGAAAAACGTACATGTTGCGTCTCTTTCACTCCTGCATGTTTTGTCCCTTCCCCCGCAAATTCAAATTTTCCCATAAGTATCGATCGGCTTTTACGTTTTCCTGATAGAACTCGTTGAGCCGCATCTTTTACTCCTTTATAACGTTTCGATACTTTTTTGAACTACTGTTCAATTTTTCACAAATTTGGTCAACAAAATACCCTTTTTGGTCGAAAATTCAAAGTTTTCCCTCGCAGACATATCGGCTTTTATGATATTCAAGTACTATTCGCCAAGCCGCTTCTTTTGACACCTCATTTGCATACGTAGCGTCAATAGTTTTTGAAAAATTCGAGTGCGGTTCTATTTTGGTATTGCTTAAGTCTACCTAAGCCTGTTAAAATTTTCATACATTCTATAGAAACACAAAAATTTTTGAGCTCAAAATTCTAATTTGACATACGAATTGTATTAAGATAGTTACCATTGGATTTTGTAAATATTTTCCGACCTCATTTTCCGAAATTTTCACGCTCCTTTGACGAATTTTCCAAAAATCTTATACTTTGACGAAATTTAACGAATTTTTTGCGAAAAATCGATTTTTTACATATTGTCTGTACGTCTGGTGCGCGATCTGTCGCTGTAGATTCACTCCGGCGGTGGTCTTGCATACGTGTGCTGCTTCTCCTCCAGAGGACGACAAGAATAGTACCTGTGAACACAAAACATACATTTATTAGTCAAAATTTTACATTTTTACACAAACTTTCACTAAAATTTCAAATTTTCCCATAAGTATCGATCGGCTTTTACGTTTTCCTGATAGAACTCGTTGAGCCGCATCTTATACTCCTGTATAACGTTTCGATAGAATCAATACTTTTTGCAGTAGTTCAATTTTTCACAAATTCGGTCAACAAAATACCCTTTTTGGTCGAAAATTCAAAATTTTCCCTCGCAGGCATATCGGCTTTTACGTTATTCGAGTACTACTCGCCGAGCCGCTTCTTTTGACACCTCATTTGCATACGAGCTTAACGTAAAAACCGACCCCGCCTCCCTTTCCATCCTTCATATGCAAAGGCCGCGGAGCAGTGTAAAGACGATAGCCGGGCGGAGCAGGCGCGCACGCCCCTTGATCCGAGCGCAGCCAAGTTTCATTGATTGCGACAATTTCTGCTTGAAAACGTGACATAGCTATTAGGAAGTCATCGTGTCCCGTATTCAATGAGCCAGCGTTAAACAGTCCCAGTTTAAAATATTTCTCTTTGGGAGCCATTATTTATACACAAAAGTAATTATAAGTTGGAAAGGTAAGCAATTTTGAATAAATTTAACGATATTGACTTCTAAAAGTGTGATAAAAAAAGTAAATAAATAAAATAGTAAATGGAAACTTCTTTGAAACATAAAGAATGGAGTGATACTTATATAATATATATCGGAGGAAGTGTCAAGTCGTCTTCATTGCTGTTTAAATAGCGTTTAATGTTAAAAATTGATTGTCTTCAATTTAAATATTTTGTAAAACCTAATTTAATATAATATGATTTCTGAAATGGTTTACTTTGTGTAAAATCCAACCAATTTATTAAATTATGATTTTTGCCCGGAGTGGGGTCAGGTGCCATCTTGGTTTTTCTCGGGAAGATAATCAGTTGTGTGGTGTAGCGTACATTTTGAATAATAATTTTGGATCGAGGTGGATCCTGGAGATATTTGGTATTTAGAAGAGCACGAGCGGTGTCCTGAATCCACTGCTCAGATTTCATTCAATGGCTTTAAAATTATAAATTACGAAGTGTAATAGTAAAGTGACAAAGCATTGTAACAAAACATGGAATAAAATTGTATGAAAAGCTAATGAAAAGCGATTACTTATTTTGTTTTGCTCGCATTTAACCCTGATAACGCCCACTAAACCCATGATGATTGACGATGTCGAGGAAGATATGCTTACTCCGAAATCAGAAGTGGAGCCGGTGCAGGCACAAAACGTAAACAAATGATTGTTGGGTCTTGTAAAGGCGATAAGCAAGCCGTCGGCCACCAAAGACAAGAAGATTAAGCTGCTATACTTCAACTGGAAAACGCATATGCGCAGGCCTGACTAGCAACTGCGGACATCTGCTTATTGGATTATAATTTACAGAGAAGTAACCTTATTCTTAAACTGACTGCCTCCGCGGTCCAGTGGTCAAGGCGTTTGCCTTGTGATCCGGAGGTCATGGGTTCAAATCCCACTGGGAAGCATACTTTGTGAAAAGTTGTTTCCAGTCTGGTTACGATGTTGCAGGCTTGAATCACCTGATTATCCGAAAAGAAAGATGATTCCGTGCTTTGGAAGGCACGTAAAGCTATTAGTCCCGAACGCCATCTAGCGTTTGTACCTATCCTGGGATTGGTTCTGGTCTACCCTTTGGGTTGCGGAGGTCAGACGGCAGTCGCTCTGTGTAAAAACCAGTAACCTCGTCAATTCACCTAGGTAAGGTAGCGGACCCCGGGCTCTGAAGCGTAACCGCTGACGATGCAACCGGGAATACGCTCGGATGATGATGAACCTTATTCTTTAATTCTCAGTAAAGCTGTAAAAGTTTCTTGGGTTTTCTGATATAGAAATGGCCGATTTTTTTTCTTTTTATCCTTTTAATACGAGTATGTACTATGTACCGTAGAAAAATGAACAGTGATTTTTTTTAATGTTTACTAATAAACCGCAAAATGGTAAATGTATCGCCGTGTATGCACATTTCGAAATGCCGTGGTGACGGGTCCCATTACGAGACACAACAGAAGAACAGCACAGCACGATTCGAGATTCTGGCCCCGTTACTCTGCCCGTCCGTTCATTCGTTTGGCTCGCCGTGGCTGGGGATACAATCTGTCGTTAAGTCAATTATTGTTGTTTCTTTGACCGTCAATCTATCCTGTTTCTAAGACAATTACCAGATCGTACCCTACCACAGCTCCGAGAGCCTCAGCCGCGTCGGTCAGCATAGCGTGCCCCACGTGTGAGAAAGGAAACACACGAACAGAAAACACCAGCGCACAATAAATGTGCGGCCGGTCCCGTACAGTTTTTATACACTTTTTAGTGGTTTTTATATTTTTTACGATTTATTTGCTCCGGAGCGTTTGTTTCTCTTCCCGCCGGCGATCGGTCATTCACTCAACTAAAACCCTTTAACTCTGAACGTAAACTTATGTATTTTATGTATTCCCTTTACTTGTTCTTGTTTTATGCCAACAGACAATCCCTGTTAACATCAGTTTTAAAATTACTCCTTGTTCTTTTTGTAAATGGGGGAGAGTCCTTTAACAATTTCCCTCTCGCCCTCCTCCCACAGCCTTGTACTCAGGTGGCCGAGCGATGGGTCGTCAGCGTTTCTCACGTAGTCCAGTAGGAGTTTGTCAACATATGCTGATGCCTTTCTTCCATCTTTGTACACTCCAACTTTCGTCTGTGTTTGTTGAGGTAAGGATTCATCACTCGCGGTGTCTGTTACTATAGTCCTTCCAATAGCGCAGAAATCAGAGGGCTTAAGTATATGTAGTAAGTCTTTGTTGACATATGTTAACGGGCGGGAGTTGACAACGGTTTCAATTTCCTTGACCGAGGTACTAAGTTAATTGCCAGTAAGATGTTTCTGAAGAGTCGTTCTCATGCAGACTATGACCATACCCACAAGTCTCGTAGAAGCCCCCGAACCATGGCGCTAATTAGGATAAAACGCCACTTAATTTTCTTTTCTATGCCATAAGGTTGTGTCATAACTTCCGATATTAACTTGAAATTAGTAGCATTGTCAGATGTAATTATTGTGGGTACGTTCCTAGTAGCTATGAATCATCTTAGGGCGAGAAGTACTTCTGTTGTTAAATCCCTCATAACTTCCAAATGTACGGCGCGTACGGCAAGACAGGTAAATAGGCAAATCCATCTCTTCTCAGTAGGTACCTAATTTGGTTTTAACTAATATTGGACCGAGGTAATCCAAACCTGTAAAAGTATAAGGTTCCGTGTAATGAACCTTTTCAGGTGGTAGAGCTGGTGTGGGCGCACGGAGAAAAAACTCTTGTAGCGTTTACAAGAACAACGATTGCTAGAACTAGACTTTCTTATTGTTATCGACACAGCAAGAATAGCCGTGTTCTATATACTAAACAGAGTTTTCTTTATCCTTACCTAGTTAATGTAGTAAAGGCTACAAACACTAATGATTGTCAATACTTTGTACATGGTACTCTTTACCAGAATATTACCTACTGTAACAACACGAAGAGTTGAGATCATCGAATGTGTGCTACGATTTACTTGATATTTAATAATAAGAACTATAAATTCTATAAAATGTATTATTTTTGTTACTATTAATATTTTCGAATGTTATGATTACTAAACATGGCGTTGTGCTTACTAAAGGTTATAGAGTGGCCTCTACTGGTGCGATCTTGTAAATGTTATATTATTATGTTAGGTACCTATAATTATTTACTGAAATCACATTTTTTTTCACATGCTAGTAACCGTTTTGTTGTTGTGTGATGTCGTTGCATCTATGATAAGCGGCAACGACATTATACAACAACATTGAATGGTTACTAGATTGTGAAAAAAACGTGATTTTAGTAAATAACTACTAGGTACCTAACATAATAATGTAACATTTACAAAATCGCACGCTATATCAACATTGAATACTAAATAAAATGCTTAAATCTTCATAATAATGTTTATTTTCACATAATATAGTTTAACATTAGAAACTGTGCTGAATCATTCAGTCTTTTTTAAGAATAATAATTAATAATTTTATTAAACTACGATTTTTATACAAACTGTGGTATATTTTTAGTTAACTACGTAATATTGCAAATTGAAAAAATGTTTATCAGAATGATTTTAAGAGGATTGTAAACCACGTGGCCTGCATACAAAAGCGATAAAGTTTACCACCCTCTAAGGCTCACCTAGAGTAATGATTTTTTAGTATGTTGTTGTGATGCTTAAGAAATAGGTCTGTACGTTTTTGTTTTCTAAAAATTCATTGTAGATTTGAAAATATTTGCACTTTTTTGTTATGTATGAAATCACTAAAGTGCAAATATTTCAAAATCTGTGATAATTTAAAAAACAAATACGAACAGACCTAGTTCTTAGGCATCACAGAAACATAGGGGAAACTGTCGTAATCTTGGCACTCCCCACTCACAAGGAACAGAGACAGAAGCTCTCTCGCTGGGAGCTTAGTTTTGTCAATCAGTGAGTGAGTCAGTGGTAATGTAGGTTTATCTATACTAATATTATAAAGCGGAAGAGTTTGTTTGTTTGTTTGTTTAAACGCGCTAATTTGATGAAAACCTATGGGAGAATTTCGCCTTCCCATACAGACAAATTGGCGCTCAGGCCAACTGATTTAGTGTGGAAGGAAAAAAAAATTTTATCTATTTCAATACACTTTTTTAATGGAAAGTAGTTCGGAGTCGTGGACTGGACTTGCTCCGAAAATTTGTCTGGTGGTTGGAAAGTCACCCGTTTGCACTGATGTTATTGGTGATCTTATATCTTTTCACATCGATTAATTAATTGATTATCATCGGAACCTTTATCTTGGAGTTCTACCTCTGTGACTGATTGTACCTACTGTGTAGTAGAATTAGCGTCGTCATTTTTGTCGTATTGTGTTCTTTGTTTATGTCTGAGTCCACGGCCCATTAGCTTATATATGAATAATGTTTATGCCATACACTATTACCACACTATTCGTAGAAGTGTACACTTCTTGGATTGGTTAGCGGACAGGTATGTCCGCTGTCGGTTGCCGTAGCAACCCGAGAAGTCGCTCTATTTTCGCCCCGTCGTGTAGATCTCGAGGCGACTGTTGTGTTGTAGAGCTCGATGTGGCCTCTCCGTGGCCCTGTAGAACGCGTTGCGAGTTCAATGTCCGTTGACGTAGTTCGTAGTGTGCCTCGCGATGGATACTGCGCAGGTCGCTTGCTGGCCTCTACTTTCGTGGGAAAACTTTGTAAATAGTCATCAACGTAATGATTCTTCACTATTGCTGTGTAGGCCGCGGGATTCGAATCTTGATGTTTCTGTGCGTTTACGTTTTTGACGTAGATCGCCGTTGTCGGTGACGACGTAGCGCCGAAGATAAGCGATGTCATTCTATACTCATCCGGTAGTTGATTCTCGTAAGTTTCTCGCCCCGCCATAGGTACCTAAGCGCGTCACGATCTTCTGGGTCGATCTAGTTAGATTCGGGCGCGATGTTTTGAAATAAAAACTATTATTTGTGCAAATTACAAGTAAGATTTTATTACTTGTTAAAATTAATCTAAGTGACAGAGGTTATGTCCTATAGCTACGGCGTCTTAACAAATGATGGTCACAGTTCACACGCAATTCCTTAATAGTTTACATAAAAAATCTAAAGCGTCTAAAAAGGATGGAGTTATGGGTTGCACTCGATATACTCAGAATGAGTAATAAATAACTTTTAAGAGTGTGAGTTATGGGCTTATGGCACTTATTAAAAACGGGAAAAAAAGTAAAAAGAGTCGACCAAGTTAAGTGTTTGCCTAATGTTGACTGATAGGTATTTGCAATATATAACTCTTCCCGCCTTAGACCGAAGTTATCGGAAAATTTGGAAAATCTATATTTTTCGAAAACTTCGCTAGTATTATAATTAAACAATTTAGTGATTAAACAACGGGTACAATGATATCTACTTATTAAACTAGACATAATGTAACGGTATTCGTTACAAATCTACTTACATACTAATCCTACTTTAACTAAAATTATATTTAACTTAATAACTATCTATGTACAACCTTAAAACAATATATACAAACTAAATCTAACTTACTCAATATTTATTTTTATTCGATTCACCTTCTAAGAAAACTCAGTTACAATGGTCTGCGGCTGCGCTCTCAAGTGCAGTCAAGAATGAACGTCTGAACGATGTGAACCGCGGGAGGCAATGCAACTAACTTCGTGTCATTACTGACTAGCTAAGCATCTGTTGGTTTGAAATTGAAAATTTAATTTAACTTATTTACTAAAAATATTAAAAGTATTGTGATTTTGTGTTACCCCGAGATATCGGGTGAGTGTTGCAATTTGTTTTCTTTTTGAAGAGGAAAATCCTAAGGCAAGTCTAGATGAATGTTATTAGTTTACCCTACATTGAAAAAAATAAACTTAATATTTCTATAAATTTGCGATTATTGCATAAATAACGCAAAAATAATGTTAGTAATTGCATAATTATGATTTGCCTCCGATATTTAAAGTATAAATCATTTAGTTAGTGGTGTTTTCAACGCTAGATCATGATTTCATCATTTCATGTAGGTACCTTTCTTACCAACTTAATTTCATTGGTCATCTATTAGCTATTAAATATTTTCAATCAATCAATCAATCAATCAATACGTTTATTTGCATAAAATGTAGGTACATAAAGATCTTAAAATTACCACTTCCTTTTACATTTTACCTTCTTGCGTAGGTATGCAAATTTTAAATGTTTTTAAATTATTATTTACAATTAATTACAGTATAATTATTATTACAATTTAAATAATATTAGTAACAATTAATTAAATAAATACTAGCGGTTATATTTTATCATTTAAAAATTCATTAACATTATAATAGCATTTTTTTATTAATAATTCCATTAGTTGTTTCTTAAATAGATTAAAACTAGAATTCCTTATTTTTTTTGGAACCTTATTATATATTATTGACGCCATTCCAAACACACTTTCACTGAACATAGCTGTCTTGTGTGACATCTGCCTAATTCTGTCATTAATGCGATTCGAACCAAGGCATTGAAAACGGTGTATGTTTAATTTTACAAAAAGAGCTATTTCATATATATACATTCCAGGCAATGTTAATATTTTTAGTTTTTTAAAATGTGGTACACATGAATTCCCTTCGGGTATTCCACACAATGAACGAATGCACTTCTTCTGTGCTTTAAATGCCTCTTCTTTTCCTGTTGCATTACCCCAGAAAATCAGACCATATCTTATTGTCGATGCAACATAGCTATGGTAAGCAGTTAAAAGAGCATCTTGATTAACCACTTTTCTCAACATATACAAAGCATATGAATAGGTATTAAGTCTTTTGCAAATATGTTTAATTTGGGATTCCCACGTCATATTTTTCTCTATATATAATCCAAGAAACTTAGTCACCTCCGATTCTTTAATATCAATCCCTGAATAAGCAATGTCAAGTTTAACATGTGTTTTATTTGGTCTTTGACTAAATGCCATACATTTAGTTTTTTTAAGATTTATTATTAGATTATTGTTTTTTAACCATTCAATTACTTTATTCAATGTCGTATTTATTTCATTTGTATATGTCACGGGATTATTACATTCAAATATTATAGTACTGTCATCAGCAAATGTCTGTCATTTGTTTTCTTTTTAATAAATACTTGTGGTTAGATAAATTCAATTGCCTCATCATTATCACTATTGATTGTCTTAAAAAGTCATTCCATCTGCTTGCTTGGAAAGTGATGTCGCCTTGACAGTGCTGCGTAAAGTACTTCTTCTCAATGGCCGAATCGGTGGATTCCAGGGTTCTTCCGTCTGGGTCAGGCGTCGCCGCGGATCATCTGCTAGACCAGCTATTGCGGCCGGCCTCTTCTGCCGTGCACTGCATCTCGGTAGCCTGCCAGCCCTCCTTCTTGGCTGCATCCCGCCGCCACGCGACGAAATCCCACTGAAGTCACTTACTACGTGGAGCGTCTGCGCTGCTGCCTACCTCTACCGAGGACAGTGTGGTTTGACTCGTTACGAGTAACGTTACGGTGCGAAATAGAGCTCGCGACCCTAGAGAAATCAATAAATGTTGAGTATTTGGCCTATTCTCTTTTATTTGTATCTTGTCGTTACCACCCTTCTACAGGGAACGGTACACTGGCGCCCAGTAAAGGTTATTTTTAATCGCAACCGTAGCGTTACTTGAGATTCTGAGGCTTTTAATGGTGTCTTTGGTGTTGGCTTGCTAAATTATAGTTTTAAGACTGATTGTACTAACTTTTGGCAATTTTTTATCAATGTGTGAGTAACCACTTTTGTACTTCATCTTTACTTATTATCGAACCATAAATAAATTTTGTTAATTAAATTATTTTCTTAACATTAGTAGTTAACTGTAAGTTCATATCTTACTACACATTGATTTGAACTGTAATTATTGTAGTTATTGTTCATTTTATTTTAAATTGCAACACACACTCAATTACATCTTACAATGTCGTATCCTATAAAATTTTTATCCCTGCAAAAATCTGAGTTGGAATACGAGGTAGAGCTAAGAGGTGGTACTGGCGATTCAGTGGCAGCACTGCGAAAACAAATCGTTAAATTAAGTCAATTGAATGCATCTGAGGATATTTTAGAATCTCATTTAGAACCGAGTGAAGATTTAAAATACGTTGAAGAGTCTCTACTTAAATCTCAGAACGCCATTATCACGTTAAAATCTAAATTCGATAAAAACTTGTTTATGAGAACTGAAACCTTGCTTAACCACTTATATCATCGCATCAATAGGATTAATAATATTCCCGAAGTTGCCGACGTTTACAAAGTTTGTGTTTCTAATTTCAACTCGCAGCTCAAGGAACTCTTTTCCTTAAAACCCCAGTCATTGCAGACAAAATCGCAGTCCATATCTTCAGACGCTGTTGCAGAAACGTCTACTATTTCTGTCTCTTGTGAGCGCAGTCTTACAACCGAAATTGCAAAACTAAAATTTTCGGGAAAAACGTGTGTACATTCTTTTATTCAAAAAGTAGAAGAGTTTGTAAAATCACGTGGTATTGCTTTTGATAAGATCCTTTCGCTCGCTTATGAGATTTTTACGGATGATGCACTACACTGGTATCGTTATAACAACGATCGCGTTAGTTCTTGGCCTGAATTGTGTATCCTTATTAAAAAGGACTTCAGTGCCAGTGATTATGATTACCGGCTAGCTAATGAAATCAGATCCCGCACACAGGGTGAGCGAGAGAATATTGTCATTTACGTCTCTATTATGCACGGACTATTTTCACGACTAAGTAAACCATTTTCCGAAGAAGAAAAATTAGAATTTCTCTTCCACAACATCCGTCCATGTTACGCAAATACTCTAGCTGCTTCTCCTGACATTAAAACAATCGATGCTCTTGTTTCTGTGTGCCGAAATTTCGAGAGTATACAAGCTAGATTCGCTTCCTTTCATGAGCCTCCTAGCGTAACTAACAACACACTCGCACCAGAATTTGCCTACAAAGCCAGTCCATCTTACACTAATACTAAATACTATAATTAAAATAATTTTAATAAACAAAAAACTTCTAATACTAACATACAAAACACTTCTACTAACAAACACAATGAGATTAACGTTGTAAGTCAATCCAAGCCTACATTTTGCCCTAGATGCAGATCAAATGATCACGCTTTGAGAAACTGCACGGCGAAACGTGTCATTATTTGTTTTAAATGTGGAAAAAAAGGCTTCCGCTACCCAGACTGCCCAGATTGTAACTCAGTCACCAATAACAACCAAAAAAACTAGTTGAGCTGGATTGGAAAAACAGCGTTATAAAGCGAAAACTTAATTCAAAAAACTTTGATGCCGCTGACTGGCAAAAATGGTTGGGTTTTATTTCTTCTTTTTCTACATATTACGCTGTCTCTTCAATCCGCGATAACTATACAATTGTTGATGTGTCCCAACCCTATGTATCGGTCAATATTAACGATCAGATATTTATCGGATTACTTGATACGGGGTCCTCTACTACTATTATTGGAAATGGCCATCACGAACAATTTCTAAACGCAAGCTACAAACTTGACCAATCTGACACTGCCCAATTTGTAACAGCTGGTGGTGATCGACTTGATTCTCTTGGAATTATTTATCTGCCAGTAAATTTTCATGGTCAAACACATACGCTCAAAGTCTATGTTGTCCCTAATGTAAAAAATCCTCTTATCTTAGGAATGGATTTTTGGAGAATATTTGAACTATTTCCTAAATATATCGACCGCATATCATATTATAAAGACTCCGACCACGTGTGCACTAACGACATAAAACATTCTAATTCTCCTAGTTTATGCTCGTACGAACATTTAAATGAAGAACAAAAATTTACAGCTGATAATTTAATATCAGAATTTCGTGACATTTCGTACGAAGATCGTGGTTTGGGTTGCACTAGTTTAATCACACATTCTATTGACACTGGGGATGCTGCCCCCATTCGTCAACGCTACTACAGAATGTCCCCAGAGAAACAACGCATTTTGGTTGAGCAACTTGACGAAATGCTAAAGGAAGATGTTGTCGAGCCATGCGAGAGTCCGTGGTCATCACCTGTTCTTTTAACCCCGAAAAAGAATGGCGAACTACGTTTTTGTCTAGATAGCAGGAAGCTCAATGCTGTCACGAAGAAAGACGCGTATAGCCTACCCTATATTGCAGAAATTCTTGACAATTTACGCGACGCGAGGTACCTGTCAAGCTTAGACCTTTCTAAAAGTTTTTGGCAAATATTAATTCGTGAGCCAGACAGGCAAAAGACGGCGTTCTATATTCCTTCGCGCGGTACCTTCCAATTTAAACGGATGGCGTTCGGGTTGACTAATGCTCCCGCAACGCAGCAAAGGCTGGTCGATGCCTTATTCTACGGACCCGAGTTTGAGCACAGGGTTTTTGTATTTATTGATGACGTAATAATTGTTTCCAATAGCTTCGAACAGCACATATCTTTACTTAAGCGTGTTCTTGATAAACTTAAAATGGCTAACCTTACAATTAATTTTAAAAAAAAGTCAGTTCTTTCGAAATCAGCTCAAGTATCTTGGCTATATAGTCGAATCAAATGGCTTAAAAGCTGACCCAGAGAAAATTAAAGCAATCTCCAATTATCCTACTCCTACAAATCGTAAAGAAGTGAGGCGATTTTTGGGTACAGCGTCTTGTTACCGTAGGTTTATCCAAAATTTTAGCTCTATTTCCAGTCCCCTTAATAAGCTTACTTCACAAGGAAAAAACACACCTACTTTTGTTTGGTCCGAAGAAGCTGACTTAGCCTTCAATAAGCTAAAAGAATGTCTTTCGTCTTCACCAATTCTCTCATGCCCAGATTACACTAAACCGTTTGAGGTACATACGGACGCGAGTGATTACGGTGTGGGAGCCGTACTTACTCAAAACCTATGCGGAAAAGAAAGGGTCATAGCCTACATGAGTAAGTCCTTATGTCAAACGGAACGAAATTACAGCGCTACTGAACGGGAAGCTTTAGCCGTACTTACAGCAATTGAGCATTGGCGGTGTTATTTAGAAAATGGCCTCAAATTTACTATTTTTACAGACCATTCCTCTTTAAAATGGTTTCTTAATCTAAATAATCCAACTGGTAGATTAGCCAGATGGGGAGTACGGCTATCAGCTTATAATTTTGATATAAAACATTGAAAAGGCTCCGAAAATGTAGTGCTAGATAGTTTGTCTCGCGCAGTACCTATTGCCGCTATTGACGCTGCAAATATAAATTTTCTAAAAACCAATGATTCTTGGTATTTAAATCTGCGTGATAGCTGTCTTAAATCTCCTACATCCTTTCACAACTATTGCATCCGCAACGGGAAATTGTATAGGTATATAAAGTCACTCAATCCTCTGACTCGCGAATTTGAATGGAAGGAAGTAGT
This sequence comes from Acrobasis repandana, assembly GCA_963576875.1. Classification (NCBI taxonomy): domain Eukaryota; kingdom Metazoa; phylum Arthropoda; class Insecta; order Lepidoptera; family Pyralidae; genus Acrobasis; species Acrobasis repandana. The sequence continues at coordinate 3,835,036 of OY756245.1, forward strand.
TCCATTGGAATATAGAAAAGATGCTATTGCTACAAATCACAGTGAACCCACTTCTGGTCACTTTGGTATTTTTAAGACGCACAAACGTTTAAGTCTCAAATATTTCTGGCCTAGCATGCACCAAGACGTAGCAAACTTTGTAACAAGCTGCGATAATTGTCTATCTCATAAGCATCCTAATCACTCTACACTTGGTGTGATGGGAAGGCCTAAAGACTGTTGTCGGCCATTCCAAATGTTGAGCATGGACTTAATGGGGCCCCTGTCCGTCACTAGAAAGCAAAACACCTTTTTACTAGTAGTGACTTGCTGCTTTTCCAAATACTGCTTATTATTCCCTATTCGTCGAGCTACTGCCGACATCATATCAAAAATTATTGAAGACAAAGTTTTCTTAGTCCATGGAATACCCAACACTGTCCTCATGGACAATGGGAGACAATTTACTAGTGTAACTGTAAAAAAATTATTCCAGAATTATAACATCTCTAACGTTTTCTATACACCTTTATATACACCTCAGATAAATACCGTTGAAAGATACAACAAAACTATAATTACTTCTATATCCACTTTTATTGATAACGATCATAGGGTCTGGGACACCAACATTCCTAAAATACAGTTTGCACTCAACAGCGCGGTCAATGAAGTGACTGGATTCTCACCTTCATTACTAGTTTTTGGAAGAGAGCTTGTAAGTTGTGTAAGCTCACTTATTATTATCTTAATAATTGTACATCGCTAAACACCTTAATAAATTATTGTATTTTGTCAATGATATTGTATTGATTAAAACAGGAAGTCAATAATAAAGAAAGTAAGCAAAGTTGTTAGTATAACCAATTATAAGTATTTATTATTATAAATAGTAATTATTTAATATAAATGTATTTCTAAAATGATTTTCAATAATAAAATTATGTTATTAAAAAAATGTAAATATAAAATCAAGACAGTGGATTGTTAAGATGTCATCGGCCATATTGGCATTCGAACGCAAGCAGTGAAGACGAACGGGTGTTGTTAATTAGTATTTTGCCAAGTGAGATTATACGTGTTGTGAAAGATATTGGTTTTTATTCCCACATCCTGCATATCTGAGGCTAGACAATAGTTCAGAAGTGGGATCGACGAAAAGATTTATTCTTTTCGACCTATGCCTGAGGAAGACAAAAATAAACGTAAGTACAGATTTCATCTGTTATCTTTGAAAATAAGTTTGGATCCGAGTAAAATGCGGTCACTGTGACCGGTTTATTAAATAATATTTTAAGACAGTAATAGGTTCAACGAGATTCGATGCGATTTAGTTGAAAACAAAAAAAAAAATATTTTTTTTCTCATAATGAAAATACATAAAACTGAGAAATGTATTTTGAAAATAAGGTTGGATTCGAGTGATATGCGGTAACTGAGACCCGTCTATCAAATAATATGTAAAAAAAGTTATAGGTTCAATGAGATTCGGGGCGATATAATTTATTGTGAAAAGTATCCATTTTTTTATTTACCATATTTATTATGTCATCCAATGAAAATATGATCGAAATTGAGAAATATATTATTACTGTGATCTAGTTCAAAGATAAAATCCTAATAAAATTACAGGGTTAATGAGATTTTATGAGATTTAATTGTTGTGAGTTTTATTACATCGATGAATGAAGTACAAATTTTAGCCGACAGTGTTTTTATGCAAGTGGTAATACACTGGGTAACATTTAGCTTTTTGAGTCTTAAAATTTACGTTTATTGGTTTTATTTACACAGGAAATAGGATTAAGCAATATTGATAAGAGTTTAAAAGTGTAAAACACGATTGGGATTAGAACGTTTATGCAAACCGTTATGTTTAAAGTCATATGTTCTTAAAAGCCAATCCACTAAGCTATATTTTGTCAGTTTCAGTTAGAAATGGATCGTGAGGAAACTGGAGACAAAGACTACGATGCTTTTAGTCCAGACCCAGGAGTGCCCAGGTTTAAGGGCCATGGTCGTAAAGCATTAGACTCGAGATGCCGAGAGACTAGTCATGAGACTTGGCCTAGAGAATCCACACGCGAGAGGCGTGCCTGGAGACCATGTTCAGAACAACCAGGGGTATCACGGGTGCGTGATACTGAGGTTGAACATCATAAGGATTTTGGCGGAGAGCGCCAAGATCGAAGGACGTTTCATCTACGGAGGACTGAAGAGAGGTCCCTTCGTACACCTGCGAGATCATTACGTCACCGGTCTGAGAGTGCTGAGTCCGGTGGTTATGAGGATCTTCGAAAAAAGAGCTTGAGTCGGAACAGGCTACGACTTGAAGACGAGAGGGATTCGCATCCAGCTTCCAGGCGTGAGAGGAAGAGAAGTACGAGTTCAACGAGAGGAGAGGGTGAGCAACCACAATCCTCTAATTCTAAGAGATTCAAGCATTTAGATTCTACAGATAATATTTAAAATAAATTTTTGTCGATTTTGCAATCAGTCAAAAGCTCAGATAAACCAAAATTGTCATTTAACACCAACATTGTACCGGAGTTTGACCCAATGTCAAAGGAGCAGACCATTTTAACTTGGCTGACAAAGGTGGAAGAGTGTGCTGAAATATATGGATGGGACGATAGGGAGACCATTCATTACGCTCTTCCAAAGTTAACTGGGGTAGCAAAGTCCTGGTACCGAAATTTGCCAACTATGATGTTTAAATGGGTAGAGTGGAAAAAGAAATTAATTGAATCTTTCCCTGTACGCGAAGACTACGCTGAACTTTTGACTGAAATGCTAGCTAAAAGAGTTAAATACGGTGAGTCGCTTGAACATTACTATTACGCAAAAATAAACTTGTTGAATAGGTGTAAAATTTATGGACGTCAGGCTGTCGATTGTGTTTTGTACGGAGTTGAAGACAGGGCTATCAAAGTGGGTGCACAAGCTGCACAGTTTTCGGAACCGGAACAGGTGCTTAAATATTTTAGGACCGTTAAAGTAGGTAATAGTCGCGAAAATCGTGATTTCGAACTGATCGTAAAAATGCGGCTTCTACGACAAAATCAGGTAGTTCATTAAAAATGACATGCTATAATTGTGACCAGGTTGGTCATCCTAGTTTCAAATGTGAGAAACCGGCGGCTAAGTGTACTACTTGTGAAAAATCAGGTCATCTAACCATTCACTGTTTTAGAAATAAACGCTCGAATAAAGATCAGGAAAAGGATAAGAATCAAAGTACAAGCAAGAATGAGCAGCAAGTGGCTCAGTTGAATGTAGCTGAGGAGTTGACTGCTAAATATATGATCGATATTAAAGTAAACGGCCACGTATTAGACTGTCACTTAGATTTAGGAAGCCAATGTTCTCTTATCAAGTTATCTAAAGCCAAAGAACTAAATTTAGACATTGTTATGCCGGAGGACTTACCTGTACTCAGAGGTATAGGGGCTAATCTGATTTCACCAGTAGGTATGACTATTGTTCCCATTGAGGTCCAAGGCTTAGAGGAGACCTTAAATTTATATGTGGTTGACGATTACGTAATAAAACAATCGGTTCTTTTAGGACATTCATTTACCGAGAAACCAGACATTGTGATTACTAAAACCCCAACCGCAGTAATTTTTCGCAAGATACCCAGCATAAAAATGCACCTTCTTTCAACTAAAGACATTGAGATCCCATCAAATACTTTACGAGCAGTTCAAGTTTCTGCTAACCCGTATATGGATACACGCGTTTATGTAAATGGGTCCGTGAGAGGTTCGCCAGGGGAAGAATATTACCTTCTCCCTGGAGAGTACGAAGTAAAACGTGGCTTTAGCGCACTTCTAATACATAACGCCTCCCCTAACCCAATCACTCTAAAAAAGGGTACACTTCTGACGCGAGTACAGTGTAAAGATGTAATAGACTCGCAATATGTTTTAGATTCGTGCAATGTTACAATATCTGAGTCGCAAAGTAACGATACTTTAAACTGTAGTGAAAGACTGCGTCCGGAGGAACGGGCAAGTCTACTAAACTTGATAAGCAAGTACAATGCTTGTTTTTCAACTGGGCTTCACGATTTAGGTTTTACTAATCTGACAGAGATGACAATCGAACTCGAGGATAAAGGACCGATTGTATATCGTCCTTACCGCATGTCTTACGCAGATCGTGTGCTTGTGAGAAATATGATACAAGAAATGGCTGATCACGGTATAATTAGAGAATCAACCTCGTCATTTGCAAGCCCAATAGTCCTAGTGCAGAAAAAGACTGGCGAAAAACGCTTATGCGTGGACTACCGTGCGTTGAATCGCAAGACTAAAAAGGAACATTATCCTATTCCTCGAATCGAGGATCAACTAGACCAACTGGCAGGAAATAAGGTTTTTACCTCACTTGACTTAGCCTCTGGGTATTACCAGATACCGGTTTCAGAAGAGTCGCGACATAGAACAGCTTTTGTAACACCAGACGGCCAGTACGAATACAACCGGATGCCATTTGGGCTGGTTAACGCGCCTTCCGTATTCCAGCGCACCATAAATAAAATACTACTAGAAGCTAAAATCAAGTACGCTATAGTTTATATGGATGACGTCCTTATTCCGGCTAGAGATGTTAACGAGGGTTTACAGCGATTAGAGGAGGTTTTAGAACTCCTGAAAAAGGGTGGTCTAACACTTAAATTAAGTAAGTGTCATTTTTTTCTAGACACCATAGATTTTCTCGGCTTTGAGGTTAGTTCTGACGGTAAAAACTTTTAAACTATCGCGTTGCATTATTATTAAATTAATGCATACGGGAATTAACGCGAAACGTACCTTTTTTTATTTATTTTGCTGACGTTTCGTTCGGGTTTCACCGAACGTGGTCCCAGCTTGACTGAAGCAGCGATGACGCCTACGCCTCCCCCTGCCCGGTGTGATCTTCGTCCACCGTCATATTGTTCATTTTCCAAGTACCGATTAATAATTACCGATTAATAATTTCAACCGAGAAGATGGCCTTAAATTGTCAGCAGTGTGGAATCCAGTGATTAACAAAACACAACCCCGGTTTGGTGCACAATCGGTTAACCACCAGAATACGGTTGCGTTACGGAATAGGGACACTGTGAGTGTAGTGTGTGACGGTACTTGGAAAATGAACAATATGACGGTGGACGAAGATCAAACCGGGCAGGGGGAGGCGTAGGCGTCATCGCTGCTTCAGTCAAGCTGGGACCACGTTCGGTGAAACCCGAACGAAACGTCAGCAAAATAAATAAAAAAAGGTACGTTTCGCGTTAATTCCCGTATGCATTAATTTAATAGTTCTGACGGTATTAGACCCGGTCAACGAAAAACTGATGCGGTGTCGAAATTCCCACAACCTAGGAACCAACATGAATTAAGACAATTTCTTGGGCTGTCAGGGTACTTTAGGCGATTCATCGTAAATTAAGCGTTAACAGCAGCCCCATTGACAGACTTATTTAAAAAGGATGTGAAGTGGTCATGGGGTGAAAACCAAGAGAGAGCTTTCGGAAAAATGAAATCTATGCTTGTTGATAGACCGGTTCTTGCGCTTTACAATCATGGTGCAGAGACTCAGTTACATACGGATGCCAGCAAAGATGGGTTAGCTGGCATTTTACTACAAGCCAACTCTGAGGGTATATTCCAACCAGTTTCGTACTTTAGCCGAAAGACAAATGCGGAAGAGCAGAAATTCCACTCGTACGACCTGGAGACATTAGCGGTAATAGCGTCTCTGAACCATTTCCGCGTTTATCTTATAGGTATTCCTTTTAAAATATTTACGGATTGCAATGCCTTGCGATCGACGTTAGTAAAGCGCGACTTAATACCACGCATCGCTCGGTGGTGGGTACAATTACAAGAGTACGATTGCACCATTGAGTATCGACCTGGGTCACGCATGTCGCACGTCGACGCACTGAGTCGCAATCCCGTAGATACAGTAGAAAGTGATTCTTCGATATGTCTTGATGTTTTAGCTGTCGAAAACAGCGAACAGGACTGGATTTCCACTGTGCAGTCTGCCGATGAGGAAATAAAGAAAATTAAAGAAATGCTATCAGACCCTGACTCTGATCATATCTTAGACATTCATCGTAATTACAAATTAAAGAACAACAGGGTATACAGGATTGTGGGCGACGGAATTAAATGGCTCGTACCAAAAGGCGTTCGTTGGCAGATTATGAAAATGAACCACGATGACGTAGGACATTGTGCTTATGATAAAACTTTACAACGTATCCGTAAGAATTACTGGTTCACTAAGATGCGCAAGTTTGTAAAAAAATACGTTTCTTCGTGTCTCGAATGTTTGCATCATAAAACTCCCGGTGGTGAACGTGAGGGAGAACTACACCCTATTGATAAACCCAGCATACCCTTCCATACGGTTTACGCGGACCACTTAGGTCCTGAAAGGACCTAAGTGGTCCGCGTCCGTCTAAAGAGCAAAAAGGGTAACTGCTATTTACTCGTTTTGGTAGACGGCTTCACAAAATACGTGAATATTAGGCCTGTTAGGGATACGAAAACTGCAACTACATTAAAGGTCCTTAAAGACCACATTCGTTACTTTGGAGTCCCTACACGTCTCATCACTGACAGGGGCACAAGTTTCTCTAGTTCATCTTTTAAAGAGTTTGTAGTGCAGACCGGGATAAAACACATCATGAATACAGTATCAACACCTAGAGCAAACGGCCAGGTCGAAAGATTTAACAGGACAATCTTAGACGCGCTTTCAACGTCCACACATGGTAAAGACGATAAAACCTGGGACGAACAAATCCCAGATATTCAATTAAATTAGGTTTAAATACATAAGTTATTTAAAACAATTTATAATAAGTTAACAAATATGTAAACAGAAACAAAATACACCTACATAATTTAAATTTTTAGTATTACTTAGAAATATAAGCATTTATCTTGCCTTTTGAAAATTAAATATCATACATTTTAATGTTATATTATACAATATAATGCGTTGGAATTTGGAAATACTGTAGAGATCCAATTTATGAATTGTATATCATATATACTATAAACTAAGATTAATTAATACTGATTTTTATGAGTTTACATTTAAAATATTGTCTTGTTATTTTTTATATAATCATTGTTTAAAAAAAAAATATCAGTTATATAAGAAAGTCTTATATTTTGTTTATATTTATTATGTGAAATAAGGTATTGAGCAAGTTTTAGATCTATAAGTAACTAAGCTAACTGAATATATCAAACATGATCAGAGGATCATGTTTAATATATTAAAACAGGAATCAAACAATTCGCGAAGGGGCTCGCGCTAGCAGGAAGGCCGAGTTGTAAGCTCACTTATTATTATCTTAATAATTGTACATCGCTAAACACCTTAATAAATTATTGTATTTTGTCAATGATATTGTATTGATTAAAACAGGAAGTCAATAATAAAGAAAGTAAGCAAAGTTGTTAGTATAACCAATTATAAGTATTTATTATTATAAATAGTAATTATTTAATATAAATGTATTTCTAAAATGATTTTCAATAATAAAATTATGTTATTAAAAAAATGTAAATATAAAATCAAGACAGTGGATTGTTAAGATGTCATCGGCCATATTGGCATTCGAACGCAAGCAGTGAAGACGAACGGGTGTTGTTAATTAGTATTTTGCCAAGTGAGATTATACGTGTTGTGAAAGATATTGGTTTTTATTCCCACATCCTGCATATCTGAGGCAAGACAATAGTTGTGGTTCCCATTACGTTGATACTGACTTAGAAAATGAAATTTTATTTAGTCCTAGAGACAGTTATGCTGAAAATTTGGGAGCCCTGCATAAAATATTTGACAAAGTGCAGTTATCGCTAGTGAAAGCACATTCTAGAAATAGCACAACATATAACTTGAGACGTAAAAATGTTGAATTTAACGTGGGTGACATCGTTTGGCGGAGGACATTTTATCACAGCGATAAAGACAAAAAATTTTCAAAGAAACTGGCTCCTAAATTCATAAAATGTCGTATCATAAAAAAAAATCAGATCTAGTCTATGAACTGGAAGACATGTCCGGTCAGAATTTAGGGATATGGCACATTTAAGACTTCAAACTGACTTAAATTTGAGAACAAGCGGATTTTATAAGTAAAATCCTAATCTAAAAAGGGGGGTATGTAACGGTATTCGTTACAAATCTACTTACATACTAATCCTACTTTAACTAAAATTATATTTAACTTAATAACTAACTATGTACAACCTTAAAACAATATATACAAATTAAATCTAACTTACTCAATATTTATTTTTATTCGATTCACCTTCTAAGAAAACTCAGTTACAATGGTCTGCGGCTGCGCTCTCAAGTGCAGTCAAGAATATGAACGTCTGAACGATGTGAACCGCGGGAGGCAATGCAACTAACTTCATGTCATTACTGACTAGCTAAGCATCTGTTGGTTTGAAATTGAAAATTTAATTTAACTTATTTATTAAAAATATTAAAAGTATTGTGATTTTGTGTTACCCCCAGATATCGGGTGAGTGTTGCAATTTGTTTTCTTTTTGAAGAGGCAAATCCTAAGGCAAGTCTAGATAAACGTTATTAGTTTACCGTACATTGAAAAAAATAAACTTAATATTTCTATAAATTTGCGATTATTGCATAAATAACGCAAAAATAATGTTAGTAATTGCATAATTATGATTTGCCTCCGATATTTAAAGTATAAATCATTTAGTTAGTGGTGTTTTCAACGCTAGATCATGATTTCATCATTTCATGTAGGTACCTTTCTTACCAACTTAATTTCATTGGTCATCTATTAGCTATTAAATATTTGTTTTCTTTTTAATAAATACTTGTGGTTAGATAAATTCAATTGCCTCATCATTATCACTATTGATTGTCTTAAAAAGTCATTCCATCTGCTTGCTTAGAAAGTGATGTCGCCTTGACAGTGTTGCGTAAAGTACTTCTTCTCAATGGCCGAATCGGTGGATTCCAGGGTTCTTCCGCCTGGGTCAGGCGTTGCCCCGGATCATCTGCTAGACCAGCTATTGCGGCCGGCCTCTTCTGCCGTGCACTGCATCTCTGTAGCCTGCCAGCCCTCCTTCTTGGCTGCATCCCGCCGCCACGCGACGAAATCCCACTGAAGTCACTTACTACGTGGAGCGTCTGCGCTGCTGCCTACCACTACCGAGGACAGTGTGGTTTGACTCGTTACGAGTAACGTTACGGTGCGAAATAGAGCTCGCGACCCTAGAGAAATCAATAAATGTTGAGTATTTGGCCTATTCTCTTTTATTTTCATCTTCTCGTTACCACCCTTCTACAGGGAACGGTACAATAATCATATAAAAATTATGGCTAACTATACCTAAAGGTGATCTTGTAATAGTGTATTGGTTTATACGGCACTTGCACTATTTGCACTATCGACACTGATTTATTTAGGGTTTTGCACTTCGATTTCACTTTAGCACCATTTTTACTCTAACTTTCTTCTTTATAATTCTAACTAATTCTTCTTATCTGGTAAACTGTAGCAGTTATAAAGGACATCGCTTTATGTCTTTTGGATTCGGGTTTTATCGTTACTCGAAATTCTATTTATGTAAGTCCTTAGATATGATGTTTCATAAAAGCAGCGTTCTTATTTCTTCGGTTTTGTATGTATGGCGTAATAACTTTATATTTTAATTTTTGATCGAGTGGATTTCTTTAGGCGGTATTGAGTAATCTTATATGTATCAGTATTTGATAAATCGTGCACCTTCTATTGGGATAAGGAGTTGTTAATAATGAAAGTACTGTTAAGGGTATCTAAACTTAAGAAAAGAATACAATTAATAATGATCTTAATTTTTATAGTTATGTATATAGGTTACTAAGCAATTACATAATAGTAACTAAATGTAATTATATTAAATGTCAATTTACAATACTAATAAGTTTATTCTAAATTACATACATGTTTTGTATTTTTGGTAAATATTTAAAATTATTTAACTTATTCAGCGTAAAAGAAAAATAAAAAATAAAAAAAATATGTATATATTTAATAATGTATTTAGAATTGAATGATTTTTAATGAATGGTTTAGTTATGGTTCAGGAAGTTTTTGAATGTTCGAATTCTTTTTTGTCACTTTTTTCAGGAATAATTAACACATTCATTATTACACATTACATTTCGTTTTATGTTTTTTACAAGTACCTTTGTATTTTTACCTTTAAGTTTTATCGGGACAGTGTTACGTATTATCTTACCTGAAATAACGGTCTTTAGAAACCGGGGTCTTTGGCTCTTAATACTGTGAATTCTTTTAATAATTCGTAATTGAATTTGGAACGCGGATCCGAGCTTGTTTTTTGGGATATTACATAAAAAGAAAAATATTTTATTAGTGCTCTTACTACTTCTGGCATAGAAAGACAATGTATTTGTATAGCTTGACCTAACTTACTGAAAGCGTCAATTAAAGTTAGATAATACTTGGATTCTATACTGAATATCCTGCTTTTATTGAACCTCATAGAAACTCATAGAATGTATGATGTAGGCTTTGAAACAAGATATGAAATTCAGTATGCAAGGGTTTTTTGGATCGCATAAACCGAATCTGTCATTTTTTTTGGAATCCAAAATGGCGTCTGGATTTTAGAATTTTTACTTGATTCGTTCATAATGTCCTACTTAAACAAAGATGGGGTCTGGAATGTTGTATGCTGGGGTAAAGCATCCCGCGGATCTCAAAACTGCAAACAAAATTTGATTGCAAGATGGCAGCCCGTATACGTTTTAAGTTTTTTTATACTGACTTTAGCACCTTACCTATTGGCTGAACTGGAAATAAGATTTCAACCAACTTTAACAGCTGTACGAAAAACCGCGGGCTGCTTGCAGCCCGCGCAACGCCCGAAGAGCTAGTTATAAGGTTATGTGCTTGTTAGAAACAACCGGATTGGTTGTGGCGGTGGAGGTGTGGCGATTTATTTACGTAGCAATTATTCTTATAAAATTATTTACTCTTCTCCTCCTACATACTCCAGTGCCGCAGAGTTTTTATTCCTTGAGATTTCTGTTGAGGAAAAAAATGCACTTCTCGGAGTCGTGTATTCCCCTCCCGATTTTGATTATTTCACTCAATTTGAGTCTATCCTAGATTCCCATTGTTCGGATTACACACATCACATAATCATGTGAAATATGAAATAAATTATATTTTTCCTCCATCACCCTGGTATTTAATTTTTAACACGTGCACAAATACACAGACAAGCAGACAAACCGATAAACAAACAGGCAAAAATTCTGAAAATTATTGTTTTAAGTTCTATTGCGCCCCCGACAATATTTTTTGTCATATATCTTCCACGTTCAGACAGCGATTAGTTACGATTTTATTATTCAGGCTGACTTTTTAACCACCAGCCAAATTTTTGGAGGAAGTTCAGTCCATGATACTGAACTACTTTCCATAAAAAGAATTGACGAAAAACAAAAATAAAAATTCGCATTCCCATATAAATCAGCAGTTAGCCAAACGGATTTTGTATGGGAGGACAAAATTTTTTTATCGATTTTTAATAACTTTTTTTATAGAAAGTAGTTTAGTATCATGCACTGAACTTCCCCAAAAATTTGGCTGTGGTTTAAAAAGTCAACCTGTATGTATTGATGATTGATTATAATTGATGATATTTACTGATGATAATGATTGATGATTCTGATTGATGATGATAACTGATAATGATTGATGATAATTGATTTTTGTCATATATCTTCCATGTTCAGACAGGGATTGGTTCCGTTTTTATATATGTAAGTATTGATGATGATGATTGATGATGATTATTATTTTTTTATAAACCTTCGATCATCATTATTTTACATGGAACATAAATAACATCGTAAAAAGTTAACTATAGTTACATACAATGCAACTGAAAAGTTTTTACCGATCTTAAATGATGTTACTTTTTTATTTATAAACCGATTGAAATAAAACAAACACTAAATTTTAAGTGGGGCTTACAACAATACAATAGTGAAAACCGCAATCGAATCGGTTTAGCCGTTTCTGAGATTAGCGTGCACAAACACACAGACAAACAGACAAATAGACAAACAGACAAAAATTCTAAAAATTATTGTTTTGGGTTCTATTGCGTTCATAAAAGCCCCTGACAGTATTTTTTCTTATATATCTTTCATGTACAGACAGCGATCGGTTACGATTTTATTATATGTATATTCATATTCATTATTTTACATAGAACATAAATAACATCGTAAAAAGTTAACTATAGTTACACACAATGCAACTGAAAAGTTTTTATCGATTTTTGTGCGACGAAATTCTTAAAAATGATGTAACTTTTTTATTTATGAACCGATTGAAATAAAACAAAACTAAATTTTAAGTGGGGCTTACAACAACACAATAGTGAAAACCGCAATCGAATCGGTATAGCCGTTTCTGAGATTAGCGTGCACAAACACACAAACAGACAAAAATTCTAAAAATTATTGTTTTAGGTTCTATTGCGTTAATAAAAGCCCCGGACAGTATTTTTTCTCATATATCTTTCATGTACAGACAGCGATCGGTTACGATTTTATTATATGTATTGATGTATTGATATTGATGATTGATGATATTGATGATGATGTATTGTTTTTTTTTTTTTTTAAAGTTTTTTCATTATAAAAACAGTATAATCACAACATACTGTATCTGCCAAACTGCGAAGCAGTTTGTCGGCAGTTGTTCTCGTGGATAACTTAGCTATATGTACTTATTTCTGTTTTTATCCTATTTTTACTAGATATAGTATCTATGGGAAACAATAAAATGTAAGCACATGTTCATTTATGTGTCATCAAAACTACAGTTGACGACCTTTCACTTTACCTAAGTAATTACTTCTATTGAAGTTATTACAACAACATTTATTTACTACTGTTACACATCACTATTTCTACTAATTATTTTTTTTTTCTTATATATATATTTGTACGCAGTATAGTGTTTCCGTGTGATATATATGTATATTATATCACATAGACATACATACACACATATACGCCAAAAGGACATCACTACATAGTATAAAACAAAGTCGCTTCCCGCTGTCTGTCCCTATATATGCTTAGATCTTTAAAACTACGCAACGGATTTTGATGCGGTTTTTTTTAATAGATAAAGTGATTCATGAGAAAGGTTTATATGTATAATATATACCCGTGCGAAGCCAGGGCGGGCCGCTAGTTACGCAGTAATTTCTCTCCGGCTAGGTATTTGACTTCATTCGATAGAGTGAGAGTTGTTCCAAAGAGCTTTGGAGGTTCGTACTTTCCTAAGACTCTTTTGTTGGTGAACAGGACCAGTTCCGTTTTGTTTGCGTTCACTGAGAGCTCGTGTGTGGTACACCATGTCTCCACTATGCGTAATGCACTTCTGGTCAAGCTGCACACGATACTTGCTGAATTCCCTTGTATGAGTATTGCCAAGTCATCAGCGTAGCCGACTGTGTGATAGTGTTTGTCATTTAGCGATGTAATTAGATCGTTTACCACTAAGCTCCAGAGAAGGGGAGATAATACCCCTCCTTGTGGGCAACCTCTGGTTGCCATTACCCTTGTGGTGTCACATATGTCTAGTTGTATATTACGTAGTTTTAGCATGTTGAATATCCATCCAGTTACGGTGCTTGGTACTTTATGCCTATTTAGTGCTTCTTGTATACAATTGAAGTTTGTCTTGTCAAAGGCACCTTCGATGTCAATGAAAGTTCCTAAGCATAGGTTTTTGCTGTGTATTGCGTTCTCCAGTATTGTTACCACTTCGTGTAACGCTGATTCAGTAGATTTACCCGTGCAGTATGCGTGTTGTTTTGGATGTAATGGGTAATTCATTAATGCCGTATCTCTGATGTGCCTATCACATAGTCTTTCCAACACTTTGAGGAGGAAGGACGATAGACTTATAGGTCTAAATGATTTGGCATTAGTGTAATCCGTTTTACCAGGTTTCGGTATAAATATCACTTTGACTTCTCTCCATTGTAGAGGAATGTATTTATGAGCCAGGCAAGCCCTTAATAGGTTAGTGAGGTGTTCTTGAAGAACTTTTCCTCCCCATTTGAGTAGGCCTGGGAATATTCCATCTGGACCTGGTGATTTGAATAGTTGGAAGCTGTTTATTGCCCATTCTACTCTATCTTTGGTTACAATCTCTTGGGCTATTTTCCAATCTTGTTCAGTAGGATGGTGTATAGTTTCCTCTGGTTTATCCAGGGGATTAAATTTGAGGCATCCAGGGAAGTGCGTTTCTAATAGTATCTCACAAATTTCCTCAGTATTTGCAGAGTAACTGCCGTCCTCTTTCTTTAGGGTGCCTATGGTTTTGTTGCCCCCGCCTGACATTAGTTTATATACCCTGGAGGCTTCGGACGTGGTCTCGATACTCGTGCAGAATTTACACCAGGATTTGCGCTTGAACGCCCTGATCCTGTTCTTATATTTGGCGCGAGCCCTGGCGTAGTTGTCCCAGTCTGTTTCGTTCCTTGTATTTATCGCTCTATTAAAGAGTCGGTGTACTTGACACTTGCGCCTTTCCAGTTCGGGGCCCCAGAATTTCTTACCGCCTTTGGGGCAGCAGCCTCTGGTGCCGAGAGGGCATGAAGTTTCGTAGCTTTGTGTAATAGCTTGTGATATGTTTTCTGCGTATTCCTCTACTTTGGGAACGCTGTTTAGTGCCGTATGGTGTTGCATTGGTCCAAGTTTATTCTGTAGGAGCTTGTTATATGTAGCTTCTATAGCTTATCACCTCAACCACCAGCCTTTACGAGGAGCTAGCTGCATGTTTATAGGTTGCGATATTTGTTCATAAATATAGGGGGCGGGAAATGTTTTTATTTTCTTACGTTTTATGGAGGTATTATATAATTCCTTGAATTTATCGGAAAAATTTTACACACATTTTTTTACTATTTACAAAAAAAATATAATTATAAGTTAAGGTAAAATTATGCAAATTTGTTCAGGAGGTGGAGATGTAATATGACCCTATGACCAGAAGATAATGTATATTAGAATATAAACAAATAAATAAAAATAAAATCATTTTTTTTTTTTACAAATCTTGGCGGGTAATTTACTTCCGGACTAGCTGCCTATTACACCAAGTTACATGAACGATCTAAAAATTGATAATTCTTCTAATATTTTTTTTTTCCTATTGAGTGTAGAGTTTTGCAAAGCTAGGCTAAAATATCTTTGACACTTTTTACCATTTTATGCAATTTTAGAAATTTATTATTGTATTTTTGTAATATAAATTTGTTTATTTAATGATTTCTCTTATATTTTTACCTTTTTGACATCAAAGTTTTTCCTATCCTGTACCCTTTGTTATTTATTAGTATATATATTATATATTTAAGTCATTAAAAAAACAAGCAAATATACCTGTCGACTTGAAAACCTACTCCGTTATTTTTGTCGCCATATTTATTTATTTCTTCATGTTAATATGATTAAAAAAGAATCACCATCAAAATTCAAAGTTTAAATGTTTATTCAGTAAATAGGCCATTGCAGGCACTTTTACACGTCAATAAGTTTTGTATACATCACTTGTAATGTTTAAATGTTTATTTATATTCTAGTTAAAATTGTAAATATTTTAAAGAAAGCTAACGATTCTAAAGACCATTCCTGAGAGGAAACGCCGAAAGAAACTTATATGCACAGTATTGGTCACTTACTCGCCAGAAGGGCTTTGTAATATGTCTATTTACAAATATAATAACTTTATTCTTGGGCACCTTACCCTGCGAGGGCAGCGATTTGGGGTCCTATAATAACATTTTATATGTCTTTTATACTTATTATATTTAGTTTAATTATTATTTTAGTTATCTTAATTTTATAATACAATGTTGATACATTATAACATGTAATGCGTCTTATTAACGAGCGAGCCAACATAAATAAGGAAATTCTAAGTAGTCAAACAGCAAAACGGAGCTGACCAATCCCTCCTGGCCGCACCCGTTCACGAGTTGATGAACGAATCAGCCATCGCTGCATATAATTTTTTTCACAGTAGTGCTAGTGTCTAAATGATTGATGTATTGTCATATATAAAAAACCAGCCAAGTGCGAGTCGGACTCGCGCACCGAGGGTTCCGTACAAACCTGCAAGGTTTAGTATTTGGTATGAATTTCAATTTAATACCTCTACGCGTTTATGAGGAAATGGGTAGTAAGTTTAAAATTATTAAAAAAATATATATTATGTGATGTAACTAAAAATTTATGGTTTTCGTAATTTTTCCTTTATCTATGCTATAAGACGTTGCTTCGTACCAAATTTCAAGATTCTGAGTTCACGGGAAGCACCCTGTAGGTTTTGATTCCCTTGCAAGTGTCGAAAATTTGCGGCATAAACGGCTGTATCTTTTGATTGCGTTGGCTTAGAAGTTTGATTTTTTCACAGCTTCAAGGGACAGTAGACTTGAGTAATTGATATAAATTTCAGCTTCATACCTCCACGCGTTCCTAAGAAAAAGGGTCTTGACAGACGGACGGACGGACGGACAGACGGACAACAAAGTGATCCTATAAGGGTTCCGTTTTTTCCTTTTGAGGTACGGAACCCTAAAAACAAGCAAATGCACCTGTCTATTTGAAAACCCACTCCGTTATTTCTGTCACCATATCGGAAAAATGATTTGGAATAAACCAGTCAAGTGCGAGTCGGGCTCGTATGTGAAGGATTCCGTACCTCCCTACAATGTTTAAAACGCTAAAAAATCACGTTTCTTGTATGACGATCCCCTCTAATTTTTACTTTATCTTATTTTTATTATTTGTTGTTATAACGGTCACAGTAATACATAATCGTTGAAAATTTAAATTATCTAGCTATTACGGTAATTAAGTAATACTTTATTGTACACCAAGAATAAAATACTTATATACACACAGAGAAAACAAGACATTCAGATGTACAATGGACGGTTCAAGGGATAGAGCCCTGTAACAGGCGAACAGACAGCGGAGTCTCAGTAACAGGGTTCCGTTGGCACTATTTGGGCACGGAAACCTCATGATATTTGTCACCCTTTCCGCAAACTGGCTAGATCAATCAGCCTCCGTGCATATCCAGTGAGCACTAAAAGCATTTCCTCGACACCCTCGCATCACACTGTGGACTAAGTTAATAACTGAGCCATGCCTGGCCATTTCAAAGCCTAGTTAGCGGGTAACTTCACATTGATAGAGTGTGTACTTTTCTGGATTGAAAGGGAAAGCAAATATTTACACAGACAAAAGGCCTGCGGATGCAGGTTTCTCGTTTAAAGTTTTTATTGTCTGGAGCAAAAGTATTTTACGGCATCGCCAGTGGGTTGACTGGTAGATAAAGCCTATGGCTTTAAGTCTGCTTATTACGTTTGTAATAAAGTTAAATAAATAAATAAAAATAAATATTTTTAAACGATTTCATAGATGAGGTTTCTTGTATGACGGCCCCTTTAATTTTTTATTTTATCTTATTTTTTGTTATAGCGGCCATAGTAATACGAGTATATAATCTGTGAAAATTTTAACTATCTTGTTAATGTCATTATAAAGATCTAGTTAAAAACGCTAAAAAAATACGTTTTTTGTATTACGACCCCTTTTAATTTTTTTATTTTTAGTATTTGTTGTTATAGCGGCCGAAATAATACATAACAATCCTAATCCTAACTTCCTAACTAATATTATAAATGCGAAAGTGAGTTTGTATATTTGTTTGTTTGTTGGTTTGTTTGTTTGTTTGTTACCTCTTCACACTTAATCTACTGAACCAATCATCTTGAAAATTCGTATACACATAGTTAAGAGTACTGAGAAGGATATAGGGTACCTTTTATCCCAAAAAAAGTAATAATCCCGTGGGAATTAAAAGCTAGTAATACATAATCGGTGAAAATTTTAAGTGTCTATCTATTACGGTTCAAGAGATAGAGCCCTGTGACAGACGGACAGCCAGACGGACAGACAGACGGTCAGACGGACGGACAGACGGACAGACAGCGAAGTCTCAGTAATAGGGTCCCGTTTGCACCCTTTGGGTACAGAACCCTAAAAAGGAAAAATAAATGTACTCGTATTAAACTGTTCTAGCTATATCTTCTCCACTTCGCAAGGTATACGGCATCCTTGGGTGACCATTGACGTGCCCATTATATTTGAGAAGAAAATGCGGAAAAGCGCACCTCGGGCTCCGAAGCAGCACAGCTGAGGATTCAACCAGGAACGCGCTAAGATGAAACAAAAAGGTATACATGCAAATTGGTCCTATTGTCACCAGGTCAAGATCTGATGATGAAATCCTCGAGAAATCAAGGGAACTTTTTTAGACACACAGTGACTTTGATTCTTTTGTCAGTGAATCAAATATTTCCGTTCAGAAAGTATGATTTGGTGAGCTGGAACTGATGAATAAATAAACCGGCCAAGTGCGAGTTAAACGCACGTGAGGAGGGTTCTGTACAATTGATTGAATTCTTTTAGGTTTTCAAAATTTGAGGCTCAGTAGTTTCGGAGATCAGGGGGGGGGGGAATGCTCAATTTTCGTCTTCTTTCATGAATAAAATCAAAACTATTCATTTTAAAATAATAACAAAAAATATATTAAGATCCTCATAACGAGCCCTTTCATTTGATATATGACACAGTAAGGTTTGCAAAACTTTTTTTTAAATTTCCTAATTTGTCCCCCGAAAATGACCCATAATTTAAAAATATTTTTTTTTTTAAATTATAAATAAATAAATATATAGGGACAAATTACACTGATTAAGCTAGCCCCAAAGTAAGTTTTTAAACTTGTGTTATGGGGATACTAACTTAACGATACTATATTTTAAGATAAATACATATATAGATAAACACCCAAGACCCAGGTCAATTTGAAAAAGGCCATTTTCCAACTTGCCCTGGCTGGGGATCGAACCCAGAACCTCCGGATCAGCGGTCAAGCGTGTTAACCATTACGCCACGGAGGTCGTCAAAATTATGGGTAATAAATTCACGTTTTTAAAATTGAATTCCAATCAGTTTAGCAGTTTTTGCGTAAGAGAGTATAATACAGTCCTAAACATTAAATACTAATCAAATCGACTCGCCCACCACTCAACTAGTCTCCAACACTAACTGGAGTAAATCACAACTTATTTGGTTGGAAAGTCTACTCGACCAATGTAGAGCTAGATTTACAACGAGTGAATTAAGTCGTAACTAATTTGCCATCGCCATCGCACTAATTACATCGTGCGTATCGTGTGACGACACGGATTGACTTGACTTTAATCCCTTTAGGCGATGATTTGCAAGTCTGATGTACATCACGGAATGACCGCTGTATAGTGTACACAGCTATCAAGTAAAGCTTGATACATTTTGAGCAAAATTCAAACAGTTATAGATACGCGTCTCGTGTGTGATGAAGCCAAGTCAAATGTGCTTTTCTTGTACCTTATATATATATGTGTGTATGTGATGCAGTTTTTGTAAATAAGCGTCTTATCTATCTTATCTAAATTTTGAGATTCTTATAAATAAATTAAGGATTTTCTACAGAATTTGGCGCCTATTTGGATCTCAATTCTTCTTCCATACAGTATTTACAAGTACTGCACATTTAGTGCACTAGACATTTTCGCGCGTAGCATCTTGTAGCCCTTTGTAGCGCTTACTTAAGCTACGACTTCGTAGCACAGAATTTGTAGGGTTCCGTACAAAAAATGAAAAAACGGAACCCTTATAGGATCACTCGTGCGTCTGTCTGTCCGTCCGTCTGTCAAGCCAATTTGCTCCGAATCTACAGGACCGAATTAGGTGAAATTTGGTAGGATGGTGTAATCTTATGACCCAAACACATATGTGCAAAGAAAATAAATATTTTTTAAAATAAGGGTAATTTTCGGGGGATAAATATAGGAAATTGAAAAAAAAAATTTTTGCAAACCTTACTGTGTCATATATCAAATGAAAGGGCTTATTATGAGGATCTCAAATATATTTTTGATATATTTATTGAATAAATAGTTTTGATTTTATTCATGAAAGAAGACGAAAATTGACCATTCCCCCCCTGATCTCCGAAACTACTGAGCCTAAAATTTTGAAAAAAATACGAAATATAGTTCATTGCTTGTAAATTACATAAAAACCTATAAGGATTCAATCAATTGTACGGAACCCTCTCCACGCGAGTTTAACTCGCACTTGGCCGGTTTTATTTATTTAAAGACCTTTAACTTGCAACCTTTGTATGCATGTGTGTAAATAAGTATATTTCCCATTTTCAAATCATATTGAATCACTAACTGGTACCCGATTGGGTTGTATTTGATATACATTGTTAATGACCATGTAAAATTATTATTATATCATTACATTCTAATGCGGTTGGTTGTGACGATATCAGTAGGCAAATGATTATGCATATTCTTGATACTTTACTTCAAATACACATATTGTAAATTTCTCCCTCTCTTCAGGCAGGTTTCGCAACCTTTAGGGAAAGGCATATGTGACTCCTTTGCCAAAAGTCTCCAATCAGACGTGTAAGTAATCACAACATGGCAGGTATGATGGGGTCAGTCGTGGTAAATCCATGCTAGACAATAAAGCAACAAACAAAAAATTTAAAATAAACTTTCTGCATCTGCAAAGAATGTACTCTTAATTGCTTATTGATGACGTACTTTCGACGTTATTTGGAGTGGGTGCGACGCTACATAGAGTGTATCATTGTATAGAAAACAAGACAAACCAACCAGAGTCAAAGAATAGTTTGGAAAATCCAAAAGTGCACGCCTCATAATCTAATTTTTTTTATACAGTGGTATAAAAGTTTTTTTAAATTATAATTAAACGACAGTACTTAGAACGCTAATATTAACTAGGAATCAGCACAGTGTAATACTTTATATATTAAAAAGAAAAGTATTCCGGTAAGATGAATTTTTCGACCAATTTCTCTGCCACATACATGGTCACATAAACACAGACTCACGGACGTCCAAGAATGATTAGTTTTAATGTTATTATTTATTATATTAAACAAATTATTTGTTTATAAAATGTACCATATGTGCTAGACAGATTATTTAACTTCATATTAGTGCACTTATATTATCCTGTAAGTGTTATATTAAAAAAAAAACGTAATTTAAGTTTCGAAAGACTGGGTTTTTTGACATGTCGAGAGTAGAGCACTACCTCAACGCTCCGCTTATGAGGCGTGCAATTTCGACGTCTTAAGGAATTGGTCATTAAATCGAGTGACGTTACATAGAGTTTACACGTATTTTTGAAATATGTTTTTAAAACCTTTATCATTTGATACCCCATTCGGTATGATTCGATTTATTTTGATTTTTAGTTCATTACTTTTTGAACTATACAGGGCGCCACCGTAAATTAAGTGTGACGTCACATAACCTAACACCAGCAGTCAGCCAAGACGTTTCTAGCAATACCTCGTTTGTCAAAGTGTCATGGATATCTTTGAAGATAGGAACATATATGACGACCTCCGTGGCGTAATGGTTAACACGCTAGACCGCTAATCCGGAGGTTCTGGGTTCGAACCCCAGCCAGGGCAAGCTGGAAAATGGCTTTTTTCATATATTGTCCTGGGTCTTGGATGTTTATCTATTTATGTATTTATCATAAAATATAGTATCGTTGAGTTAGTATCCCATAACACAAGTTTTAAAAAAACTTACTTTGGGACTAGCTTAATCAGTTTGATTGTCCCTATTCATTTATATACAATACAATACAATACAAAAATCTTTATTGCACCAAATAAAAACAATAAAAAATTACAAAGTTTACGGAACTTACGTAATTACGTACGTAAATAAATAAGGTACAAGAGGCGGCCCTATCGCCGAAGCAATCTCTTACAGGCAACCATAAAGAGAAGGAGTGCGAAGTATATGAGTAAGATAACAGGTGGCGCAGTTAAATTTAAAATATAAATTATAAATAACCAATAGATATTAAAATACTTATACAAAATATATAACATTATACAAAAAAAGATATATTTATATAAATAAATGAATATATATATATAAATATTCATACCTATATATACATAGCATAATAATAAATAATTTATTACATACATACAAATAAATAAATATCACAATGATGTAAACAGAAATAGTAGGGGAAAGAGATGAGGAACTAAACAGAAGTAAAAAAGTGATTTTTAGTTAGGGTTTTAAATTTATTCAAAGTTTTGGCGAATCGAAAGGGGTAGAGTGTTCCAGAGATGAATAGCATAGACAGTAAAAGAATATTTGTAGAAATTGGTCGAGTGGACTGGAATATTGAGAAGAAGTTTATCTGCACTGCGTAGAGGCCTTGAAGAGGCCTTTTACTTATTTATAAACATACATACATACATAACGGCAAAATACAGAGCCGTCCTTTCGGCTTTGCCCGTAGTCGGGTAAAAATACATAATGTATGGTACTGACGTAAAATTGCTTGATGCTACATTCGCAATGATACAGATACATTATTTTTTCCTTTTCTAATGGGGCAGACACAACCTAGGGACATAAGACCCGCAAGGGCCATGTTTAGCGAGATGGTGGGTGTGAAGATAGAAAAAAATAATCAATATAGTGATGGGTTGCTAGCCGCATCGCCTATTAACATAATTCATATTTGCTCCCGTTGCCTCAATCGGCTTTAACGCTGCACTGGTAGTGAAGCCACTGTTACAATCTACGTTTTATTCTTCCTCCCAGACCAGCATGATCCCAACTAATATTATAAATGCGAAAGTGAGTTTGTATAAGTATTTGTTTGTTTGTTAACTCTTAACCAATATTCTTGAAAATTCGCATACACATAGTTAGGAGTACTGAGAAAGACATAGAGTACCTTTCATCCCGGAAAAATGTAATATTCCCGTGGGATACGCGAGCGAAGCCGCGGGCAAAAGCTAGTAATATATAAATAAATATTAGGTTGGGGAAAAGACTTTTCGCATATAGTATGTATGAACTTGTAATAAAACCACTTGCTATACTATTCGTACCTGGCTGGTTTTCGTATCATTTAAAAGTTTAAATTTTAAAGAAGATAATTCCAAGTTCAAATTAGGAAAATGCGTGATTTTCATTTGTTTTTCTTACCGTCAAGATGAGTGAATCTAATGAAGAAATTAGATACATTTTAAAATTTTACTACCAAAAAGGTAAAAATGCAACGCAAGCCGCGAAAAAAATTTGCGATGTTTATGGACCTAGTGCAGTGTCTGTGAGAGTAGCACAAATTTGATTTAAGCGTTTTTAATCCGGAAATTTTGATGTCAAAGATGCACGTCGCTCTGGTTGCCCTGTTACGGATAAAATGGATGCTATTTTTGAAAAAATGGAGCAAGATCGGCATACCAATAGTTACGACGTAGCTGAAAAATTGGGAATTGACCACAAAACAGTTTTGGCGCATTTGAAAAAAAATGGGTACACAAAAAAGCTCGATATTTGTGTACCTCACGAGCTCTCTGAAAGAAACCTAATGAATCGTGTACTCATTTGTGATTCTTTATTACGACGTAATGAGACCGAACCATTTTTGAAGAAATTGATAACTGGTGATGAAAAGTGGATCACGTACGACAAGAAAGTGCGAAAAAGGTCATGGTCAAAGGCCGGTCAGGCTTCACAGACTGTGGCGAAACCCGGGTTAACTCGCAACAAGGTGATGCTGTGTATGTGGTGGGATTGGAAGGGCATTATTCATTATGAGCTGTTACCACCAGGCAGGACCATCGATTCAGAACTCTATTGCGAACAACTGATAAGTTCAAAGCAAGAAGTTGAGAGAAAGCGGCCGGAATTAATCAACAGAAGGGGTGTGGTTTTTCATCATGATAACGCTAGACCTCACACATCTTTAACCACTCAGCAAAAATTAAGAGAGTTTGGCTGGGAGGTGTTAATGCATCCGCCGTATAGTCCTTACCTGGCACCTTCAGATTTCCACCTGTTTCGGTCTCCTCAGAATTCTTTAGGCAGTGTCAGGTTAACATCACTAGAGGACTGCTAAAACTACTTGACGCAGTTTTTTGATCAGAAGCCCCAAAATTTCTATAGCAATGGGATCATGTCCCTACCTATAAGTTGGCAAAAAGTTATCGAACAAAATGGTACCTACATACTTTAGTTAAATGTAAATAAACTATATTAAAAAATGTTTTGAATTTTCATATAAAATGCGAAAAGACTTTTTCCCCAACCTATTAGTTAAGGACAAATCACATTAATTAGGTTTGCCCCATAGAAAGTTTAAACTTGTATTAAGGATACAAAATCAACGATTCTATATTTTTTATATAAATACATTTAGATAGTAGGTATAACACCCAAGAGCCAGGACAATTTAAAAAGGCTTTTTTACTACTTGCCCTGGCTGGGGAGCGTGTTGAGGCTACGGAGGCTTCCCGGTTGCAACCGCAGCGGTAACGGTTCAGAGCCCGGGGTCCGCTACCTAACCTAGGTGATTTGACTAAGTTACTGGTTTGTACACAGATTGACTGCCGTCTGACCTCTGCAACCCAAAGAGTAGACTAGAACCAATCCTAGGATAGGTTTAAACAAATGCTAGATGGCGTTCGGGACCAAAAGTTTTACGTGGCTTTCGAAACACGGAATCATCAGTGATTTTCAAGGCTTCAAATATCCTAACCAGAGCGGAAACAACTTTTTACAAAGTATGCTTCCCAGTAGGATTTGAGCCCACGACCTCTGGATCACAAGACAAACTCCTTGACCACTGGTTCACGGAGGCAGTCGACATACCTACTTTATTATTGCAATTAATTATTAGAGTTGAATACCGCTATATGAAACTACACATTGCCACTGTGTTGTTAACTATTTATTAGGGTTCCGTAGTCCACAAGGAACCCTTATAGTTTCGTCATGTCCGTCCGTCCGTCCGTCTGTCTGTCCGTCCGGGCTCGTACTCCGCCGCTACTGCACCGATTGTCACGAAAATTGGTGGAGAGATAGATATTGAAGTTCCAAAAGTTGATTTTTAAAATTATTAAAAAATGATTTTTTTTCAGCCCCCCTCCCATACAATGAAAAGTGAATTTAAAAAATTAAATTGAACTAACCCCAACGTGTCGGGTACCGTTGAAAAGGTCTTTTAAAATGCAACAAAAACTGCTTCAAAACTATGTAGATCAAACCCCCCAGTCTTGAGATAATCTAATACAAAGTTAAAATTTGAAGTCTCCCCCCACCGTAACTTTTGAAATATTTCTAAAATAATTCTGAAAAAAAATGTGGTATATACCTCAAAGTATGGACTTTCAATTAAAACTATAGCGGTCTCGGTATAATAGATAGTTATTTTTTAATACGTCTTAAATCGTAAAATGTTACTTGCTGCTACGGAACCCTTCATGGGCGAGTCCAACTCGTACTTGGCCGCTTTTTTTTTAATCTGTGGTGTTGTACATGTACTCAGAGTTTCCACACTAATTAATTAGCAAAAAGTAGCCCTTTTACAGAATGCCAACAATGCCAATTAATTTCTCTCACAAATTGCATTTCCAATGAAACTGTGTGCTTTATGGACCATTGAGAGTCAAAGAGCAGTAATGTCATTTCAATTTTAATGCGAAATTTGTTAATTTAATATTTTTTAAAATATCCAAAATTACCTTCCTCATTATAAATCTTTATTCATATCCAAATTCACATCAGTCTAAGTTATAATTTTACAAAAAATAGGATATTTTCTAACTTAACATAAAATCGTTTCTTTTAGTGTGAGCAGTAATAATTTATAAAAATAATTATACAGGTACATATAGTTTATATATTATAAATTATAATATATAAACCACATTCACATTCAAAATATGAACTTGAAAGAAACTTAAGTTATATCTTAATTTGACCATCCGTATGGAAACCTTCTACACCCTTTGGCATATTTTCTTTCAAGATCATATATTTTGACAAATTGTTATACGCCTAGATATATGCAATTTCAAAATTAAAGTTAGACTACGTTTGTATGGGAAATTCTTGGTTATGGGGATTCCTACCGTCTTATTATAAAAACAGGACTAACTTTGTTACTATTAAGGTGAATATATAAGCAAATGGCCTTGAAGTGTGAAATAAATTGTTAACTCGTAAATATGGTGATATATATATTTCCATATTGCTCTTCGTCATGCACTAGATAGCCCTTTAAATTATTTTATGAACCACCGTTGAAATTATTTACATTAGTCCGTCTAGCTTTAAAACTTGCCTCCGCCAAAAGTGGCCACGGCAAGTTTTAAAGCTAGACGGATCACCAATAATAGTTTCAACGGCAGTTCATAAAATAATTTAAAAGGATATGTAGTGCATGATGAAGAGCAATATGGAAATTATCACTCATCTTTTTAACTTTGCATGTATCACAATCAATTGTTATTTTAACGCTGGGCGTTTTTTCAAATGTTTTCATAACAATTGTTTCTACATTTGTAACACATTCCAATAAAATTAGCAAAAAGTAATCAAGTTTGTGCAAATGGTGACCAGCCAACCGGTAACCATAAATGTTTTATATGCAACAAACCAGTACATAATATAGACTCTTGCTCGCACCCACTGGACTTGGATGAAAGGTTTGGGCAAAGAAGAATCTGCTTTCCCTGTCAAAAAGCAGGAAGTATTGATGTTATAATCGCAAATAGAGAAAAAGAAAATTGGGGCAATGAAGCTTTGAAATTACCGAGAGAAAAAAAACAAACGCAACTATCGAACTCAACTGAAACTCTCGCAAAAACTCCAAGAAAAGTAGCGAAATACTACGATGGAAAAAGCAAACAAATAAATGAAGAGTTGCTAATTCAAGGGAAGAAGCACAAGAAAATTGCAATTTTAAAAAATGGCTCTTGCGACGGCTTAAGCCCAGTAAACGTTGACGGAAGCAGAGTTACTGCTATTTGGACTTGTCCGTTTGATAGTGTTTATCAATTAGTAGTTGCCTCGATTTACGATTGGTCGGAATTCCGTGAAAACGTAAGTATTAAATTGAAAGCTATGAAATTTTAAGAATTCGAATCTAATATAATTTTGTATTTCGACAGGTCCAGCAAGAAAAAAAATTAAATATGATGTTCGATTTTGCTCTGACAACATTGGAAAAAGGCATCACTGCAGCGACTTACAGAAATCGGGCAAAATTCCACTATGATTTTATTGAACACAGAGAACAACCTGATGGATCAATTTTATTGGAATGTGTTACAAATGTAGAAACAATTGTTATGAAAACATTTGAAAAAACGCCCAGCGTTAAAATAACAATTGATTGTGATACATGCAAAGTTAAAAAGATGAGTGATAATTTCCATATTGCTCTTCATCATGCACTACATATCCTTTTAAATTATTTTATGAACTGCCGTTGAAACTATTATTGGTGATCCGTCTAGCTTTAAAACTTGCCGTGGCCACTTTTGGCGGAGGCAAGTTTTAAAGCTAGACGGACTAATGTAAATAATTTCAACGGTGGTTCATAAAATAATTTAAAGGGCTATCTAGTGCATGACGAAGAGCAATATGGAAATATATATATCACCATATTTACGAGTTAACAATTTATTTCACACTTCAAGGCCATTTGCTTATATATTCACCTTAATAGTAACAAAGTTAGTCCTGTTTTTATAATAAGACGGTAGGAATCCCCATAACCAAGAATTTCCCATACAAACGTAGTCTAACTTTAATTTTGAAATTGCATATATCTAGGCGTATAACAATTTGTCAAAATATATGATCTTGAAAGAAAATATGCCAAAGGGTGTAGAAGGTTTCCATACGGATGGTCAAATTAAGATATAACTTAAGTTTCTTTCAAGTTCATATTTTGAATGTGAATGTGGTTTATATATTATAATTTATAATATATAAACTATATGTACCTGTATAATTATTTTTATAAATTATTACTGCTCACACTAAAAGAAACGATTTTATGTTAAGTTAGAAAATATCCTATTTTTTGTAAAATTATAACTTAGACTGATGTGAATTTGGATATGAATAAAGATTTATAATGAGGAAGGTAATTTTGGATATTTTAAAAAATATTAAATTAACAAATTTCGCATTAAAATTGAAATGACATTACTGCTCTTTGACTCTCAATGGTCCATAAAGCACACAGTTTCATTGGAAATGCAATTTGTGAGAGAAATTAATTGGCATTGTTGGCATTCTGTAAAAGGGCTACTTTTTGCTAATTAATTAGTGTGGAAACTCTGAGTACATGTACAACACCACAGATTAAAAAAAAAGCGGCCAAGTACGAGTTGGACTCGCCCATGAAGGGTTCCGTAGCAGCAAGTAACATTTTACGATTTAAGACGTATTAAAAAATAACTATCTATTATACCGAGACCGCTATAGTTTTAATTGAAAGTCCATACTTTGAGGTATATACCACATTTTTTTTCAGAATTATTTTAGAAATATTTCAAAAGTTACGGTGGGGGGAGACTTCAAATTTTAACTTTGTATTAGATTATCTCAAGACTGGGGGGTTTGATCTACATAGTTTTGAAGCAGTTTTTGTTGCATTTTAAAAGACCTTTTCAACGGTACCCGACACGTTGGGGTTAGTTCAATTTAATTTTTTAAATTCACTTTTCATTGTATGGGAGGGGGGCTGAAAAAAAATCATTTTTTAATAATTTTAAAAATCAACTTTTGGAACTTCAATATCTATCTCTCCACCAATTTTCGTGACAATCGGTGCAGTAGCGGCGGAGTACGAGCCCGGACGGACAGACAGACGGACGGACGGACGGACATGACGAAACTATAAGGGTTCCTTGTGGACTACGGAACCCTAATAAATAGTTAACAACACAGTGGCAATGTGTAGTTTCATATAGCGGTATTCAACTCTAATAATTAATTGCAATAATAAAGTAGGTATGTCGACTGCCTCCGTGAACCAGTGGTCAAGGAGTTTGTCTTGTGATCCAGAGGTCGTGGGCTCAAATCCTACTGGGAAGCATACTTTGTAAAAAGTTGTTTCCGCTCTGGTTAGGATATTTGAAGCCTTGAAAATCACTGATGATTCCGTGTTTCGAAAGCCACGTAAAACTTTTGGTCCCGAACGCCATCTAGCATTTGTTTAAACCTATCCTAGGATTGGTTCTAGTCTACTCTTTGGGTTGCAGAGGTCAGACGGCAGTCAATCTGTGTACAAACCAGTAACTTAGTCAAATCACCTAGGTTAGGTAGCGGACCCCGGGCTCTGAACCGTTACCGCTGCGGTTGCAACCGGGAAGCCTCCGTAGCCTCAACACGCTCCCCAGCCAGGGCAAGTAGTAAAAAAGCCTTTTTAAATTGTCCTGGCTCTTGGGTGTTATACCTACTATCTAAATGTATTTATATAAAAAATATAGAATCGTTGATTTTGTATCCTTAATACAAGTTTAAACTTTCTATGGGGCAAACCTAATTAATGTGATTTGTCCTTAACTAATAGGTTGGGGAAAAAGTCTTTTCGCATTTTATATGAAAATTCAAAACATTTTTTAATATAGTTTATTTACATTTAACTAAAGTATGTAGGTACCATTTTGTTCGATAACTTTTTGCCAACTTATAGGTAGGGACATGATCCCATTGCTATAGAAATTTTGGGGCTTCTGATCAAAAAACTGCGTCAAGTAGTTTTAGCAGTCCTCTAGTGATGTTAACCTGACACTGCCTAAAGAATTCTGAGGAGACCGAAACAGGTGGAAATCTGAAGGTGCCAGGTAAGGACTATACGGCGGATGCATTAACACCTCCCAGCCAAACTCTCTTAATTTTTGCTGAGTGGTTAAAGATGTGTGAGGTCTAGCGTTATCATGATGAAAAACCACACCCCTTCTGTTGATTAATTCCGGCCGCTTTCTCTCAACTTCTTGCTTTGAACTTATCAGTTGTTCGCAATAGAGTTCTGAATCGATGGTCCTGCCTGGTGGTAACAGCTCATAATGAATAATGCCCTTCCAATCCCACCACATACACAGCATCACCTTGTTGCGAGTTAACCCGGGTTTCGCCACAGTCTGTGAAGCCTGACCGGCCTTTGACCATGACCTTTTTCGCACTTTCTTGTCGTACGTGATCCACTTTTCATCACCAGTTATCAATTTCTTCAAAAATGGTTCGGTCTCATTACGTCGTAATAAAGAATCACAAATGAGTACACGATTCATTAGGTTTCTTTCAGAGAGCTCGTGAGGTACACAAATATCGAGCTTTTTTGTGTACCCATTTTTTTTCAAATGCGCCAAAACTGTTTTGTGGTCAATTCCCAATTTTTCAGCTACGTCGTAACTATTGGTATGCCGATCTTGCTCCATTTTTTCAAAAATAGCATCCATTTTATCCGTAACAGGGCAACCAGAGCGACGTGCATCTTTGACATCAAAATTTCCGGATTAAAAACGCTTAAATCAAATTTGTGCTACTCTCACAGACACTGCACTAGGTCCATAAACATCGCAAATTTTTTTCGCGGCTTGCGTTGCATTTTTACCTTTTTGGTAGTAAAATTTTAAAATGTATCTAATTTCTTCATTAGATTCACTCATCTTGACGGTAAGAAAAACAAATGAAAATCACGCATTTTCCTAATTTGAACTTGGAATTATCTTCTTTAAAATTTAAACTTTTAAATGATACGAAAACCAGCCAGGTACGAATAGTATAGCCAAAGTGGTTTTATTACAAGTTCATACATACTATATGCGAAAAGTCTTTTCCCCAACCTAATATTTATTTATATATTACTAGCTTTTGCCCGCGGCTTCGCTCGCGTATCCCACGGGAATATTACATTTTTCCGGGATGAAAGGTACTCTATGTCTTTCTCAGTACTCCTAACTATGTGTATGCGAATTTTCAAGAATATTGGTTAAGAGTTAACAAACAAACAAATACTTATACAAACTCACTTTCGCATTTATAATATTAGTTGGGATCATGCTGGTCTGGGAGGAAGAATAAAACGTAGATTGTAACAGTGGCTTCACTACCAGTGCAGCGTTAAAGCCGATTGAGGCAACGGGAGCAAATATGAATTATGTTAATAGGCGATGCGGCTAGCAACCCATCACTATATTGATTATTTTTTTCTATCTTCACACCCACCATCTCGCTAAACATGGCCCTTGCGGGTCTTATGTCCCTAGGTTGTGTCTGCCCCATTAGGAAAGGAAAAAATAATGTATCTGTATCATTGCGAATGTAGCATCAAGCAATTTTACGTCAGTACCATACATTATGTATTTTTACCCGACTACGGGCAAAGCCGAAAGGACGGCTCTGTATTTTGCCGTTATGTATGTATGTATGTTTATAAATAAGTAAAAGGCCTCTTCAAGGCCTCTACGCAGTGCAGATAAACTTCTTCTCAATATTCCAGTCCACTCGACCAATTTCTACAAATATTCTTTTACTGTCTATGCTATTCATCTCTGGAACACTCTACCCCTTTCGATTCGCCAAAACTTTGAATAAATTTAAAACCCTAACTAAAAATCACTTTTTTACTTCTGTTTAGTTCCTCATCTCTTTCCCCTACTATTTCTGTTTACATCATTGTGATATTTATTTATTTGTATGTATGTAATAAATTATTTATTATTATGCTATGTATATATAGGTATGAATATTTATATATATATATTCATTTATTTATATAAATATATATTTTTTTGTATAATGTTATATATTTTGTATAAGTATTTTAATATCTATTGGTTATTTATAATTTATATTTTAAATTTAACTGCGCCACCTGTTATCTTACTCATATACTTCGCACTCCTTCTCTTTATGGTTGCCTGTAAGAGATTGCTTCGGCGATAGGGCCGCCTCTTGTACCTTATTTATTTACGTACGTAATTACGTAAGTTCCGTAAACTTTGTAATTTTTTATTGTTTTTATTTGGTG
Source organism: Acrobasis repandana (assembly GCA_963576875.1). Classification (NCBI taxonomy): domain Eukaryota; kingdom Metazoa; phylum Arthropoda; class Insecta; order Lepidoptera; family Pyralidae; genus Acrobasis; species Acrobasis repandana. Next base: position 3,867,106 of record OY756245.1, read on the forward strand.
CAATAAAGATTTTTGTATTGTATTGTATTGTATATAAATGAATAGGGACAATCAAACTGATTAAGCTAGTCCCAAAGTAAGTTTTTTTAAAACTTGTGTTATGGGATACTAACTCAACGATACTATATTTTATGATAAATACATAAATAGATAAACATCCAAGACCCAGGACAATATATGAAAAAAGCCATTTTCCAGCTTGCCCTGGCTGGGGTTCGAACCCAGAACCTCCGGATTAGCGGTCTAGCGTGTTAACCATTACGCCACGGAGGTCGTCATATATGTTCCTATCTTCAAAGATATCCATGACACTTTGACAAACGAGGTATTGCTAGAAACGTCTTGGCTGACTGCTGGTGTTAGGTTATGTGACGTCACACTTAATTTACGGTGGCGCCCTGTATAGTTCAAAAAGTAATGAACTAAAAATCAAAATAAATCGAATCATACCGAATGGGGTATCAAATGATAAAGGTTTTAAAAACATATTTCAAAAATACGTGTAAACTCTATGTAACGTCACTCGATTTAATGACCAATTCCTTAAGACGTCGAAATTGCACGCCTCATAAGCGGAGCGTTGAGGTAGTGCTCTACTCTCGACATGTCAAAAAACCCAGTCTTTCGAAACTTAAATTACGTTTTTTTTTTAATATAACACTTACAGGATAATATAAGTGCACTAATATGAAGTTAAATAATCTGTCTAGCACATATGGTACATTTTATAAACAAATAATTTGTTTAATATAATAAATAATAACATTAAAACTAATCATTCTTGGACGTCCGTGAGTCTGTGTTTATGTGACCATGTATGTGGCAGAGAAATTGGTCGAAAAATTCATCTTACCGGAATACTTTTCTTTTTAATATATAAAGTATTACACTGTGCTGATTCCTAGTTAATATTAGCGTTCTAAGTACTGTCGTTTAATTATAATTTAAAAAAACTTTTATACCACTGTATAAAAAAAATTAGATTATGAGGCGTGCACTTTTGGATTTTCCAAACTATTCTTTGACTCTGGTTGGTTTGTCTTGTTTTCTATACAATGATACACTCTATGTAGCGTCGCACCCACTCCAAATAACGTCGAAAGTACGTCATCAATAAGCAATTAAGAGTACATTCTTTGCAGATGCAGAAAGTTTATTTTAAATTTTTTGTTTGTTGCTTTATTGTCTAGCATGGATTTACCACGACTGACCCCATCATACCTGCCATGTTGTGATTACTTACACGTCTGATTGGAGACTTTTGGCAAAGGAGTCACATATGCCTTTCCCTAAAGGTTGCGAAACCTGCCTGAAGAGAGGGAGAAATTTACAATATGTGTATTTGAAGTAAAGTATCAAGAATATGCATAATCATTTGCCTACTGATATCGTCACAACCAACCGCATTAGAATGTAATGATATAATAATAATTTTACATGGTCATTAACAATGTATATCAAATACAACCCAATCGGGTACCAGTTAGTGATTCAATATGATTTGAAAATGGGAAATATACTTATTTACACACATGCATACAAAGGTTGCAAGTTAAAGGTCTTTAAATAAATAAAACCGGCCAAGTGCGAGTTAAACTCGCGTGGAGAGGGTTCCGTACAATTGATTGAATCCTTATAGGTTTTTATGTAATTTACAAGCAATGAACTATATTTCGTATTTTTTTCAAAATTTTAGGCTCAGTAGTTTCGGAGATCAGGGGGGGAATGGTCAATTTTCGTCTTCTTTCATGAATAAAATCAAAACTATTTATTCAATAAATATATCAAAAATATATTTGAGATCCTCATAATAAGCCCTTTCATTTGATATATGACACAGTAAGGTTTGCAAAAATTTTTTTTTTCAATTTCCTATATTTATCCCCCGAAAATTACCCTTATTTTAAAAAATATTTATTTTCTTTGCACATATGTGTTTGGGTCATAAGATTACACCATCCTACCAAATTTCACCTAATTCGGTCCTGTAGATTCGGAGCAAATTGGCTTGACAGACGGACGGACAGACAGACGCACGAGTGATCCTATAAGGGTTCCGTTTTTTCATTTTTTGTACGGAACCCTACAAATTCTGTGCTACGAAGTCGTAGCTTAAGTAAGCGCTACAAAGGGCTACAAGATGCTACGCGCGAAAATGTCTAGTGCACTAAATGTGCAGTACTTGTAAATACTGTATGGAAGAAGAATTGAGATCCAAATAGGCGCCAAATTCTGTAGAAAATCCTTAATTTATTTATAAGAATCTCAAAATTTAGATAAGATAGATAAGACGCTTATTTACAAAAACTGCATCACATACACACATATATATATAAGGTACAAGAAAAGCACATTTGACTTGGCTTCATCACACACGAGACGCGTATCTATAACTGTTTGAATTTTGCTCAAAATGTATCAAGCTTTACTTAATAGCTGTGTACACTATACAGCGGTCATTCCGTGATGTACATCAGACTTGCAAATCATCGCCTAAAGGGATTAAAGTCAAGTCAATCCGTGTCGTCACACGATACGCACGATGTAATTAGTGCGATGGCGATGGCAAATTAGTTACGACTTAATTCACTCGTTGTAAATCTAGCTCTACATTGGTCGAGTAGACTTTCCAACCAAATAAGTTGTGATTTACTCCAGTTAGTGTTGGAGACTAGTTGAGTGGTGGGCGAGTCGATTTGATTAGTATTTAATGTTTAGGACTGTATTATACTCTCTTACGCAAAAACTGCTAAACTGATTGGAATTCAATTTTAAAAACGTGAATTTATTACCCATAATTTTGACGACCTCCGTGGCGTAATGGTTAACACGCTTGACCGCTGATCCGGAGGTTCTGGGTTCGATCCCCAGCCAGGGCAAGTTGGAAAATGGCCTTTTTCAAATTGACCTGGGTCTTGGGTGTTTATCTATATATGTATTTATCTTAAAATATAGTATCGTTAAGTTAGTATCCCCATAACACAAGTTTAAAAACTTACTTTGGGGCTAGCTTAATCAGTGTAATTTGTCCCTATATATTTATTTATTTATAATTTAAAAAAAAAAATATTTTTAAATTATGGGTCATTTTCGGGGGACAAATTAGGAAATTTAAAAAAAAGTTTTGCAAACCTTACTGTGTCATATATCAAATGAAAGGGCTCGTTATGAGGATCTTAATATATTTTTTGTTATTATTTTAAAATGAATAGTTTTGATTTTATTCATGAAAGAAGACGAAAATTGAGCATTCCCCCCCCCCCCCTGATCTCCGAAACTACTGAGCCTCAAATTTTGAAAACCTAAAAGAATTCAATCAATTGTACAGAACCCTCCTCACGTGCGTTTAACTCGCACTTGGCCGGTTTATTTATTCATCAGTTCCAGCTCACCAAATCATACTTTCTGAACGGAAATATTTGATTCACTGACAAAAGAATCAAAGTCACTGTGTGTCTAAAAAAGTTCCCTTGATTTCTCATGGATTTCATCATCAGATCTTGACCTGGTGACAATAGGACCAATTTGCATGTATACCTTTTTGTTTCATCTTAGCGCGTTCCTGGTTGAATCCTCAGCTGTGCTGCTTCGGAGCCCGAGGTGCGCTTTTCCGCATTTTCTTCTCAAATATAATGGGCACGTCAATGGTCACCCAAGGATGCCGTATACCTTGCGAAGTGGAGAAGATATAGCTAGAACAGTTTAATACGAGTACATTTATTTTTCCTTTTTAGGGTTCTGTACCCAAAGGGTGCAAACGGGACCCTATTACTGAGACTTCGCTGTCTGTCCGTCTGTCCGTCCGTCTGACCGTCTGTCTGTCCGTCTGGCTGTCCGTCTGTCACAGGGCTCTATCTCTTGAACCGTAATAGATAGACACTTAAAATTTTCACCGATTATGTATTACTAGCTTTTAATTCCCACGGGATTATTACTTTTTTTGGGATAAAAGGTACCCTATATCCTTCTCAGTACTCTTAACTATGTGTATACGAATTTTCAAGATGATTGGTTCAGTAGATTAAGTGTGAAGAGGTAACAAACAAACAAACAAACCAACAAACAAACAAATATACAAACTCACTTTCGCATTTATAATATTAGTTAGGAAGTTAGGATTAGGATTGTTATGTATTATTTCGGCCGCTATAACAACAAATACTAAAAATAAAAAAATTAAAAGGGGTCGTAATACAAAAAACGTATTTTTTTAGCGTTTTTAACTAGATCTTTATAATGACATTAACAAGATAGTTAAAATTTTCACAGATTATATACTCGTATTACTATGGCCGCTATAACAAAAAATAAGATAAAATAAAAAATTAAAGGGGTCGTCATACAAGAAACCTCATCTATGAAATCGTTTAAAAATATTTATTTTTATTTATTTATTTAACTTTATTACAAACGTAATAAGCAGACTTAAAGCCATAGGCTTTATCTACCAGTCAACCCACTGGCGATGCCGTAAAATACTTTTGCTCCAGACAATAAAAACTTTAAACGAGAAACCTGCATCCGCAGGCCTTTTGTCTGTGTAAATATTTGCTTTCCCTTTCAATCCAGAAAAGTACACACTCTATCAATGTGAAGTTACCCGCTAACTAGGCTTTGAAATGGCCAGGCATGGCTCAGTTATTAACTTAGTCCACAGTGTGATGCGAGGGTGTCGAGGAAATGCTTTTAGTGCTCACTGGATATGCACGGAGGCTGATTGATCTAGCCAGTTTGCGGAAAGGGTGACAAATATCATGAGGTTTCCGTGCCCAAATAGTGCCAACGGAACCCTGTTACTGAGACTCCGCTGTCTGTTCGCCTGTTACAGGGCTCTATCCCTTGAACCGTCCATTGTACATCTGAATGTCTTGTTTTCTCTGTGTGTATATAAGTATTTTATTCTTGGTGTACAATAAAGTATTACTTAATTACCGTAATAGCTAGATAATTTAAATTTTCAACGATTATGTATTACTGTGACCGTTATAACAACAAATAATAAAAATAAGATAAAGTAAAAATTAGAGGGGATCGTCATACAAGAAACGTGATTTTTTAGCGTTTTAAACATTGTAGGGAGGTACGGAATCCTTCACATACGAGCCCGACTCGCACTTGACTGGTTTATTCCAAATCATTTTTCCGATATGGTGACAGAAATAACGGAGTGGGTTTTCAAATAGACAGGTGCATTTGCTTGTTTTTAGGGTTCCGTACCTCAAAAGGAAAAAACGGAACCCTTATAGGATCACTTTGTTGTCCGTCTGTCCGTCCGTCCGTCCGTCTGTCAAGACCCTTTTTCTTAGGAACGCGTGGAGGTATGAAGCTGAAATTTATATCAATTACTCAAGTCTACTGTCCCTTGAAGCTGTGAAAAAATCAAACTTCTAAGCCAACGCAATCAAAAGATACAGCCGTTTATGCCGCAAATTTTCGACACTTGCAAGGGAATCAAAACCTACAGGGTGCTTCCCGTGAACTCAGAATCTTGAAATTTGGTACGAAGCAACGTCTTATAGCATAGATAAAGGAAAAATTACGAAAACCATAAATTTTTAGTTACATCACATAATATATATTTTTTTAATAATTTTAAACTTACTACCCATTTCCTCATAAACGCGTAGAGGTATTAAATTGAAATTCATACCAAATACTAAACCTTGCAGGTTTGTACGGAACCCTCGGTGCGCGAGTCCGACTCGCACTTGGCCGGTTTTTTATATATGACAATACATCAATCATTTAGACACTAGCACTACTGTGAAAAAAATTATATGCAGCGATGGCTGATTCGTTCATCAACTCGTGAACGGGTGCGGCCAGGAGGGATTGGTCAGCTCCGTTTTGCTGTTTGACTACTTAGAATTTCCTTATTTATGTTGGCTCGCTCGTTAATAAGACGCATTACATGTTATAATGTATCAACATTGTATTATAAAATTAAGATAACTAAAATAATAATTAAACTAAATATAATAAGTATAAAAGACATATAAAATGTTATTATAGGACCCCAAATCGCTGCCCTCGCAGGGTAAGGTGCCCAAGAATAAAGTTATTATATTTGTAAATAGACATATTACAAAGCCCTTCTGGCGAGTAAGTGACCAATACTGTGCATATAAGTTTCTTTCGGCGTTTCCTCTCAGGAATGGTCTTTAGAATCGTTAGCTTTCTTTAAAATATTTACAATTTTAACTAGAATATAAATAAACATTTAAACATTACAAGTGATGTATACAAAACTTATTGACGTGTAAAAGTGCCTGCAATGGCCTATTTACTGAATAAACATTTAAACTTTGAATTTTGATGGTGATTCTTTTTTAATCATATTAACATGAAGAAATAAATAAATATGGCGACAAAAATAACGGAGTAGGTTTTCAAGTCGACAGGTATATTTGCTTGTTTTTTTAATGACTTAAATATATAATATATATACTAATAAATAACAAAGGGTACAGGATAGGAAAAACTTTGATGTCAAAAAGGTAAAAATATAAGAGAAATCATTAAATAAACAAATTTATATTACAAAAATACAATAATAAATTTCTAAAATTGCATAAAATGGTAAAAAGTGTCAAAGATATTTTAGCCTAGCTTTGCAAAACTCTACACTCAATAGGAAAAAAAAAATATTAGAAGAATTATCAATTTTTAGATCGTTCATGTAACTTGGTGTAATAGGCAGCTAGTCCGGAAGTAAATTACCCGCCAAGATTTGTAAAAAAAAAAAATGATTTTATTTTTATTTATTTGTTTATATTCTAATATACATTATCTTCTGGTCATAGGGTCATATTACATCTCCACCTCCTGAACAAATTTGCATAATTTTACCTTAACTTATAATTATATTTTTTTTGTAAATAGTAAAAAAATGTGTGTAAAATTTTTCCGATAAATTCAAGGAATTATATAATACCTCCATAAAACGTAAGAAAATAAAAACATTTCCCGCCCCCTATATTTATGAACAAATATCGCAACCTATAAACATGCAGCTAGCTCCTCGTAAAGGCTGGTGGTTGAGGTGATAAGCTATAGAAGCTACATATAACAAGCTCCTACAGAATAAACTTGGACCAATGCAACACCATACGGCACTAAACAGCGTTCCCAAAGTAGAGGAATACGCAGAAAACATATCACAAGCTATTACACAAAGCTACGAAACTTCATGCCCTCTCGGCACCAGAGGCTGCTGCCCCAAAGGCGGTAAGAAATTCTGGGGCCCCGAACTGGAAAGGCGCAAGTGTCAAGTACACCGACTCTTTAATAGAGCGATAAATACAAGGAACGAAACAGACTGGGACAACTACGCCAGGGCTCGCGCCAAATATAAGAACAGGATCAGGGCGTTCAAGCGCAAATCCTGGTGTAAATTCTGCACGAGTATCGAGACCACGTCCGAAGCCTCCAGGGTATATAAACTAATGTCAGGCGGGGGCAACAAAACCATAGGCACCCTAAAGAAAGAGGACGGCAGTTACTCTGCAAATACTGAGGAAATTTGTGAGATACTATTAGAAACGCACTTCCCTGGATGCCTCAAATTTAATCCCCTGGATAAACCAGAGGAAACTATACACCATCCTACTGAACAAGATTGGAAAATAGCCCAAGAGATTGTAACCAAAGATAGAGTAGAATGGGCAATAAACAGCTTCCAACTATTCAAATCACCAGGTCCAGATGGAATATTCCCAGGCCTACTCAAATGGGGAGGAAAAGTTCTTCAAGAACACCTCACTAACCTATTAAGGGCTTGCCTGGCTCATAAATACATTCCTCTACAATGGAGAGAAGTCAAAGTGATATTTATACCGAAACCTGGTAAAACGGATTACACTAATGCCAAATCATTTAGACCTATAAGTCTATCGTCCTTCCTCCTCAAAGTGTTGGAAAGACTATGTGATAGGCACATCAGAGATACGGCATTAATGAATTACCCATTACATCCAAAACAACACGCATACTGCACGGGTAAATCTACTGAATCAGCGTTACACGAAGTGGTAACAATACTGGAGAACGCAATACACAGCAAAAACCTATGCTTAGGAACTTTCATTGACATCGAAGGTGCCTTTGACAAGACAAACTTCAATTGTATACAAGAAGCACTAAATAGGCATAAAGTACCAAGCACCGTAACTGGATGGATATTCAACATGCTAAAACTACGTAATATACAACTAGACATATGTGACACCACAAGGGTAATGGCAACCAGAGGTTGCCCACAAGGAGGGGTATTATCTCCCCTTCTCTGGAGCTTAGTGGTAAACGATCTAATTACATCGCTAAATGACAAACACTATCACACAGTCGGCTACGCTGATGACTTGGCAATACTCATACAAGGGAATTCAGCAAGTATCGTGTGCAGCTTGACCAGAAGTGCATTACGCATAGTGGAGACATGGTGTACCACACACGAGCTCTCAGTGAACGCAAACAAAACGGAACTGGTCCTGTTCACCAACAAAAGAGTCTTAGGAAAGTACGAACCTCCAAAGCTCTTTGGAACAACTCTCACTCTATCGAATGAAGTCAAATACCTAGGTGTAAAACTAGACTCAAAGCTTAATTGGAGTACACATCTAGAGGAAAAGATAAATAAAGCAAACATAAATCTTTAGAACTGCCGAAGATTAGTAGGCAAAAACTGGGGCATCTCCCCTAAAATCATGAAATGGCTATACACAACAGTCATAAGACCAGGACTTACGTACGCAGCACTAGTATGGTGGCATAGGACCACACTGACAACAGTGCAAGACAAGCTACAGCGATTCCAAAGAACTGCATGTCTGGCAATAAGTGGAGGCATGAAAACTTGCCCAACAGCGGCACTCGAGGCAATTCTTGATATCAAATCGCTACACCTACACATCAAACAAGAAGCACAAGTCGCAGCTGCAAGACTTAAAACACTAGGCCTGTGGAAACACAAAGACAAGGCCCCTCATACACGAATCCTGCCACTAGCCCTCGATGCATCATACCTCATAGGCGCGATAAACGACAGGATCCACAAGCAATTTGTCTTCGACAAAAAATACAAAATACAATTACATGAGGAATCTTCAGACAGCTCCGGTACTGAAGAAATGAGGGTATACACAGACGGCTCAAAGACACAAAATGGTGTAGGTGCTGGCGTATTCTCTCATGACCTCAACATTCACTCTGCATATGCCCTGGGTAAGGAAAACTCCATCTTCCAAGCCGAATGCGCAGCTATAACCCACGCGGCTACAGAAATTATTAGGAGGAAGGTATCAGGTATGTCCATCCGTATCCTAACTGACAGCGCAGCGGTCCTACTTGCCCTCAGAAGGACACATGTGGACTCTGCCTTAATACAAGAATGCCACAGATCCCTGGAAAAACTCTGTAAGTATAACACAGTCACTCTCCAATGGATCAAAGGACACAGCAACTCACTGGGTAACGATGCAGCTGACGAGCTCGCGCGTCGGGGATCGAGTATGACACCGTTGGGACCTCTTCCTATGGCTCCGATCCCCTTCACACAGGTTCGCACCTGGATCAGAAATCGCACTAGCGAAGAACAAAATCAATCATGGCGATCCCTCCGGACATGTCGGCAGGCTAGGGAGGCACTACCCCAATGGGATAGTCGCCTATCCCGACGCCTGTTAGCACTACCCCGGAGAAATCTACGCTGTATGGTTGACATTATTACTGGTCATATTGCACTAAACAAACACCTTTACACCCTAGGAATTACTGACAGTCCTCTGTGCAGAGCTTGCATGGAGGCTGATGAAACTGCGAGCCATCTCCTCATCGAGTGCGGTGGCGTCGCACACATAAGAAGAGGGTTCCTGGAACATCAAGGAACCGTGGAGGAAGCCGTGAGGGCGCCGGGGAGCGTTCTCGGATTCCTGCAGGAGCTGGGCTGGTTTGAAAACTGATAACTACGCCGGCTCCACACGCAAAACGGGTTCAGCGCAATGGACCAAATTGCGGAAAAGAAGTCCTCGGGAGAAGTAAGAAGTAAGTAAGTAAGTAAGTAAGCTATAGAAGCTGCTTCGCTAAGCGCGCGCACCCCCGACTTTATTGGCGGGAAAGTTTCGCGGGTCTCGCCCTCTCCGAACTCGACACGGCCCGAAGGGCCTTTGGCGGCTGCAGTTGTGGCGGAAAACTCAACCTGAGTGCCCGTGTTCAAAGTAACCAAAAGTTAAACGCGTTTCGAGCTTGTTCATCATTTGCTAGTAATGAAATAACGATAACTACATTGTTTTTTATTTGCATTTTAGAATTTCTCTAGAAGTGTGTACTCGTTATTATGTATTTAAAAGTGTAATAAAAATAACTGTAGGAATTGTATAGTTTGAAATTAAATTAATACTAAAAACATGAATTTAAAAGATTTCTATCAAAGTTTTGGTAATAATTTGGATATAAACAAACACGAAATGTATCTTACAAAATTAAATACTAGTTACAAAAAGTATGAATCGAGCATGCCTCTGAAAAAGAGGCTTTCCTATAAAAATCCTATATTCGCACCGTCGACAGGAAGAGTGCCCGACAGAACATACCAGTACATGTCATTATTTTCATCACAGAGTGGTATATTGCTCTATTTAACTTATTTGTCCTAGTTAAGACCTAAGCACCTAACCAAAACATTTTTTTAAAATTAAAATAAATTCTTCTCTATTTTGTTTTGCCGTTGGGTTTGTTCTTAGTTTGAACGTTCCATGGGTGATTTTTGGAAATACTATTTTTTTAAAGTCAATCTTCTAATATAACTTAGTAGTTGTTTTGTATTAAAACCATACATCGTATAGCGGAATATAGCATACCTATAGTATTTGCACCGAATTGTTGCTTTTTACTTAGCGAACCATCAATTTGTAATATATCTTTGTTTGTCAAATAAGAACTTTATAATTATTCAAAGAAATATTTATTTTAATTATTAACTTCAGTTGTCTGAATAAACGAATATTATTATTATTATTGCACGTTTCTACTATAAGGTTATACTAAACAACATATACGTTTAAATTTCTTACTATATTTATAAGTTACCAATGTTTTCTTTCAGTTGCCACAAGTACCTAGAAAAAACACAAGTTGTACAAGAGACGAGAGGCACATTCAAACAAACTGGTCAATCAGACACAATGTCTCTCCTTGAAATCCTGCAAGACTGGTCTGACACTGACAGTACAAATAAGAGCAATAATATATTAGATAAAACCTCAACTGGTTGTCAAACTGAATTCACACACTACAAACATTTATACATAGTCCCTGAAGCCACTGCTGAATGCGTACATGTTGCTTCTCAGACAGATAGTATATCCGATACTTTACCTCAATATTCAGAAGTAGTAACACAAACCGACTACATCAATATTGCATCGGTAAATGAGACTGGAATGTTAAAAAAAAATAATAAATTAGAATCGACTATAAAACATTTACAAAATGTTAACGAAAATATACCCGTAACTTTACCTCACAATTTAGAATCAGCATCTCAGACTGATGATGTCAATATTATATCGGCAAACGAGAAAAAAATATTAATAATAATTCATGATTTTAAATTTAGTATTGAAGATCTACAATATTTTCACCAAAATGTTAACGTAACTTTGCCAAATTATTTAGAATCAGACACCCAAACGGACGATGTGACTATAATTTATGATAAACAAAAGGAATTATTAAAATTTATGAATGATCTCGACTACACTATTGATCATCTTCGCTATTTTCAAAAAAACATTATTCATATTAACAATAACCAAAATGGTTGTAATAATATCAATAAATTAGACAACAATAATAAGGAAAATAATAAAAATACCTTACCAGAAAATGCAGAAAAGCAATTTGGAGGCAAAGGAAATATTTCTTTGATTCTTAAAAGGAAAAATATAAAATGTTCTACTACACAACTAATAGGAGCATGCAGTGACTTGAATAAATCAGTCCTTAGTTCTTTAAAAAAGGGTTTGAACTTACGAGAAGCTGAAGAAACTATAATACATAAAGAATTATGCAAGATCAGCAAGAATTTGATTGCAGAAATTTTTGAAATAATATTTAAATACATTGAGATTAATGATAAACAAAGTAATATTTTAGACACCATAGATTTATTAGAAGACGAAGATAATGTGGAATGCGAAGTTTTGCTACAAAAATGACCAGCAACCTCTGAAGTTACTGACAATAATAAAAGCAAACAGGCGAAAACAGATGAGAGTATTCAGAAACAGCAAATGGTCGAGAGCAACAATGCACATGCCCAACAAACTCAAACCGCTGCTCCACAACAGGTGACGCGAACACAAATACCAGATGTGACGCAGAGAGTATGTCCACCACCCTATATCCTATTTTGTCACTTTTTATTGTGTCAAATTTATGAAACAAACGCCATCAATTGTAAATTTTCGGTAAAATAAACATGCCCGCTAAGGATCAACCATAATATGGTCGATTGCCAAGAGGGACAAATATTTTGATATCTGATCTACAAATTATTGCAGATGCAAAACATCTACCCGTACGATGAGAGACTCCTGTATGCGCTACAAAGGAATGATCTAAGAGTGCCTCGTTACTGCGACCCGACTCAGCTTAACCAAAGACTCGTGGAGAACGCCTTGAGTAAGCAACCGCCCATCCTAAACATTTCATCCATGTCACAGCAACTGCAACCTCAATTTCTTCAAGCTTCGCAGCACCAGCAGACACCATAATAGGGCCCTTCACTCCAGCCATTGAGCCAAAATCAACCACCATTACAGGGGCCTTCACTCCAGCCATTGAACCAACAGCAACCACCATTACAGGGGCCTTCACTCCAGCCATTGAGCCTACAGCAACCACCATTACAGAACTATTATAATAACGACCATAATTTTCTAAATCCTACACACATTCCGCAAAATACATTTGGTGAGCGAAGTAGAACATTTGAGGAAATTCTGAAGCGTCAGGATATGCAGTACCCCTCTGTAAATAATAGAAATGCATATTTTATAAACTATCCTAAAAGATAGAGAGGTAGATGATTTTCTTTAGATAAAAATGGTAGGTACTACAATTAATTTGCAGCGGCAGCTTCATATCTCTATCGAATAAATATTCAAAAAAATAAATAATAATGATAATAATGTCGCGTAGGACGATGAATGACAATGTCAACGTCACGAATTCGAACAAAAAAAAGGATTCACCTAAAGGAAAATTTCATCAATCACGTCAGAGCGATGTTGGCCTAGCGGTCTATGCATTGGGCTGTGAATCGAAAGACCCCGGTTCAAATCACAGTCAGGTATAGTGCTTTTGGGAGTACTGAAAGAAGTTTCTAGATAACTCTAGACCAAATGGAAAAGAAAATACGGGACAGAAGATGAGTGAGAGAGAAGGCGATAGAAAATTAGTGATTTGAATATGGAACATTGATGTGACTTTGTTCGAATTCAGGGGGTATATAAGCAGTACAAGGCGCGGCCAAGGGCAGTTTTAGTGGAGAAGTGAAATCCGAAGAAAGAAGAAAAGTACTAGTAGTGAGTAAAAGTGAAAAGTAAGTAGTGAGTAAAAGTGAAGTGGACATTGCAGTGACAGTACAGTAAAGTGGACATTGCAGTGACAGTACAGTGAAGTGGACGGTGCAGTGACAGTACAGCGCGTGACAGTTCAGTGGCGTTTCCGCGCGCAAGACAGTACTGTGACGTTTTCGCATACGGTGATACGCGTAAGGTGTGGAAAGAGGACTGTCAATTACTGGACCACAAAGGTTGTAAATAAAGGTACGATTTCATAGAATTGTCGTTTCCTTTCCTATCCCCAACCCACTCTCGTAACAATTGGTGTCAGAAGTGGGATAGGAAAGATGCCAATCGTGCCTAGAAATGAGAAAGGGGTAACCACCCGAGCGGGAGCTGCAGCAGCAGAGACACAGCAGCTCGAGGAGTCTAATCCTGGAGGCGCCGCGGCCACAACAGCGGCCATCCCACCAGCCGCTCCATTGGAAATAAACGCGTTCTTACAGCAGATTACTGTTATGATGCAAGAACAAACGCGTGCAATGCAGGAAGAGCAAGCACGTTGCCTGAAGGAGCATGCACGCCGCCAGGAGGAGCAGCTTGAGAACCTTTCCAAAGAGCAAGCACGCTGCCAGAAGGAGCAAGCACGCCGCCAGGAGGAGCAGCTTCAGTACCTTTCCAAAGACATTTTGGCTGCGGTTTGGGCTAACGCAGCCCGGATGGATGACATTGAGAAGGAAGTTGCAGAAGTAAAAGGGACGCTTCAACAGCTTGATAAGGAAGTAAAACTTTTAAAAGTATCTGGCCCTGTCACTAGCTCTGTAGTCGCTCCTTTTGCCAAAAATTTAAAGGTGCCACCCTACGACGGCAAATCCTCCTGGGCTGCATTTAAACTACAGCTTGAGACAATTCAAAAGGCCAGTCATTGGGATGAACTCGAGGCGCAGTCTGCATTGACCCTAGCACTTCGAGATGACGCTCTCTCCGTATTGGAAGCACTTGGCGCTGGAAAGAAAGAGGTCACCTACGATGAACTCATAGGTGCTCTGGAAGCCAGATACGGCGACAGTCACCTGGAGCATGTATACAGGGCGCAACTCAAAGATCGTTGTCAGCGGGCTAGCGAGACCTTAAAACAGTGGTCCGTTGAAGTGGAAAAACTGGTGCGCAAGGCATATCAATCATCGCCATCTGTCGTGGAGGAGATGCTCTTGCAGGTTTTCATTGATGGAATATGGGATTCCGAAGTCAGGGCGGCTGTGCGTCTAGATCACCACACCATCTTGAAAGAAGCAGTGGCCCACGCTTTGGAAGTAGAAGCGGTGCGTCATGATTCACGAGCTCTGAGGCTACGGGAGGTTGTAGTCACAGAAAACAGCAGAAGACGACCCTACAACCCGATATGCTATGAGTGTGGAGAACGGGGCCATATTCGAAGCACTTGCCCGAAGCGTGAACGTTCAACTTTCCGACGTCAGGTGGATGCGGTGGTTTCGACGTCGGAGCAGCCACAGGAACTAGAGAAGGCTAGGGCTGCGGGATGGGCGCTGGCCTGTAGTAGCAAAGCCCCAGAAATTCTTGTGAAGCAGACAAGCGACGGAAATACTTTAGTGATAGATGGTTTAATCAATGGGACATCTTGCCAGTTGACTTTAGATACTGGAGCCTCACGGACAGTCATCAACAACCACAGACTTAAGGACATTGGAGGCCGTTATATTCAAGCGAATAAAAATCTTACATTAACAACTGCTACCGGCCAACGAATCCCATCTCAAGGAGAAAAAATTGTAGCCATTAAGATCGGGGAAACACCATTTTTTTATCCAACCCTTATCTATGGATAGCTCTTCAAAATTGATATTGAGGTTTCTAATATCATTTTTTTCTAAACTGAATAGTTTGCGCGAGAGACACTTCCAAAGTGGTAAAATGTGTGTGTATCCCCCCCTCCCCTGTAACTTCTAAAATAAAAGAATGATAAAACTAAAAAAAATATATGATGTACATAACCATGCAAACTTCCACCAAAAATTGGTTTAAACGAGATCTGGTGAGTAGTTTTTTTTATACGTCATAAATCGTAAACCGCAAATAACTTAAAAAAAATACACTATCATTAAAACATCGATCAAAGTTACAACGAACTACATGAACTTTTATATTATGTTACTTGCTGCTACGGAACCTTTCATGAGCGAGTCTGACTTTCACTTGGCCGCTTTTTTTCGTGTTCCGACGGACCAAAAAACTATAAAAAAGTGGATCAGTGTTATGAAGAGAGATCCACTAGCAAGCAAGAGTAGGTACTTTTTACTGTTGCGAAAATCATTTTGACATATTATAGTACTTATCTAGTATTAATTAAGTATGTAACTACCTACCTAAGCGATCAATAGAAATAGGTTATATTATAGGTACCTATCTATCTCCTTTTCTCATTATTGCTAGATTCACCTTTTTTTTTTTTTTTTTTTTCGGAGGAAAGATCCCTGTTACGGATACCCATCAGCCTGCAGGGTAGGCTGTCGGGTTATGTGGGACTCCACGCCAGAGTGACGTGCCTACCCACTAAAAAACCTCCGGAGTTCCATCTCGACCGCTTTTGCCGGGGACACGGGAAGGGGATACGACCGCGAACCCTGGCGCGGCTGGCCGCTTACGCAGCCCCTCCTTGGGGACGTCTGAGCGCCCCCCCACTCACCAAGTCGGCGCGTCCGGAACTCACGGACGCGACGTACCTCCTTGGGCCAATTGAGAGGCGGCAGACTCCCGTGCAGTCCACCGCCTGTGGGCCCATGGGAGCCAGATAAACTGACTCCCAGCGGCGGAGAAGATGATAGGCTCCGCTGCTTGCCTCTCACCGCAAGCACGGTGCGGCACCGCTCGGCCGCGGAGGACAGGGAGAGCGGCAACGTAGCACCGAAACTCCCTCTCCTCCGCGACCGATCACCAACCACAGCCACGGCGATGTGGCCCCGCCTGAAGCGCCGGGAGGGAAATAAAACATTCCCCTCCCGGCGGCTGCACCTCGGGTGGGGGGAGAACTTCCCACTCCCCCGCCGCCCCATTGGGCGCATCCCTGCAGGCTCAAGGCCGAAGCCGAGCCCACGGGAGCGCCCCTCCCCGGGTGGGGGGAGAACTTCCCACTCCCCCGCCGCCCCAATGTGGGCGCTCGCCGCTGGTGGAGCAAACAGCAGGAGCGTCCCCTCGCGGGTTCCTCTTCGCGACTACCACGGGTACTGAGCCCCCCCGGTACGACAAACCGGGAACCATCTCGGGGGGGTGCTAGATTTACCTAATTCAACCTGGTACAGCCTTTTAATAACCCATCGGCCATTGCTTAAAATCTAAAAGTAAACGTTTGGGTTATCTGAACGCCTATCTACCTACGTAGGTATATGCATAGTTTAGGAGACAACTGTATTTTAACCTGCAATAAACGTTACGATTAACTAATTTTCAGGGTTCCGTACCCATAAATATATAAAATACTGATTTATGGATAATCCTTTTTCAAATTCATCTTTCAATTTGTTACTTATTATTACAGTTACCGATACAATGCAAAAAACCAACAGTGTTGACCACTAACCACGATATTTGCGGGCGGACGGCGCGCGGCGGCGTGCCATATGGTCCGGAGTGACATCATCACTACTTGCGGCCGGCAGACGCGTGTTTTTAAATCGGGTCCAATTAAATATTGAATATCTTCTGCAATTATAAACGGATTTCAAAAATTCAAAAAGTGATCATGATGCATGCGAAACACTAGTCAAAATCTGTTTTCTGTTAATTTATTGATTCTTATTGATAAAGATATAAAATGCTGAAAAAATCTGACCACGAAAGTCACACCAGTAAAAAAAAACCGGCCAAGTGCGAGTCGGACTCGTGCACCGAGGGTTCCGTACAAACCTGCAAGGTTTAGTATTTGGTATGAATTTCAATTTAATACCTCTACGCGTTTATGAGGAAATGGGTAGTAAGTTTAAAATTATTAAAAAAATATATATTATGTGATGTAACTAAAAATTTATGGTTTTCGTAATTTTTCCTTTATCTATGCTATAAGACGTTGCTTCGTACCAAATTTCAAGATTCTGAGTTCACGGGAAGCACCCTGTAGGTTTTGATTCCCTTGCAAGTGTCGAAAATTTGCGGCATAAACGGCTGTATCTTTTGATTGCGTTGGCTTAGAAGTTTGATTTTTTCACAGCTTCAAGGGACAGTAGACTTAAGTAATTGATATAAATTTCAGCTTCATACCTCCACGCGTTCCTGAGAAAAAGGGTCTTGACAGACGGACGGACGGACGGACAGACGGACAACAAAGTGATCCTATAAGGGTTCCGTTTTTTCCTTTTGAGGTACGGAACCCTAAAAACAACCATTTCTGTTCCTTTTCGCTGCAATTAAATAGTCTTGTGCATTAAATATCAATCAATTAAGACCAGTACATGCTTTGCACAAGCGTTGAGTATTTACATGTTGCAAAAGTATGTTAAGCTTTGTTTCATTTTACATCAACTATCTTTATAAAAATACAATAGGGATGACCCCTATTTTATTTTTATAAATAATTAATACAGGGTATGTTGATAGTTTATGTAAAATTAAACACAGTAAATACTTTTCGAAACAATTTTTTAAATTAGAAATTAAAACATAATTCAACTTTTCTCTTACTATCTAAAGAATTAGTACGAAACAAAATAGATAAAAAATGGTTTCACATAAACATTATTAACTTATACGACGTATAAGGCTTTCTATGATGGTAATAATTTTACAATTTATTTATTTATTTAAAAAACTTTATTGTACATCAGCGATTGTTACATATAATAAAGTAATTGATATTACAAATGGTGGACTTATCCCAGAAGGGATCTTTTCCAGTCGACCAGTAGGTAGGGCAGAGGACAGTTACAAATTTAGTAGGAAGGCAGAAGTACGTACAGAGCAATGAAAAAAAAAACAAGTATAATGATAAAGCTTAAACGCTACGAATACACTACATACATACCTAATGAATATGCTACATATAATATATAAATAAATATTTTATATAACTCAAGTCTAGATTTAAAGGAGCCTAATAATTGAGACATTTTATCTCCACTGGTAAAGTGTTCCATAAACGCGCAGCGAGCACAGAGAAGGACTTCGCGTAGGTCTGTGAGGAATGTGATCTGGGATCTGTAGAAGTGGTTCACTACGAACGACGACGGCTATCAAAAACTTTAAAGGAGAATTTTTCATGAAGATATACGTGTGAGCGAGGATTAAATAGAATGTTAAAGAGAAAGAAAAGAACGTGAGTGTGTTGTCTGATAGATAAGCCGAAAGAGGCTATTGTACTCATACAAATTAACTTTAGTATTTACATAACATTAAATCTGTAAATTTCCATAATTGAACCAAAGTTAAAAATGTAAGTAGTAAAGAGGAGTAAACTTGTCTAGTTTTATTTACCCTATACCATATATATCTTATAGGCTTAACTTTTCCTATGAAATTAGGAAAGGTTTTAGATCTTACAATGCTTCATATTTTCTCTCCAACAATACCAATACTTATCAACACATACCAATAACTACTAATACATACCAAAACAAACCGTTCTCACATTAAAATTTTTAATGATATCTCCGTTTACTTTGAAATGATTTATTTTAAATGGAGGCAGCACTGGACCCCCGAAAAATTAGGTACGGCCTTCAGAAATTTTGAAAAACTTGGATACATATACACGTGTATTTAATATACACGTGTATTTTTTTTCCATGGATATCATCATCATGCCGAGGGAACAGATGAACACGTACCATACATGCATAGCGGCGAAACACATGCATGAACCTCTTTTTTCGTTCGACGTAGTCGGGTAATAACAAAACGAATTAAATTATTTGGATTATTTGTTGTAACAACTTCAGTAGGTATAATTTAAACAATGACGTCTCTGAATCGATGTAACTCTATACATTCACGCAATGTAGGTACTGAGTCAAATCCTTTGGTTGTGTGCCGCGCGGTTAAAATCATAGAAAATCTAAAACATTGCAATTCAGATGAATGCATATCAGATACCTACTTACAAAATGAACATGAGTACCTATTATACTTATTCTATTTGTTCAACTTTCCAGTGTGGTTCCGGGTTAGAATAGGACTACTCCATGTCTCTTCTGTGGATGTCGTAAGAGGCAACTAAAGGTCATCTCGTGCTACAATTGTATTCCTAAGCAGGGTTAACGTCGAGCGGAGGCCGGTTGTAAAACTTTTGGAAAAAATACATTCTCAAAGAGGTTTGACGTCAGGCGGCCGCCCGGCCGGTCGTAAAACTAAAGTCAAATAATTTAAACTGTTCCGCGTATTTCTTCTCCACTTCGGAAGGTCTTTGGCATTCTTTGGTGACCATTTCGGAGGAGCTCGGTGGCCCGGTTGGAAAACGCTAGCAATGCGTACTGTATTGCTAGCGTTTTCACAAGTTAACAGTGCCGGTTTTAGCTCTACCAGCGCCCCGGGCGAGTTCCCCCCCCCCCTCCCATCTCAAACTGCAATTTAGACTCTGAGTTAGGCTTTAATCTTATAGGATTTATTTCTGCCGACGGGGGGGAGGGGTGCAAGTACGATATAGAATTCTTAAAATTTGCCACCCCATTGTAAACGAAGGGAGGAAGGGCCCACCCCCTTCCTCTCTTCGTTTACAATATGCATACAAATAAGAGTCTAGGAGTTGCCGCCATTAACCAGCCGCTATTTATATATTTATTATTACCTGTGACCCCCCTTGCCCAAAAACGCCCCCTGACGATTTTCAACGGTTAATTTCTATAGAATAATTTGTTGCTGCTCATATCTTTATTTGTTACAAAGTATAGAGTCAGCAACAAAGTAGAAACCGGAAGTTGAGGTAATTTTGAAATCGGTTATCTCTCACACCGGTCACGCCAGCTTAACTTCCGATTTTCAACGGTTAATTTGTATAGAATAAATTGTTGCTGCTCATATCTTTATTTGTTACAAAGTATAGAGTCAGCAACAAAATAGAAACCGGAAGTTGAGGTAATTTTGAAATCGGTTATCTCTCACACCGGTCACGCCAGCTTAACTTTCGATTTCTGATAAATAAATTCTTTAGAATAATTTGTTGCTGCTTAGATCTTCACTTGTTACAGTGTATTGAGTCAGCAAGAAAATAGAAAACGGAAGTTGAGGTAATTTTTAAATCGGTTATCCCTCAAACCGGTCACGCCAGCTTAACTTCCGATTTTCAACGGTTAATTTCTATAGAATAATTTGTTGCTGCTCATATCTTAATTTGTTACAAAGTATAGAGTCAGCAACAAAATAGAAACCGGAAGTTGAGGTAATTTTAAAATCGGTTATCTTTCAAACCGGTCACGCCAGCTTAACTTCCGATTTTCAAAGGTTAATTTCTATAGAATAATTTTTGCTGCTCATATCTTTATTTGTTACAAAGTATAGAGTCAGCAACAAAATAGAAAACGGAAGTTGAGGTAATTTTGAAATCGGTTATCCCTCAAACCGGTCACGCCAGCTTAACTTCCGATTTTCAACGGTTAATTTCTATAGAATAATTTGTTGCTGCTCATATCTTTATTTGTTACAAAGTATAGAGTCAGCAACAAAATAGAAACCGGATGTTGAGGTAATTTTGAAATCGTTTATCTCTCAAACCGGTCACGCCAGTTTAACTTCGGATTTTAACGGTTAATTTTTATAGAATAATTTGTTGCTGCTCATATCTTCACTTGTTACAGTGTATTGAGTCAGCGACAAAATAGAAAACGGAAGTTGAGGTAATTTTGAAATCGGTTATCCCTCAATCCGGTCACGCCAGCTTAACTTCCGATTTCTGATAAATAAATTCTATAGAATAATTTGTTGCTGCTTAGATCTTCACTTGTTACAGTGTATTGAGTCAGCAACAAAATAGAAAACGGAAGTTGAGGTAATTTTTAAATCGGTTATCCCTCAAACCGGTCACGCCAGCTTAACTTCCGATTTTCAACGGTTAATTTCTATATAATAATTTGTTGCTGCTTATATCTTAATTTGTTACAAAGTATAGAGTCAGCAACAAAATAGAAACCGGAAGTTGAGGTAATTTTAAAATCGGTTATCTTTCAAACCGGTCACGCCAGCTTAACTTCCGATTTCTGATAAATAAATTCTATAGAATAATTTGTTGCTGCTTAGATCTTCACTTGTTACAGTGTATTGAGTCAGCAACAAAATAGAAACCGGAAGTTGAGGTAATTTTGAAATCGGTTATCTCTCACACCGGTCACGCCAGCTTAACTTTCGATTTCTGATAAATAAATTCTTTAGAATAATTTGTTGCTGCTTAGATCTTCACTTGTTACAGTGTATTGAGTCAGCAAGAAAATAGAAAACGGAAGTTGAGGTAATTTTTAAATCGGTTATCCCTCAAACCGGTCACGCCAGCTTAACTTCCGATTTTCAACGGTTAATTTCTATATAATAATTTGTTGCTGCTCATATCTTAATTTGTTACAAAGTATAGAGTCAGCAACAAAATAGAAACCGGAAGTTGAGGTAATTTTAAAATCGGTTATCTTTCAAACCGGTCACGCCAGCTTAACTTCCGATTTTCAACGGTTAATTTCTATAGAATAATTTGTTGCTGCTCATATCTTAATTTGTTACAAAGTATAGAGTCAGCAACAAAATAGAAACCGGAAGTTGAGGTAATTTTGAAATCGTTTATCTCTCAAACCGGACACGCCAGTTTAACTTCGGATTTTAACGGTTAATTTCTATTGAATAATTTGTTGCTGCTCATATCTTTATTTGCTACAAAGTATATAGTCAGCAATAAAATAGAAACCGGAAGTTGAGGTAATTTTGAAATCGGTTATCCCTCAAACCGGTCACGCCAGCTTAACTTCCGATTTTCAACGGTTAATTTCTATAGAATAATTTGTTGCTGCTCATATCTTTATTTGTTACAAAGTACAGAGTCAGCAACAAAATAGAAACCGGAAGTTGAGGTAATTTTGAAATCGTTTATCTCTCAAACCGGTCACGCCAGTTTATCTTCGGATTTTAACGGTTAATTTCTATAGAATAATTTGTTGCTGCTCATATCTTTATTTGTTACAAAGTAAATAGTCAGCAACAAAATAGAAACCGGAAGTTGAGATAATTTTGAAATCGGTTATCTCTCACACCGGTCACGCCAGCTTAACTTCCGATTTCTGATAAATAAATTCTATAGAAAAATTTGTTGCTGCTTAGATCTTCACTTGTTACAGTGTATTGAGTCAGCAACAAAATAAAAAACGGAAGTTGAGGTAATTTTGAAATCGGTTATCCCTCAATCCGGTCACGCCAGCTTAACTTCCGATTTCTGATAGTTAAATTCTAAAGAATAATTTGTTGCTGCTTAGATCTTCACTTGTTACAGTGTATTGAGTCAGCAACAAAATAAAAAACGGAAGTTGAGGTAATTTTGAAATCGGTTATTTCTCAAACCGGTCACGCCAGCTTAACTTTCGATTTTCAACGGTTAATTTGTATAGAATAATTTGTTGCTGCTCATATCTTTATTTGTTACAAAGTATAGTGTCAGCAACAAAATAAAAAACGGAAGTTGAGGTAATTTTTAAATCGGTTATCCCTCAAACCGGTCACGCCAGCTTAACTTCCGATTTTCAACGGTTAATTTCTATAGAATAATTTGTTGCTGCTCATATCTTAATTTGTTACAAAGTATAGAGTCAGCAACAAAATAGAAACCGGAAGTTGAGGTAATTTTAAAATCGGTTATCTTTCAAACCGGTCACGCCAGCTTAACTTCCGATTTTCAAAGGTTAATTTCTATAGAATTATTTGTTGCTGCTCATATCTTTATTTGTTACAAAGTATAGAGTCAGCAACAAAATAGAAACCGGAAGTTGAGGTAATTTTGAAATCGGTTATCTCTCAAACCGGTCACGCCAGCTTAACTTCCGATTTCTGATAGTTAAATTCTAAAGAATAATTTGTTTCTGCTCAGATCTTCACTTGTTACAGTGTATTGAGTCAGCAACAAAATAGAAAACGGAAGTTGAGGTAATTTTGAAATCGGTTATCCCTCAAACCGGTCACGCCAGCTTAACTTCCGATTTTCAACGGTTAATTTCTATAGAATAATTTGTTGCTGCTCATATCTTAATTTGTTACAAAGTATAGAGTCAGCAACAAAATAGAAACCGGAAGTTGAGGTAATTTTAAAATCGGTTATCTTTCAAACCGGTCACGCCAGCTTAACTTCCGATTTTCAAAGGTTAATTTCTATAGAATTATTTGTTGCTGCTCATATCTTTATTTGTTACAAAGTATAGAGTCAGCAACAAAATAGAAACCGGAAGTTGAGGTAATTTTGAAATCGGTTATCTCTCAAACCGGTCACGCCAGCTTAACTTCCGATTTCTGATAAATAAATTCTATAGAATAATTTGTTGCTGCTTAGATCTTCACTTGTTACAGTGTATTGAGTCAGCAACAAAATAAAAACTGGAAGTGGAGGTAATTTTGAAATCGGTTATCTGTCAAACCGGTCACGCCAGCTTAACTTCCGATTTCTGATAGTTAAATTCTAAAGAATAATTTGTTTCTGCTCATATCTTTATTTGTTACAAAGTATAGAGTCAGCAACAAAATAGAAACCGGATGTTGAGGTAATTTTGAAATCGTTTATCTCTCAAACCGGTCACGCCAGTTTAACTTCGGATTTTAACGGTTAATTTTTATAGAATAATTTGTTGCTGCTCATATCTTCACTTGTTACAGTGTATTGAGTCAGCAACAAAATAGAAAACGGAAGTTGAGGTAATTTTGAAATCGGTTATCCCTCAATCCGGTCACGCCAGCTTAACTTCCGATTTCTGATAAATAAATTCTATAGAATAATTTGTTGCTGCTTAGATCTTCACTTGTTACAGTGTATTGAGTCAGCAACAAAATAGAAAACGGAAGTTGAGGTAATTTTTAAATCGGTTATCCCTCAAACCGGTCACGCCAGCTTAACTTCCGATTTTCAACGGTTAATTTCTATAGAATAATTTGTTGCTGCTCATATCTTAATTTGTTACAAAGTATAGAGTCAGCAACAAAATAGAAACCGGAAGTTGAGGTAATTTTAAAATCGGTTATCTTTCAAACCGGTCACGCCAGCTTAACTTCCGATTTTCAAAGGTTAATTTCTATAGAATAATTTTTGCTGCTCATATCTTTATTTGTTACAAAGTATAGAGTCAGCAACAAAATAGAAAACGGAAGTTGAGGTAATTTTGAAATCGGTTATCCCTCAAACCGGTCACGCCAGCTTAACTTCCGATTTTCAACGGTTAATTTCTATAGAATAATTTGTTGCTGCTCATATCTTTATTTGTTACAAAGTATAGAGTCAGCAACAAAATAGAAACCGGATGTTGAGGTAATTTTGAAATCGTTTATCTCTCAAACCGGTCACGCCAGTTTAACTTCGGATTTTAACGGTTAATTTTTATAGAATAATTTGTTGCTGCTCATATCTTCACTTGTTACAGTGTATTGAGTCAGCGACAAAATAGAAAACGGAAGTTGAGGTAATTTTGAAATCGGTTATCCCTCAATCCGGTCACGCCAGCTTAACTTCCGATTTCTGATAAATAAATTCTATAGAATAATTTGTTGCTGCTTAGATCTTCACTTGTTACAGTGTATTGAGTCAGCAACAAAATAGAAAACGGAAGTTGAGGTAATTTTTAAATCGGTTATCCCTCAAACCGGTCACGCCAGCTTAACTTCCGATTTTCAACGGTTAATTTCTATATAATAATTTGTTGCTGCTTATATCTTAATTTGTTACAAAGTATAGAGTCAGCAACAAAATAGAAACCGGAAGTTGAGGTAATTTTAAAATCGGTTATCTTTCAAACCGGTCACGCCAGCTTAACTTCCGATTTCTGATAAATAAATTCTATAGAATAATTTGTTGCTGCTTAGATCTTCACTTGTTACAGTGTATTGAGTCAGCAACAAAATAGAAACCGGAAGTTGAGGTAATTTTGAAATCGGTTATCTCTCACACCGGTCACGCCAGCTTAACTTTCGATTTCTGATAAATAAATTCTTTAGAATAATTTGTTGCTGCTTAGATCTTCACTTGTTACAGTGTATTGAGTCAGCAAGAAAATAGAAAACGGAAGTTGAGGTAATTTTTAAATCGGTTATCCCTCAAACCGGTCACGCCAGCTTAACTTCCGATTTTCAACGGTTAATTTCTATATAATAATTTGTTGCTGCTCATATCTTAATTTGTTACAAAGTATAGAGTCAGCAACAAAATAGAAACCGGAAGTTGAGGTAATTTTAAAATCGGTTATCTTTCAAACCGGTCACGCCAGCTTAACTTCCGATTTTCAACGGTTAATTTCTATAGAATAATTTGTTGCTGCTCATATCTTAATTTGTTACAAAGTATAGAGTCAGCAACAAAATAGAAACCGGAAGTTGAGGTAATTTTGAAATCGTTTATCTCTCAAACCGGACACGCCAGTTTAACTTCGGATTTTAACGGTTAATTTCTATTGAATAATTTGTTGCTGCTCATATCTTTATTTGCTACAAAGTATATAGTCAGCAATAAAATAGAAACCGGAAGTTGAGGTAATTTTGAAATCGGTTATCCCTCAAACCGGTCACGCCAGCTTAACTTCCGATTTTCAACGGTTAATTTCTATAGAATAATTTGTTGCTGCTCATATCTTTATTTGTTACAAAGTACAGAGTCAGCAACAAAATAGAAACCGGAAGTTGAGGTAATTTTGAAATCGTTTATCTCTCAAACCGGTCACGCCAGTTTATCTTCGGATTTTAACGGTTAATTTCTATAGAATAATTTGTTGCTGCTCATATCTTTATTTGTTACAAAGTAAATAGTCAGCAACAAAATAGAAACCGGAAGTTGAGATAATTTTGAAATCGGTTATCTCTCACACCGGTCACGCCAGCTTAACTTCCGATTTCTGATAAATAAATTCTATAGAAAAATTTGTTGCTGCTTAGATCTTCACTTGTTACAGTGTATTGAGTCAGCAACAAAATAAAAAACGGAAGTTGAGGTAATTTTGAAATCGGTTATCCCTCAATCCGGTCACGCCAGCTTAACTTCCGATTTCTGATAGTTAAATTCTAAAGAATAATTTGTTGCTGCTTAGATCTTCACTTGTTACAGTGTATTGAGTCAGCAACAAAATAAAAAACGGAAGTTGAGGTAATTTTGAAATCGGTTATTTCTCAAACCGGTCACGCCAGCTTAACTTTCGATTTTCAACGGTTAATTTGTATAGAATAATTTGTTGCTGCTCATATCTTTATTTGTTACAAAGTATAGTGTCAGCAACAAAATAAAAAACGGAAGTTGAGGTAATTTTTAAATCGGTTATCCCTCAAACCGGTCACGCCAGCTTAACTTCCGATTTTCAACGGTTAATTTCTATAGAATAATTTGTTGCTGCTCATATCTTAATTTGTTACAAAGTATAGAGTCAGCAACAAAATAGAAACCGGAAGTTGAGGTAATTTTAAAATCGGTTATCTTTCAAACCGGTCACGCCAGCTTAACTTCCGATTTTCAAAGGTTAATTTCTATAGAATTATTTGTTGCTGCTCATATCTTTATTTGTTACAAAGTATAGAGTCAGCAACAAAATAGAAACCGGAAGTTGAGGTAATTTTGAAATCGGTTATCTCTCAAACCGGTCACGCCAGCTTAACTTCCGATTTCTGATAGTTAAATTCTAAAGAATAATTTGTTTCTGCTCAGATCTTCACTTGTTACAGTGTATTGAGTCAGCAACAAAATAGAAAACGGAAGTTGAGGTAATTTTGAAATCGGTTATCCCTCAAACCGGTCACGCCAGCTTAACTTCCGATTTTCAAAGGTTAATTTCTATAGAATTATTTGTTGCTGCTCATATCTTTATTTGTTACAAAGTATAGAGTCAGCAACAAAATAGAAACCGGAAGTTGAGGTAATTTTGAAATCGGTTATCTCTCAAACCGGTCACGCCAGCTTAACTTCCGATTTCTGATAAATAAATTCTATAGAATAATTTGTTGCTGCTTAGATCTTCACTTGTTACAGTGTATTGAGTCAGCAACAAAATAAAAACTGGAAGTGGAGGTAATTTTGAAATCGGTTATCTGTCAAACCGGTCACGCCAGCTTAACTTCCGATTTCTGATAGTTAAATTCTAAAGAATAATTTGTTTCTGCTCATATCTTTATTTGTTACAAAGTATAGAGTCAGCAACAAAATAGAAACCGGATGTTGAGGTAATTTTGAAATCGTTTATCTCTCAAACCGGTCACGCCAGTTTAACTTCGGATTTTAACGGTTAATTTTTATAGAATAATTTGTTGCTGCTCATATCTTCACTTGTTACAGTGTATTGAGTCAGCAACAAAATAGAAAACGGAAGTTGAGGTAA